>CM068383.1:49503414-50103414 GCA_034770075.1 Aralia elata
CTGCATAAACAAAATAAGTTATCAATTTAAACACCACATAACATGCAAAACCAGTATTAATTTTATACATTTAAGCCATGCTCGTATACTAACTACTCTGTAACCTTACCTTTTCCAGAGTTGCTTCAATTAAAACATGATTTCATGAAATTAATTACTCTCTTAAATCCACATATACAACATATAAAAGACGCTTATACATGCTTTCTAACATCTAATCATCAAAAAAATTATTTATTTTATTTCCCCCCTTTATAAACATTTACCATAGAACTAAGTTTACAGAGAACAACAAAAACATGTATTCCTGGAGAACATTAAGAAAACAAAATTTAAAAAGGTTAAATTTAAGAATTACCTATGATTAAATGCTTTAACTATGCAACAATTGAATGTATTTCTTCTCAATTCTCTAATTCCCCACAAATCTCTCTCTTTTCTTCTCTGTATGAAACTTTTGGAAAATGATGAAAAGTAATGCATGAAAATAATAATACGTGATACTTAAATGGCAGAACATGGTGTCAGTTTAATAACTGGCACCAACTCCTACTATAAAGGCTCATGTTTGGCTAGTCTTCTATTCTTCCCTCTAGTTTATTTGAATAAATAGCTTATAATGATAGTTTCATGTCACACATTTAATTAACTAAATAATCTTACTAAAATCAATTAAATAAAAATAGGATAATTTTACCTTATAAATCATATAAATAAAATTACTCATTTTATTAAATATGAATAATTATTAAATCTCCAACTTTAATATTAAATTAATTAGAAATAACATTATACTTATTTTAAATAATACATTTAAATCAAATAAATTCAATTAAACACGTTACTTTAAATATAATAAATATTCTCCCATGTCAATTTTACTAATGTAACACATATAATTAAATTAAATCTACCAAAAAACAATTCATCGATTAATCCAGATTAATTCAACAATCAAATCATCGAAAAATATTTATTCAATCAATAAATATTTAAATTAAGTTACAAAATTCCTCGTCTCGTCACACCGAATCCTTCCTCCCCTAAAAAGGATTCTGCTCCCCAGAATCACGACTCAATTAATAAATTCGTCCCGTTACATACTCCTACCCTTACAAAGATTCTGTCCCCAGACTCGCAACACATTAGGAAATTAAGCAAATAACTGTGGATAATTTCTCATCATCTGATCCCCCCTTCGAGTCACCATGTAGCTTCTTCAGCGTTGTGGTTTCTCCAGATCACCTTGACAGAAGGTATAATTTTATTTCGTAACACTTGCACTTTCCGTTTCCTGTCAACTATCTGAACAGGCTCTTCTTTCGTAAGACAAATCTTTCTCAACTTGCAGGGGTTCATACTCTATTACATGTTTGTAGTCGGGTTTGTATGATCGTAACACCGAGACATGAAAGACATTAGGGATGTGTTCTAGCGCTGGAGGTAAAGCTACCTCATAACGACCATCACCAACTCTTCTTAACAACTCAAAAGGATTCCATTGAACCTCGGGCTCTCAGTTTTCCCTTCTTACTAAAACGAATCTTTCCCTTTCCAGGGAGATACTTCAAGAAAACAAAACATAGCTATCGCCAGACTCAAACTCTCGATTCTTACGATGTTGACTTCGGTGTACTTCTTCTGTCTATCTTGAGCTGCCTATCAATCTTGCCCAATCACTTTAACGATTTCTGCAGTTTGGTTGTACCAGTTCTAGTACCGAGCAATTGACATTCGCCAACTTCAATCCCAGTATAATGGAGTTCTGCACTTCCTCCCGTAAAACGCTTCGTAAGGCGGCATGCCAATACTTGCGTGGTAACTGTTGTTATACAGCAAATTCCCACCCACGACTTAGATTGATCATTCATTCCAATTTCCTTTGAAATCCATGATGCAAGCTCTTAACAGATCCTCCAATGGTTGAATCGTTCCTTTCACTCTGTACCGTCAGTCTGTGGATGATATGTCTGGTACTCCATAACGTAACTACGTTCCCAATACATTCCTGTTGACATTTCCAGAAGTTCGATGTGAAACGCCGGATCCCTATCTGAGTAACAAGAGATATGGAAACAAACCGTGCCTCGAAACAATCTCTTTTACGTACAACTTCGCTAGCTGATCTAGATTGAATCTGATCTTGATCCGTAGAAAATGTGCTAATTTAGTCAGTCGATCAACAAAAACCCTTTACTTGTGGCGAAAACCTTTCTTTGATCGTATGTCGAATGTCCTACTACGAAATCCATGGTAATGTGTTCCCATTTTCCATTCTGGGATTTCTAAAACGGTTGTATTAGTCCACATGGTCTCTGATGTGCGGCTTTAACTTTCTGACATGTCAAACAGCTTGGCTACACAATCGGCAACTGTCCTCTCTTCATATTCGGACCCACCAATAAATGCTGATGGAGATCTTGGTACATCTTCGTACTTCCACATGAATTGAATATCTTGAATTTATGAGCCTCGCTCAAAATTTCCTCCTTAACCTCTTATACTGGCGGAACCCAAATTCTTCCCTCGAATCTTAATACTCCCCTTCGTTATCCACTTTAAATTTCACTTCATCACCTCCAGATATTCTCTTTTCCCTGATTTTCTCACATTCTTCTTTCGTCCTGAGTTTTTAATTTCCTTATACCTTATTCCACGCAAAGTTGGACCGATTCTCCAATTGATATAAGTGTTTCGTCACAATCGTCCAGAAATTACACACCTCCAACTCCCAGTTTTGCCATTGCTGTAATTAGCATCCTCTTGAGCGGGTAATCATAAAACAATTTTCTTCCCCCTCCCTTTCGCCTTAAGGCGTCGGCCACAATTTTTGCTTTACCATTAACCCCGGATGGAATAAAATTTTTCAATCATAATCCTTTATACAATTCCAACCATCTCCTCTGTCGCATGTTCAAGTCTTTCTGTGTAAAAATATATTTTCAGACTCCTTGTGGTCCGTATATATTATTCACACCTCGCCCCGTAAAGATAGTGCCTCCATATTGTCAGAGCAAACACTACCCGCACGCCAATTCCAAATCATGGGTAGGATTACCCCTTCTCATAGTCTTGAATTTATCGTGACGCATACACAATGACCTTTACCGGTCTTGCATAAGCACATAGCCTAGTCCGTTATGCGATTCTTCACTATACACCACAAAATTTCCTGTGCTATCTAGTAGAGACAACACAGGCACCGTACTCAACCTCTTCTTTAATTATTGAAAACTTTCCTCACACTTCTCTCCGTTCCAAAACGAACTTTCATCGTCTTTCTAATCAAATTCGTTAACCGGAGTCTCGATTTAGGAAAATTCCTGAATATATCTTCTGTAGTAACCTGCCAATCCGAGGAAACTCCTTACTTCCGATGGTATTATTCGGCTGATCCCAGTTAAGCACTGCTTCAACCTTTGACGATTCCAACGAAATCCCATCCTTTGTCAATCACATGTCCAAGAAATTGCACTCGCTCTATCCAGAACTCACACATTGAAAATTTTGCGTACAACTTCTCTTCTTAACCGCTTCTAATGTTAACTTCAAATGCTCTGTCAATCTCGTCCTTTGTTTTGAAATAACTTAGAATATCGTCAATCGAATTCTACTACGAAATGATCCAAAAACTCTTAAAACAACCCTGTTCAATTAGGTCCATCGAATGCTGCGGGAGCATTCGATAGACCAAATGACATCACCAAAAACCTCGTAATGACCATAACGAGTTCTGAACACTGTCGTCGATACATCTTCCTCTCCTCACCTTCAAATGAATGATAACCACCTCTCCTCAAATCTATCTTTAAAAAATATCTAGCTCCCTTTCTTTGATCAAACAACTCGTTCGATTCCTTGGCAACGGGTATTTATTCTTAATCGTGACCTAGTTCAATCTCCCTATAATCGATGCAAAGCCGCATCGATTCCGTCCTTCTTTTTAACAAATAATATCGGACGCTCCACGGCGATATGCTCGACTGAATATACTTCTTATCTAAAAGTTCTTGTAGCTGTAAGCATCAATTCGTTCAATCTCTAATCTGGGGCCATTCGGTACGGAGCCTTCGATATCGGGGCAGTGCCTGTGTGGCGCCAAATCGATTACGAATTCAACTTCCCTAGCCTGGCTGAAGTCTTGGGAAAGCGTCTGGAAAGACGTCTACAAAGTCCCTTATGACATGTATCTCTTCTAAATTCGGACTTTCTTTTCGGAGTATCTACTACTAATGTAAGGTTACAGGTTATCCCACACAGCCTTGTATTAACAACTTCCTCGGCCTGCATACAATCATCGTCAGACAACTCGCTTGGTTTAGGCGCTTTACTTGCCTTAAAATACTACCTTTGACGGAGTCATAAGATTAATACGTATCTTCTTCTGGCAATCAAGTATCCTTCCATAATTGAATAGCCAAATCCATACCCAAAATAACGTTCAAATTCCCCCCAAGTTTAATTGGGATCCACAGATCAACTGTCATCACGTTTCCCTTAATATTCACTCTACAGTTCTTTGTGTTACGATACCTAACAGGAATTATTTCCCTATTTGCAATTTCTATGTTCAAAGGGTAATCTAATACCAACCTTAGGCAAAATCTAAGTTCTTAGCAAAGTCATCGGATAATAAATGAACAATGTAGACACCCAAATTTTGCATATTCCTAGACTGACCTTGACAGGAGGGCAAATTCGTCCATCTGGACCGGCCTGCGAGACGAATGGAGGGTTGAACATAAGTGCGAACACTTAGAGCCCACCACGACGACTTGCGATCAAGGCCGTCCCGAAATGAGCATGATCGCCGAATGAGTTCTCAACGTCCCGCCATAATTTACCCGGACTGCCAAAATACAAGCCTTTCGGATAAAACGACGGCTGGCGAGCGCGAGAATCGAGGAACGGTGCGAGAAACGAGGAGAATTAAATAATCAAAGTGGAAGGTGTGCCTGAGTAGGGGTGTGGGCGCCAGCCAGCCGCAGATCCATCTTCGGCCAGCCGCCTATGTAATCTGCGGCTGTCTTTGGCCAACCTATATCAACCATTCCTTCTCAGCATACAGGGAATTCGAGAATTTTTATGAGTGAGAAGAAAGAGAATCAGCAAGGAAACAGCAGCAGGAAATAGAGAAAAAGAGGAAGAAATAGTCTAAGATTTTGCAAATCTAATAGGAGAGAAAGTAAGAAGAAAAGAGGAGGAATAATATTTTTTGTGATTTGATTTGTATCACATAAGACTTTTTTCTTCTTTTCAAAGTACACAAATCTAGATCCAATTTGATCTCATTTGCAAGGTGAAAATCCTCATCGAATTTTAACAATTTTCTATCAATATCTTTTGGTCAAATCAAATGAACATTTTCATATGATTATGGAAATAATATATTAGGGAGTATTAGATGGAGGTTTCCAATTGGAACACAATAGACCCCAAACAAATTTCTTCCTAATAAACCCGATGATATTTATTTATTGATCTTCAATTGTTTTTTTTGTTTTTTTTGGTGTTTTATTGACAAGGTTTCTTTGTTAGATCTCTATTTTGGGATGATCTTGGTATTGGGTAGATTAGCCGTATTGGTTATTATCATGTAAAATATTCCGCTTGTGGGTTTGTGAAAAATTGGTTGTGAGCCTAGGAAAGCGACCCCGTGGTCCAAAATCCGATGAAGGACGTATCTTGATGTTTGTAAGCGGGTAGGGATGTAGTCTCTTTGTAAACTATGTAATATTGGGCCTTAAAACGACGCCAAGGCGGAATCCGGAGATTAAGGCCCCGTAATAAATGAAGTGTTGTGATTGTGGGGTGTTGGGGTTAATTGGATGGTTTATATGCCCATGTATAAACCCCAATGCAGTTTATTGCTTGATTTCGATTTACGACAAAAAACGAAATTGATTTCGAAGCTAAACAATGAAGACCTTTCATAAAATCAATCAAACTAGGTTGTTAGCATCACGAGGCGTAAAATGAGAAGGGCTAATGAAATGTTGATTTTCTATGTAAACGAGAAGAGCCAAAAGGAAATACGGTCCAAAAAACATCACACAAAAAACGATTTTATAAAATAAGTAACTTTTTATTAAATTCCTTTGTTGCATAGGGTGAAAGAGATCCGAGAAGTTTGCCTAGCATTTGAGTTATCGCAAAGCAACGTATAGATGCTACCATTCCTATTTTGAGCAAAGGTTTAAAATTCTCGTTTTGCCACAAACGACACATAAGGAAAATCTCATAGTTTTCGGACAATTAAAAATCAAGACTTTTGTCTCATCAAAGATTTCCCACGTATATACCCTGAAAAGACATTCCGAATCGTTATCAAATTAAAGCATGATTTTTCCCTAACAAATCCAAATGATTCTTTCATACAAACTCAACCACAACATTCACTTAGGCACACACACAAACACCTACGCATATGTACGTTTTTTATGAATTAAACGATAGGAAAAGCATCAAGATTGCTGTAACCGTGGTTCACGGATGTCCGCGGGGTGGCCTAACACCTTCTCCCATCACTTAAAGCAAGCCCCCTATCTCCTATGAATCCTCGATTCGCAGACCAATTTAATTCGGAGTCACCACATGAGCCCAAAGCGAATTCATAAAAAAACGAAAACTCGGATGAGTTGGGTAACAAATCCATTTCAAATATATACCAACTAAGGCCGACTCTGGTTAAATGCGTCTCATCATAAAAAAAACGATACTGTAATCAAAACACCCGTCGACATCAATGTCCGACCTTGTTCCAAAAATCAACTATAAACCAAAAGGCTAAAATTGGGAAAAGACTAAAAGGACAACGAGAAGGCGAATAAAACCTCGCTTGTCGACATCAAAGCTGGTTGAACTCTTCTGCTGCGGGAACAATAGAGGGCTTAAGCCGGTTGTTTGAGTTCAAATCTTGGATGCTATTCCTATCCTTGTAAAATTTATAAAATGTGTATGTTGTATGCGACCATTTTTTGAATTTCTTTTTAATTGTTGTGTGACATGCTGTGTTGTTGTCCAATGAATGAATGATTGAATGGAGTTGATTTTACCTTTAAAGTAATCATTTGCATACGGTGAGGACGATGATTAAAAATGTGAATGTATGTTGAGAGTTGTACCTCCTCCTGAGCGCGAACCCGTCGGTTGCTTATTACTGGACTCGATGGGGCTGCTTCCCCGAGATGGCTCAGGAAAACGGCACCACTCAAATCCCGCTCCAATCGAAAGGGCTCAAGACGAGTAGATTTGCGAAGATTTGGGAACCTTCAATGCCGAATAAACCCGTGAGAGTAAACCCTAAGATAGGGTCAGAGCCCCAGATTAATCCCAACGCAGGATAATTCTCTTCATGCCCTTTTTTACGTTCACTTCTCTGCGTAATAAATGCCATAATTCCGTATGCTTCCCCTTTATGTCAAGAGAAATTACTAACCTCTGTGTTTTGCAGGGAACCTGACAAACGACGGGGAATAGCATAATAAATCATATCTAGCATGTATTATTTCAATAAAGAACCGCTAACGAGTTGTTTTTGCAGAAAAAGATTAAAAAAAAAAAAAACCCAAAAAACACACAAGAGGTTACGGTTTTAGCATGCATCCATGCTTTCATTTCCCCAAGACTAAAACTTTCGAACCCGTTGTTTCGCAGGATTGCTCCTCAAATACCCGTTCGCAGTCTAAGAAACAGAGCCCAGGTCTCTAAACCTCTGAAATGGCTGATATTCCTAATCAATAGTTCCATATCACCGGGAAGAGTTTGATGACCTTCAAAAAACAGATGATGGAAATGGCCACATATGCTAAAAGAGCAAGCTCCTAACTCAGACAGGATCCGCCAAGCCAAAGGACCACATAATATTCCACACCACCAGGGGGTGACCAGAATCCTCCTAAAAATGTTGTATAACCTTGGGTAAGCGATGACCAACCCCAACTTCATAGACGACAGAGCCAGTCATTACAAAGGCCCGTTCCCATACCTAGCAGGACAAGTGGTTACTATCCCAGAAGAAGGGGACAATGACGACCTTCGGAGAAAAATGAAACACAAGGAGGAGACCATCCAATCTCTAAGGGCATAGTGCTATCCCTGGGTCAGGGTTAAATAAACTTCCGGATCTCTATGTGTTTTCCCCCGGAGCCAGATATCCAGAAAAAGTTCAAAGTTCCCGAGTTTGAAAAGTACAATGGAGAAGGGAGACCCCTATACACACTTGAAAATATACATTGGAGAACTCGTCGGTCTTATGCCGAAGACTGAGGGGTTAATGAATGCAACTATTCCAGAAAAGCTTAACAGGGGAGGCAAGAATCTGGTATGCCCGCCTCGACAAAACGCCCGAATCCACAACTGGGAGGAATTGGCCCATACCTTCTTAACCCAATACAGCTTTCAGGCCCAGATGGCTCTTGACAGGTACCAAATGACAAAGGTTAAAAAAAAGCCTAGGGAATCCTTCAGGGAATATGCGCAAAGATGGAGGGGCATGGCCGCACAGGTAACCCCCCCCGATGAGCGAATCAGAGATGGTAATGACCTTTGTAGACATTCAGGAGGCACCGTATTATGAGAGGGTCATCTCGGGGATTGGAAGACCTTTTGCGGAAATGATTAAACATGGAGAGATGGTTGACATGGGGTTGAAATCGGGTAAAATCCGGGATCTTACTGCTTTAGAAACGGCTCGCGAGCAAATACAGAATGGAAACTATGGCAGCACTTCCCGGAGAGTCCAAAAGAGGAAGGAAGAGGATGTCCTCCCTCATCCTACAAGGGTCCGTCCAGTAAAGCAGAAAGCCATCTTCCGGTACAGGTAACAGAGGGGAGGGCCATCCGACAGCCAAATTTCACAGATCAAAGGGCAGAGGGCGAAGAAGATATGAGGCCTCGCAGAATCGAGTATTCACCCCGCTCGGGGAGCCGCTTGAACGGGTACTAGCGGGTATTAGTAGCCCAAAAGAAAATAGTTGGTCTGGCACCACCAAGTGACCCAAAGGGTAGAAGGTTTGACCCGAGCAAGCGGGTGTGCATACCACTCCAGTTCCCCTGGCCATGATACACAGGATTGCTGGACGTTAAAGCATCGAATCCAAAAACCTGATTGACAGTGGAGAGATTGTGGTGGAACAGCCGGATTCCCCGAATGTTAAGGCAAATCCCCTGCCAAGACATGATGGAGGGGGAGTCAATGCGACGGAGGCAAGTGAGGCGGGGGAGCCGCCAAGGTTGAGCTATGTGCAGAAAATTGAGGAAATGGTCAACGTAATACATGGTTATGAGAATGCGAGGGTAAAACACCCATCGGGTTGATAGGGGTCAATACGAATAACATAGAGGGACCTATCAAGTTGACAGCTCCGAGGCCCATCATTTTTGCTGCAAGGCCACAACTCCCTATCAGTAGTCTGAAGACTGTACCCTGGAATTATGGGGGAATACCAGAGGAAGCGGACAGTTGTGCTTCCGTAACAACCAAGGGGAATCCCTTGTATCTCCCCGGTGCGAGTCCTTGAGAGCCAAAAGAGAAAAAAATGAAGAGGTTTCCGAGGAAAAGGCCATAGAGTTTTTGAAAAGGATGGATCACCCAGAAACGAGGGGGATCCAGATTTTAAATGAGGAATCAACCCTAACATCAGTCATGGACTTGGTGTTGTCATCCCAGTGAGCATTGTAAAACCCTGATTGAAGGTTCTGGAGGAGGCATTTGTGCCCAAAGAGATCAGTGAGGAGGATTTCGGCCAGCTGGTAGGCCACTTATTGAAACCGATGCAATATCCTTTACAGATGAGGACATTCCCGAAGAGGGAAGGGGGCACCGAAAACCGCTACACATTGCAGTAAATCTCCTCAGGATATGTCATGAATGGGGTACTGATCGACGGGGGATCGGCATTGAATATATGTCCTCTCAGTACGCTGAAGAAAATGAACATCATCCCAAGCGCCTGCGGGCCAGTCATGTGGTGGTTCGGGCTTTTGACGGATCCCGGAGGGACACCATCGGCGGAGATAGAATTGCCAGTGGAGATAGGGCCCTGTACTTTTGATATCTCCTTCCAAGTCCTAGATATCACGGCAAGCTTACAACCTGCTGTTAGGGAGGCCATGGATACACATGGCCGGGGCAATTCCTTCCACGCTCCACCAACAAATCAAGTTGATCATCGATGGGAAATCTGGTAACACTCTCGGCCGAATGTGATGACCCCTCTCTTCCCAGGAGTGGCCTACCAGTAATCAATGTGGATGAGTCAGCGGCTCCTGACCTGCCAGCTTTCAAGCACTAGAGATTAGCACTCCCCATTATAGATGCCTGGGAGCTCCAGCTGTGAAACCAAGGGTCTCTCCGGAACTCACCTTTGTGGCCAAGGGAAATGATTAAAATGAACTTCCAACCTGGACAGGGACTAGGGAAAAGCAGTCAGGGAATCACCAAGCCCATCCACCTACCACAGCAGATAGGCAAGGCAGGATTGGGATACCATGTGGGCGCAGTAACGGCGACTCCGTCGGGGTGCGACTCCGATTCGACTAGTTGGCAGTCCATTGACCAAGAGCCGACAATGAGCAGGGGATCAGCGGACCTGTGATTGGGGCAGGGAAATGAAGAATTAACCCCCACACATAGTGAGTCGGCCCGGAGGGAAAGTTTCCTGCAGGAGGTCGCAAAGGAGTTTGAAAACCAAATGCTACATCCCCGGACAATCAACAAGCAGTAAGGAGGGGACGAATGTAGTATCGCGCCACCGGGAGCCCAACAAGTTGTGCCTGTCATCGATTGGGCAGGGCTGATTATTCCTGGAAAAGATATGGAGGAGGATTCAGGCGACGTATCCGTAATCATCGGGGAGGTGTCCGATGTGAGGCCCTCCTTTATCCAGCGCATTCCAGCTGACCTGACCATCGACAATTGGACCCAGAAACCCGTGATATCCAAACAGGGGTAAAACTCGACGTCAGGGTGATTGACCCCAGATGATGGGGGAATGAAGAAGTTTTATTTTTGTTGTTGTTTTAATTTCTGCATCATTATGTCGTTTCTTCTTGTTATTTGAAAATGCGGATCATCGTGAAAAAAATGATTTTATATATGACAAGGTATTTTGTTTCATGTCAGGTGTACCAATTTGATGTAATCCTTGCCTAACAAATGGTCTTTCAAATTTGAATGATGATTATGATTTTGACATTGAGCTGGATTTCGATTTAATGGGCATTGAACAAGACGAGACATATTACGACGACGCACCTGATGAGATCAAAGGATGGGTCGAGGATAAACCCAAACCCAATTGGACCAAACCATCACTATAGATATCGGAACCCCTGACCATCCAAATGAACTCAAGATAGGGACAGACCTTAACCCCAGCCAAAAAGCAGAAATACTGGAGTTACTAAGACCATAGGATGATGTCTTTGCCTGGTCGCACGAGGATATGATCGGATTGTCCACCGACATTGTGGTGCACCGGTTACCCATCAAGGAGGGTTTCAGGCCTGTCCAAGCAGAAACTAAGAAAGTTGAAACCTGAGTGGAGTTTAAAGGTGAAGGAAGAGATCATCAAACAGTTCAGGGCGGGAATCATTATGGTGTCCACTTACCCGGAATGGCTATCCAATGTGGTCCCAGTGGCTAAACCTGGAGGAAAGGTGAGGGTATGCGTAGACTACAGAGATCTAAACAAGGCCAGTCTCAAGGATAACTTCCCGGTGCCTTTCATACACATCCTGGTAGATAACACAGCCCAGTACGAAATGTATTCTTTTGTGGAATTGCTTTCGCGGGATATCATCAGATAATGGTGGCGGAGGAAGATCGGGAAAAGACCGCATTCATCACCCCTTGGGGCACTTTCTGCTATAGACGACTGGCTTTTGGCCTCACAAACGCGGGGGCTACTTATCAGAGAGCCATGATGGCCTTATTCCACGATATGATGCACAAGGAGATAGAGGTCTACGTGGACGACATTATTGTGAAATCGAAGGTAGAATCCGATCATATAATTCATCTCAAAAAGCTATTCGATCGGCTCAGAAAATATAATTTGAAGCTCAATCCAGCCAAGTGCGCTTTCGGAGTACAGTCGGGTAAGCTCTTGGGTTTCCTGGTTAGTAATCGGGGCATTGAGTTGGACCCAGCAAAGATTAAGGCCATTGTGGATATGCCGGCACCTCACACAGAAAAGGAGAATAAGAGGATTCCTCGGGAAGGATAAAACTTTATCAGCCGTTTTATATCCCACTTGACGACCACATGTGAGCCGATTTTTTAGACTGTTTAAGAAAAGGGGTGTCCCAAGAATGGAATGAGCAATGTCAAAAGGCGTTTCAGACCATTAAAAAGCAATTGACTGAGGCAACCAGTGCTGGTACCCACCCCCGAAAGGATGGGGATCCCTCTGTTTATGTACATATCGGTCAATGCCATTGCGATGGGATGCATGCTGGGACAGAAAAAATGAGGCGGGTAAGGAGCAGGTCATCTATTACCTCAGCAAAAGATTTAGCCAATGTGAGCAGAATTACACTCCCATCGAGAAGACTTGTTGTGCTCTGGCCCTGGGCGGCAGGGAGATTACAGCACTACCTCCAATGGGCATACAACGTACCTGATTATCAAGAATGGATCCCTTGAAATATATTTTTGAAAGACCCATGCTGAATTGTCGGTTATCCAGAATGGCAGTTAATTTTACAAACAGTTTGACATGGTGTTACGTAACCCAGAAGGCCATGAAAGGGCAGGGAATTGCAGATCAGTTGGCAGAAGCCCCAACGGGAGGGATGGAGCCGTTAGAAAACCCCTCTCCCGGGCGAGGATATATTCTGGGTATCGCGCGAAAAATGTGATGACGAGGGACAATTCTGGAAGCTGTATTTTGATGGTGCCATGAATGCCGAGGGGGCAGGAGCCGGAGCGGTCCTAGTCTCTATCACCGGAGAACAATATCCCGGTGGCCCACCAAGCTTCGTTTCAGCAATTCGAACAACAACCGCTGAAATACGAGGGGTGTATCTTGGGACTCCGATTTGGCCCGTGACATGGGAGTAAAAAGACTAGCGGTGTTCGGGGATTCAGAGTTGGTAATCAGACAAACAATCGGGGTATACAACACTAAGGAGCTTCGGTTACTTCCATACCAATCGTTGTGTCACCCAGCTTATGCAAGAGTTCGAAGATATTCGCCTTCCGCCATATTCCTCGGGGACGAAATGATTTTGCCGATGCATTGGCGACTTTGGCTTCCTTAATCCACGTGATCAAGAGTAGGGACAGTCCACAGATTGAGATCACCGTACAGAATGCCCCGGCATATGAGGAAAATGTGGCAGTGTTAGTGTTATCAAATGAGGTGGTGTTGACGAGGCAGCCCTGGTATCACGACATAAGGGAATATCTGAGAGACAGATCCCTTCCCGATCAGGCAAATCGGACTGAAAGGATGAGAATTCAAAAGATGGCGATGAAGTTTTACCTGAGTGGCGATTCACTTTACAAAAGGGATGCCGGGTTGGGACTGTTGCAATGCGTAGACGAAAACGCAATCCCAAAGGATTATGAATGAAATCCATGGCGGGGTGTGTGGGCCAACATATGAGTGGACCGATGTTGGCCAAAAAGATCTTGAGGACAGGGTATTATTGGTTAACGCTGAAAGCCGATTGCGATGATCATGTCAAACGATGTTATCAATGTCAGGCGCACGGTAATGTGATCCATACGCCTCCCAATGAACTGCATTGTATGACCTCCCCGTGGCCATTTTCGATGTGGGGAATGGATGTAATCGGACCGATAGAGCCCAAAGCAAGCAACGGGCATCGATTCATCTTCGTCATGATCGATTATTTCACCAAATGGGTAGAGGCAGCTTCTTTCCCTAAAGTAACTCAGGAGGTCATCGTCAGCTTCATCAAGAGTAATGTCATTTGCCGATATGGGCAACCTGAGGTTGTGGTCTCCGACAATGCCAAGAATTTAAACAACGCCCTCATGAAGGAACTGTGTGACCAGTTCAAGATTAAGCATCTCAATTCCGTCATTTACCGTCCCAAAATGAATGGGGCAGTGGAGGCGGCCAATAAGAACATCAAGAAGATCATGGCAAAAATGTCTGCTAATCATCGGGGATGGCCAGATCTGTTACCCCCTCACCTTGCTGGCATACCGAAACATCAACGCGTACTTCTACAGGGGCAACCCCTTACGCTTTGGTGTATGGAATGGAGGCTGTTCTACCAGTCGAGGTTGAGATGGCGTCCCTCAGAATAGTGATCGACGCTCAGATAAGCGAAGAAGATTGGATGCAAAGTCGATATGACCAATTGGCCCTGATTGATGAAAGGAGGGTGGCTGCCATTTGGCATGTGTAGACACCCAAATTTTGCGCTTCGTATACTAACCGTGACAGGAGGGCAAAATCGTCAAATGAACCGACCTGTGAGAGCGAGGGATGCACAAGAGCGAACATTCGATGCCACCGCGACGATTTACAACCGAAACCGACGTGACAACAGGGTCGTCCGAAATGAGCATGCCTGAATGATGTGGCGCGCTTCCCGGAAATTCCCGGACTGCAGAATACGAGCCTGTCAGCGAAAACCGACATTTGCGGCACGAAAATCGAGGCGTGGCACGAAAATCGAGAAAGTCAAGCCCGCCAGCCGCGGATAGATCTGCGGCCAAATGAGTGCGCCTTTCTGGAAAGTCAGATCCCGAAAACCGGGCTGAGTGGCGAGCCAGCTGGCCAGCCGCAGATCCATCTGCGGCCAGCCGCAGATAGATCTGCGGCTGGCTCTGGCCAGCCTATTTAAGCTCAGCTTCGGACAGTATACAGGAGGTTGGAAGAATTTGAAGGAAGAGGAATTCTGCAGCAGCAAGAACACGGAAATAGAGAGAAAAAGGAGCAAATTTTGCAATCAAATAGGAAGAAAAGAGAGAAAAAAAAAGAGAGGATTTATATTCTTTGATTTTGATTGTACCAAATATACTCCTTATCTTAGTCAAATACACAAGTTCACATCCATTTGAGATTATTTGCAAGGTGAAAATTCCCTTTGTTCTAGCAATTTATATTATATTGTTTGGTTAAATTAAATGTAGTTTTTCTTGTATATTGTTGTGGATCTATGGATTGAGGACTATTAGGGAGGGTTCCAATTGGAACGAATTTCTTCCTAATGGTCCGATGATATCCATTTGGTGAATTTTAGCTCGTTGTAATAATGTATTATGCATAGTTTATTTAGATTGTTATTTTTAGGATCTTGTGGGTGTGTAGCGATTTTGGATGTGAGCCTAGGAGCGCGACCCCGTGGTCCAAATCCGATGATGGACATCTTTCGATATATGTAATAAATTCGATGTACTTTTCATTGTAAATATGTAAATCGTCGGGCCCTTAAAAACGACGCCAAGGCGAGAATCGTGTTTAAGGCCCCGACCGAAATAGTGAAACTTGTGATTGTAGGCGTTTGGGGTTATTTTGATGGCTTACATGCCCATGAATAGCTCCGACGCGTGTTTATGCTCGATTTGATTTATGAGACGAAATTGATTTCAAAGCCAAATGATAAGATCTTCATAAAATCAAGCAAACTAGGCTATTAGCATCACGAGGTTAATAAATGGGAAGTGCTAATGAATGTCGATTTCTATTTCAAACGAGAAAGCTAAAGGAAATCGTTTTCAAATATCACAAGGAATGATTTTGTCAAATAATTGACGTTTTATTAAACCGTTGTGCATAGGGTTAAAGAGATTCTAGAAGTTGCCCATCATTTGAGTTACAAAAGCAACGTATAGATCTCGATTCCTATTTTGACAAAGGTTTAAAACTCCTGTTTTGCCAAAACGACACCTAACGAAAAATCTCATAGTTTTTGACAATTAAAATCAAACCTTTCTTATAAAGAATCAAGCTTTCTCGTGTATGCCGAAAAGACATTCCGAAGCATTCTCAAATTAAAGCACGACTTTCCCTAAAAATCCAAATGATTCTTTCATACAAACTCACCACAACATTCATTAAGCACACACACACACACACACGCACACATACACATATTCAAGAATTAAAGGGATAGGAAAAGCATCAAGATTGCGGTAACCGTATTTCACGGAAGTCGGGGGGTGCCTAACACCTTCCCCTCGCTTAAGCAAGCCCCCGAACTCTATGAATCTCGGTTCGCAGACCAATTAATTCGGAGTCATATATGAGCCAGCGATTTATAAAAACGAAAACTCGGATGAGTTGGTACATCCCTTTCAAATATACCAACTGGCGACTCTGGTTAATTGGCTCATCATAAAAAATGATCTTTCAAAACCCCGTCGACATGAATGCCGACCTTTTCCAAAAAATCATTAAATCAAAAGGCTAAAATTGGAAAAGACCAAGAGACGAGAAAAAACCGGCGTCGACAGCTGGCGACTCTGCTGGGGAGATTAGAGGGCTTAAGCCGCGTTCAAATCTTGATGCTGTCCTATCCTTTAAAATTTATGAATGTGTATGTGCGTGCGACATTTTGACCTGTTTTACTTATTGTTGTGTGAATGTGTGGTTTTGTCCAATAAATGAATGATTTGAATGTGATTGTTTTACTTTAAAGTAATCATTTGCATACGGTTGAGGACGATGAATGTGAATGTATGTTGAGAGAGTACCTCCTCCTGAGGGCGAACCTGTCGGTTGCTTATTACTGGACTCGTAGGGTCTGCTCCCCGGAGATGGCTCAGGAAACGCCCAACCCCAATCCGCTCCACTCGATAGGATTCATTCGAGTAGATTGCACAGTTTTGGGGACCTTCATGCCGTAAAGCCCGCGAGAGTTACCCTAGGGTAGGTCACCTCTGATAAACCTAACGAAAGGGAAGCTTCTTCATGCCCTTTTATCATTCAGTCAAATAAATAAATGTCATGTACAGGGCAATACAACTGTCATACCGTTACCGTTATCATCATAATAAATATGTCCTGTATCATGTGATTGCATCACCTGCACATATAAAGAGAATACTGACATGGTTTTTTGCAGGAGGGCAATCCGTGCCACGTACCAAGGTTTTCTAAAAACTTCTAAATACTATCCTGTCATCAAACACTGACCTTATTTTGCAGGATAAGATTAAGAGAACCGTGAAAGCGTGGCATAACGATCACAAGGAACCCGGAGTAGGGGCATATTCTACCACACAAAAAAAAGGGGGGAAAAAGAAAAAGAAAAAGAACAAAAAAACAAAAAAAAAAAAAAAAAAAAAAGAATAAAAATCAGGCATCAGTATTGACATGCATCTGCCAATTTGTAGTCGGCACAGTATTAAACTACGGCCCTTGTTTGTTTGGTGAGATTGCCCCTAGTACCCAATTGAGAGGCCATAAAGTCCATACTCCATCCGTCCAAATGGCAAAAGCCGGTAGCCATGAAATTACAGTTCTACCACTCCAACAATACGGCCGAATGCGAGGGATGCATCCTAGGACTGAGATTAGCCCTGGGAATTGCGGCACAGACTTGTCCGGCCTATGAGGATCAGATCGGAGAGATCTCCCATAGGGACGCCCTCCCTGAATGGGCTTGGTATCAAAACATTAAGGAGTTCCTTCGAGACAACTCCTCTCCCGAAAATGCAGACCTGACCGGGGAAAGAGAATCCAAGGATGGGCAGTGAATTTCTTCCTAAGCTACGGAACTGCTGAGATATCTGGAAGCCGAAGAAGCCCACAGATTAATGAACGAAGTACATGGCAATGTGTGCAGAGCCCATATGAGCAGAACACTTTTTGCAAAGAAAAGCGTGTGAACGGGTCGCTACGGGCTAACCATAAAAACTGATTGCGATACTCATGTCAGGAAATGCCATCAATGTCAGATCCATACCAATGTGATCCATGCACCTCCTAATGAGCTCCATTGCTTGACCTCACCGTGGCCAGTTGGACCGTGCATCAGGTGATATCCAGGAAGGGAAAAATCCCGGATTATGGCAGTGAATCCCGGCCAGTAGAGGATCAATGGGTTTTAAAATTCTGAGTTTTATTTCAAATCTCTGCACGCTCACGTCATTTTGTCATGTTCTCCAAAAGAAGATCATGTGCTGAAATGTTTTATATATATGACAAGCATTTTGTTTTATGTCAGGTACCCCGATTTGAGGCACGCTAGCCTGACAAGCAATAGGCCAAATTTGAAGGAGGATCACGATTTTGGTATAGAGCTAGATTCCGATCTGATGGGGATTGAGCAGGGCGAGACAGATATCGACAATACGCCTGACGAGATCAAGGGATGGGTCGAAGGTAAACCCAAAACCGACTTAGACCAAACCATCGCCATCAAACCTCAGAACCCCTGACGGTCACAAAGAACCCGGAGTAGGGGCAAAAAAAAAACAAAAAAAAAAAAAAATCAAAAATCAAAAATCAAAATCTCAAAAATCAAAAATCCCCCCAAACCTTTCAACAAGTCAAAGGACCGGATCTTTTGTCAGCCCAGCGAGGTACCGAGGCAACCAGTACGAGGGAGATCACAAGAAAAGCAACTTAACACTGGGGCATTTGTCAATTACCCAGGAAATGATAACGTGCAAATGGCACCCATGCAACAATCCCATCAGCATGCACCATCATCATCAAGTGTTACCTCATGGTACGATCATCTGGCATTTGTCAAGCATAGTTTTCCCGGGATACGATGATCCGCGTGAAAGGGGATTCTATTTGACTTAATAGGAATCGGATTAATTCTGACAAGCAACCGTGGAGCACGATCGTGAGTATGATTAGACGAAGAAGGCTATTCAACCTTTTGATTGGGTACAAAGCCTTAATTCAAAGCAACGTTTGCGACAGAATCGACCTCATGTGACAGCCTTCACTTTGCATTTGCACAAACTTTCAGTTGTGGGGTATAAAACTATGACGACGCTGATGGCAATTAACACACAGTCAGACAGTCAGTAATTATCAAGCTAAAATCAAGAAGTCAGGCGATAAATGATTATCAAGATAATGTCTCGAATCGTGGCCTGGGTTATTCGAGTAATTAAGTCCGAGGGGTGTCTCTACACCTGGTGCCCTAAAGCCATCTGGTTTGGGAGTCGCTGGCCCAACACTCGTTACATGGGTAACTCAGAGCCTAAGAAAACGAGCATTACAGACGAGGAGGCCCGAGCAGATTCGAATCATGGCATGGGCTACTCGAGTAATTAAGCCTAAGGGGTGTCTCTACATCTGGTACCCTAAAACCGTCTGGTTTGGGAGTCACCGGCCCAACACTCGCTACATGGGTAACTCAAGCCTAAGAAAACGAATCTTGCGCAAGGTCAAGCAAAGAATGAATGGTGCAGACCACCAGCTTGTCTCGAACCCGTGGCCTTTGTTATTCGAGTAAATAAACCCGAAGGGGTGTCTGTACACCTAATGCCCCAAAACCGTCTGGTTTGGGAGTCATTGGTCCAAAACTCGTTAAATGGGTAACTTTGAAAAGCCTAAGAAAACGAGACAAGTGAAGTGGACTAATAAAGAGAAAAGATAATGCGAAAAACTCTCGGCCTTAAACAAGAAGTCATGAAAGAGAAACCCCTACTGAATGCTGTATCGCACAGTGCGTTTGTCATATGACGTCAATCCTGCTAAGGACGTTGTCGAGAATGGAGACAGAGTGCCTTTGACGAGGGAAGGTAGTTCTTTTGAATTCGACCTCACTCACGTACAGTGACCATGAATGCTTGAAGGTGTTCTTACGATTTCATAACTCGTCCAATAGAAAGTCATCAACTCACGAGGGATCAAAAAAAAAAAAAAAAAAAAAAAAAAAAAAAAAAAAAAAAAAAATTACATTCACGGTTCACAACATTGCTAGATTGTTGCTGATCAATAAATATTACAATTTCATGTGCCTAATAACTGCATTTTTGGTCGAGAATATAATATCTTATGTGTTTGAGCTAACACTAACGGACCCGAAGCTTTTCAAGTTTTTGGCATTTTTGTTTAGTCCATCCTGATTATGCAAGACAATCTTGCAGAGCTGTGGATAACTCAGCACGGGTCAACATCGGCGAAGTTTTCGATACGAACTTTTTTTTTTTTTTTTTCTTGGCAGCGACACGCGCCCAAGGCAGGGCAGTTAAGAATCGTGAAATGGGAAGGAAGCAGGGGGGAGGCTCGTACAGAACTTCTCGTCATTGGGACCTCCTCCCCCAATCCTGACCTAATCACTAGAGCCTCGACATCCAAATGAGATTCCCCCCCCACAAATGGCATGAGAATATACAAGGATGGAATATAATGCGGGACCAACAGCATATTGGCCAGCAGACAAATGGATCAAAAGGCCTCAAACACCCAACCATAAGGACGCCCAACATAGCTGGTCAATCATCACAGATGAGCGAAACCAGACTGCCTCAAATGAAAGACAGACCAAGAACCAAGCGCCAGAGTACCAAACCGATGTTTGAAGTCCTAGAAACTAACACTTCACGACGAGACGATGATCCAATCCAAAATGTTTGGGCAAGCAATGACGACCGTCGAATCGTATCATTTGACTGAAACAGGGGTCATTTCTATCTAAACCATAAATGATTGTGCACATGCATCTGTCCAAAACATATCTGCCAGAATCATGGGGCCAATAACATCCTTTTTCATGGCATGCAGGTACGATCAAAATGAAAATCTTCAGGGAAAGTACAAACAGCACGTCGCTTTCACCCTCACAAATGATCAGAGTGAATGGCTTTTGCGGCATGGTACGTGGACAATGTTTGGTGGGAGAGTCCCGGGACAGAGGGCCGATCCACACATCCCACTTCAAGAAAATCCCTCAAAATAAAAAAAAAAAAAACTAAAAAGAAACAAAAAAAAGGACAAAAAACAAACAAACCCCTCGGGAAGGGCCTGAGATCCCAACGCGAACCACAACAAGATTGGTGAGCCACCCCTGGGAAAGGGCTGATATCCACAAAAAGAAAAAAAAAGACAAAAAACAACAAAACCCTGGGAGGCCGGCTGAGATCCCACAGCAACTCGAACCGACAACAAGATGGGTGAGACACCACCACCATGGGAAAGGGCTGATATCCACAAAAAAGAAAAAAAGGGAGACAAAAAACAACAAACCGCTGGGGATAGGTATAGCTGAGATCCACGGCGAGACCACAACAAAGATGGTGGGTAGCAACGTCCCCTGGGAAAGGGCATGATATCCACAAAAAGAAAAACAATGGACAAAAAACAACAAACCCTGGGAAGCGGCTGAGATCCACCGCGAACCACAACAAAGATGGTGAGCGACACCCTGGGAAGGGCTGATATCCACAAAAAGAAACCCTGGGAAGGGCCTGAGAATCCAATGATAACACCAACCCCGGCGACGATAACCGGGGGTTACGAGATGGGTGACCCGGACGACGGATACCCGGCCCGGACCAGAAGACCTTATCGACCGGCGACGAATAACCGGGCCGATTTACGAGATGGATTCCGGCGACGAAAACCTGGCTCTCGACGAGATAAAACCAACCGCGAACGATAACCGGGGGTTAACGAGAAATGGGTGACCGGCGACGATAACCGGCCCCCCTGACGAGAACAATTCACCGAACCGGGCGAACGATAACGGCGAATTACGAGATGGGATGTCCGGCGACGAAAACCGGCTCCGACAAGATAAACCAACCGGCGACGATAACCGGGGTGTTTATGAGACGGTGAAGTGACCAGCGGACGATAACCACGGCCGCCCGCCGACGAGACAATCGACCGGGCCGACGATAACCGTCGATTACGAGATGGATTTGGTCTCGAGCGACGAAAACCCCGGCTCCGACAAGATAAACCAACCATACGCCGCGACGATAACCGTGGGGTTACGAGATGGGTGACACGGCGAACGAATACCCCGGCCCCCGACGAGACAATTGACCGGTCGACGATAACCGGCGATTACGAGATGGATGATCCGGAGCCGACGAAACCCCCACCCCCCCGGGCTCCGGACCAAGCGGTGACACCTGTAGAAATTCGTATCAAAAGAACCTGTACAGGGGTCATTTTTTTCAGTTTAAATGTTGTGTTCACACATGCATTGAAATAAGTGATCCAATTCTGTACCGTGATCCATGCAGGTTATGGTGTCAAGGTCCTAGCCTATCAGAGTCAAAAGCAATGGTTGTCAAGAACGATGTGCGAGGCACGAATTCCAAGGATGCCCTTCAAAGCTAGTCAGGAGAATAACTTCCTTTGATGACAATGGATGGAATAAGGTGATTACGAGAGGTGGTGACCGGATAATTGGAGACCCGATCATTCCACCAGGGACAATCGACCGGATACGAGACCACAGGCGATTACGAGACAGCGACAGGTTAGGGATTGATGGCATTGACACAGCTGTGTGTTTGCATGCCTATACATCTTGCGTTGCAATCATAAGTTGTATGTGTTGCAGTCATGTATGCACTGTACATTCCTTATTCACGCTGTCATTCATCGCATCGTGGTGTCTACTCTCTTTTATCATGTTTCCTATCTTCATTTAACATTTTCATAAACATGATAAAGAGGGGCCAGCTGTAGACACCCCAAATTTTGGCGCTTCGTATACTAACCGTAGACAGGAGGGCAAAATCGTCAAATGAACCGACCTTTTGTGAGACTGAGCGGAGGGATGCACAAGAAGCGAACATTCGATGGCCCACCAAAATGCGACGATTTAACAAACCCGAAACCGAACGTGACAAACAGGGTCGTATCCCAGAAAATGAAGGCATGCCTGGAATGATGGTGGCGCGCTTCCCCGGAAATTCCCGGACTACACATGCAGAATACCTAGCCTGTCAGCGAAAACCCGACATAGCGGGCAACGAAAATCGAGGCGTAGGCAACGAAAATCGAGAAAGTCAAGCCCGCCAGCCGCGGATAGATCTGCGGCCAAATGGAGTGCGCCTGTTTTCCTTGGAAAGTCAGATTCCCGAAAACCGGCGCTTGAGTGGCGAGCCAGCTGGGCCATGCCGCAGATCCATCTGCGGCCATAGCCGGCAGATAGAATCTGCGGCTGGCTCTGGCCAGCCTATTTAAAGCTCCAGCACTCGGACAGCATACAGGAAGGTGGGAAGAATTTTGGAAGAGAAGAAGAATTCTGCAATCAGCAAGAACAACGGAAATAGAGAGAACAAAAAGGAGCAAATTTTGCAATCAAATAGGAAGATAAAAGAGGAGGGGAAAAAAAGAGAGGATTTATAAATTTCTTTGGATTCTTGGATTGGTACCAAATATCCTACCTAATCTTAGTCAAAAATACAACAAGTTCACATCCATTTGAGATTATTTTGTGCAAGTGTGAAAATTCCCTTTGTATTCTAACGCAATTTATATTATAATTGTTTTTGGTTAAATTCAATGTAGTTTTTCTTGGTATATTGTTGTGGAGAAGTCTATGGATTGAGGACTATTAGGGAGGGTTTTCCAATTGGAACGAATTTCTTCCTAAATGGTCCCGATGATAATCCATTTTGGTGAATTTCTAGCTCGTGTGTAATAATGTATTATGCATAGTTTATTTAGATTGTTAATTTTAGGGATCTTGTGGTAGGTGTGTGTAAGGCGAATTTTTGGATGTGAGACCTAGGAGCGCGGACCCCACCCCGTGGTCCAAATATCCGATGATGGACATCTTTCGATTGTTATGTAATAAATTCAGATGTACTTTTCATTGTAAATATGTTAAATCGTCGGGCCTTTAAAAACGACGCCAAGGAGCGAGAATCGTGTTTAAGGCCCCGTAAATAGTGAAAACCTTGTGATTGATAGCCGTTTGGGGTTATTTTGGAATGGCTTACATGCCCATGAATAGCTACCGACGCGTGTTTATCGCTCGATTTGATTTATGAGACGAAATTGATTTCAAAGCCAAATGATAAGGAATCTTCATAAAAATCAAGCAAAACTAAGGCTATTAGCATCACGAGGTTTAATAAATGTGAAGTGCTTAATGAATGTCGAATTTCTATTTCAAACGATGAAAGCTTAAGGAAATCGTTTTCAAATATTCACAAAGGAATGATTTTTGTCAAATAATTGACGATTTTAATTAAACCGTTTTGTGCATAGGGTTAAGGCAGAGATTCTAGAACAGTTTGCCCCCATCATTTGAGTTACAAAAGCAACGTATCAGAATCCTCGATTCCCTATTTTGACAAAGGTTTTAAAAACTCCTGTTTTTGCCAAAACCAGACACTAACTGAACGAAAAAATCCTCATAGTTTTTGACAATTAAAAATCAAACCATATTCTTATAAAGAATCAAGCTTTCCTCGTGTATGCCGAAAAGACATTCCGGAAGCATTCCACAAATTTAAAAGCACGACTTTCCCTAAAAATCCAAATGATTCTTTCAATACAAATCACATCCAACAACATTCATTAAGCACACACACATCCACACACACACGCACACATACACATATTTCAAGAATTAAAGGGATAGGAAAAAGCATCAAGATTTGCGGTAACCCCGGTATTTCACATTTCATCACGAAGTCGGCGGGGTGCCTAACACGCTTCCCCCTCGCTTAAGCAAGCCCCCGAACTCTATGAATCATCGGTTTTCGCCAGACCAATTAATTCGGTATCGTCAGTATATGAGCCATAGCGATTTATAAAAACGAAAACATCGGATGAGTTGGGTACACAATCCCTTTCAAATATACCAACTTGCGACTCTCGGTTAATTGGGCTCATCATAAAAAATGATCTTTCAAAACCCCGTCGACATGAAATGCCGACCTTTCCAAAAAATGCCATTAAAATCAAAAAGGCTAAAATTGGAAAAGACCAAGAGACGATGAAAAAACCCCGGCAGTCGACAAAGCAATGGTACAGCTATATCAACAGAGGATCTCCCGATCATCACGACGATAAAAAGATCAGACTTCGGAAATTCAAGGAGAATGACCGATTTGGTGCTGAAAGAGAAATCATGTCTTGTCAAGACGAAGCCAAGGGGAAGTTTTGCCCCGAATTGGGAAGGGACCATTCATGATTAAGAAAGTACTATCCGGAGGGCCCCTCATATTGCAAGAAATGGATGGTGAGGTATTTCCACAACCCCTCAATTCTGACTCGGTGAAAGCGGTTCTACGCTTAAATCATCAGTTCCTTTTTCCTTTGACAGCGAACTACGTAGGACCTGATCTCCCAACTTGTGGGGGTACGTAGGCAGCCATCATGGCGCGGTCCGATCCTTTAAAAAAAATAATCCTTTCCCTAACCAAAACCAATTTTCGATAGCCAGATAAAACCTTCCTACACCCTCAAAACCTTCCCGAAACCAACTGCCTAACCAGTTTCATCCCAGAATACATACCCTGATCCAACCCAAACAGTTATCCAAAATCTGAGATTCAATTCCGACGAAATCAAAAGGTGGTGGCGGCAATATCTGTCAAATCTCCATCAAGTCTTGAGGAACAGAAAGAAGGGCGAATGTCAAAATCATGGTCAGTTGGATAAAATGATGATCCAATGGATGGCAAATGATACGACAAAAGGGGAAAATGACTAAATTTAAATGCATGTCTATATATATAAAGTCGTTTTATTACAAGATTTCTCTTTCAATAACTGATGAAACCAACATAGTCTATGCAGGAAATAAAATAATCTACAAATCTGAAACTAGCCGAAGCAGGATGGACAGGGTGGTGGATAGATCTGAAGCATCAGCATCTCCTACAATCTGCTGCCCCATTATATCAATACGATCCAGTAAAGCAGTAGCTCGGCTGACAGTCCCAAAATGAGCATCTACCACTGCCCTGGTCTGAAATACAATGGCCTCTCTATCAGCAATGGCAGCATCTCTAGCCCGAATGGCCTCATCTCTCTCGGCAAGGGCGGCATCCCTCTCGGCTTCAGTAGTAATCAGGGCCAGGCGGGGAGTCGGGAATCCTCAGCGACCCGACTCGGGGCAGAATCGGCTGAAATGGAATGGGTCTGGTGGGTATCTTCTGTGAAAATCACTCCAGAGTCATCAAAGGCCCCAGTCCGACTCAAACTAGCCGAATCCAGGTCTCCACGCAACCACTGTACGTAGGCAAATGTCTGGATGTGACAGCTCGCACTATATTCGGCAAAGATCCTGCGATCCCAAAGCTCGTATACCTGCAATAGATCCCTCTCTGTACAGGATGATATAAGGAATCGGTATGCGGCTGCACCCGCGAAGGGGTGTAAATCCTGTGTCTGATCAAACTGCCCCATAAACCGCCAGGGGATGATAGGTCGTCACGCCCCTTAACCCAGCAATGGGAATGAAATCCATGCCAGGCACATGAGTCAAGAAGCTCATGAAGGAGCAATAGCCCGAGTAAACCAATAGATGAAAGGGGTCCTCAATGATAGACAAAAATGATGTCCAGGAGGCCACATCAGTACAACTCGCGGGACGAAGCGAAAACTGCGTGGTTATGTCATGGCTGAAGCAAAACCCTTGGCGACGGAAATGGCCGATGGGACTAAGATGACTCATGAACCACATATACAATAAGGTCGAACTCCCTCTGAAGAATCTCCCTCGGAAGGACTGGCAATATGTGGCCGACATATAGGTATCCGCCAATATCATGGGGAGAATGGTGTGATCCTCCTGAAGGGCCCTAACGGCCGCAAACAATCCGCATGTCCAAATGATCGGATCCTGCAGGCAAATACAAAACTGAGATGACACAGGCCATCAGAACGCCCACTCTCAAGGCATCCCAGCGCTCCTCGGACACGGAAAAATCACCGAGGAAAAGACGGAAACTGTCAGGTGAGCCAAATCGGTCAATCAAGAATTGAAGAGGAACCATATGGTCTGATGTGATTACCGGTAATAAGACAGCCCTCCGCAAACCGGTGAAAGTCAAGAATTGACGGCGCATGGAACCAACGGTAACCCTAGCACAGGGACCATCCAACGGCAAGCCGGTGAAGCGAGCATACTCCTCAAGGGTGGGGGTCAGCTCTACTGTCCCAAACCTAAACACCTGACGGGCAGGGGCCCAATAGCTCAGAAGACCATCCACAAAGCCCGCTGGCACCCGGAAGGTTAATAAGGACCAAGAATGTCCCAAAAGACCATCTACGATAACCCTATCTGCTGGCAGTAGACTGTCCAACCAGCGGAAGAGGCTGCCAACCAACCCTGTGGGAGGAGTGGAATCCAAACGAACCACGGCATCTGAGGACGACATCTGTGAAAAAATAGTATCAAAAAAGACTGTACAGGGGTCATTCTCTACCCATAAATTAAAAGCATGCATCATACAGTTAATAATAAAGCAGGTGAATCCCATAAAGATGAAAAGAAACTGTGCGTAAATAAATAAATGAGTTCAGTACATAGTGCATAAATGAAAAAGAAATCTAAGCAGGTGCCGATACAAAAGGCCCTATCCTATCCTGGTCTAAATAAAATCAGTATCATCTATGAAAGCAGGATCCTCGAACTGATCCCCCGGAGTCGTCGAGCTCGGAGGACCAAAGTTCATATCAGGGATCTAGGGATGCGCTGTGGCATCAGATGAACTCGGGCCTGCATCATAACCTGCACCGTCAGGATCGTAGGTGTAAGCCTCCTCCGGGGTCCGGCCCAACCCCCGAATAAACAGCGACAACTGATCCACCTGACGGGTCAATGTGGCGATCTGCTCAGCGTGGGTAGGGGTCCGAACACAGGCAGCCCAATCGGTCATCGTAACCGAGCCTGGAACCATGTCTCCAAGAAAGAAAGTGGCCCGAGTCTGGGGACCGATGGTACGAGGTACCCACCAAGTCCTGAAAGCCTCACTCGTACTGGGGCCTGTGGAAAGCATCCGACCGTCCTCCCCGCCCGGCGAGCATGATCTCCGAGGGCTGAGAATCCAGCGGCCAGAAAGTAGTGAAAGAAAGGGAGTGCGGGATGCGGATCTCCCCAGTGACGCATCTGAATGCGCGCTCTCCCAGATACATCACCCAGCCTCCAACACTCTGCAAAGTGAGGCGACGGGTGGAAAGCTCGAACTCCGGGCCGGAAGGATGCCCGTCAGCAAACCCCACAGTCAGATGCTCGGAGAGGTAGGGAATCTAGACGACGTCGGCAGCCGTGATCAACTCCAGCTGAATACGACAATGTGCAAAGCTGCCCGACACGGGGACCTCCTCCAGAGTACTGTGATGCCATCGCCGACCCCGAGGATAAGTGTCCGGGCCCAGAGTAGTGATAGGCCTCAGACATGGCAGCCGCTCGTAAGCCCAGAACTGTGAATAGAAACAAGGCAAGGCATGAGTCACTATCAAAGACAGAAAAGAGATGAAAGGAAAAGAAATACAGTAAGAGAGAGGAGGAGGGGACTCACCAACAGAAAGTGGTAGAAGCCGAGCCAGGCATCAGTCTGTCCCTCTGAGCGTAGACGCAGACCGTGGAGGAAATAAGCAAAAGTGAATGACCCCCAATCGTATTCACCAATCCGGCCTACATCTCGAACAGCCCCTACGACGCTGAAGTGGATGGTAGAAGAGTTGTTCCCTAGGAAACAACCCCTCATGATAGTCAGGAACAGACGCCGTAGTAGGATGTCACGAGTGCCCTGGTCCGCTGGGATGGGCTGTGCGTATAGACCCCCAACGGCATCGACGGCCAAAGCCCCGGACCGAATACTACGGGCCTTGAAGACCCGATCATCAGCAGCGAAGCCTAGCAAAGCTCGGACCTCCACTGGAGTGATATCAAGATCCAGGGGGACACGGGACCCGGTGAACTCTATGCCCGTAATGTACCTCCAATCCCAGGGGGTCAGCACGACCTCCGCAGTCAAGAAGATGGAGAGACTGCGTATGGTGGAACCATCGCTCGGATAAAGCCCTCATGTAACCCCAGGGGCACTAACGGGGACTGATAGTGAATAAATGTCGAAAGCCCCAAGAGTCCACCATCTCCCGGTAATCACTATGCAGGGCCGCATAGAGAGAGTAAATGTTGAACCAATTACCCCTCGGCTGGGTAAACTCAGGCACCTGTGAAAATCACCAATGGGTCAATCCAGATAGAACCGGAAATTGAGAAATCAAGAACAAATGAAAAGCCGAATCGAGGATACCTCATTAGCCACAAGAGATGCCGAGGGATGACGACTGAGATCCCGACCCAATAGATCGGGTATCTGGACAGAAGCGCCAGATAAGGCGCGATGAGTGGGGGGAGCTGATGTGCTGGAAGACGGCTCCTCCACCGCAACCTCCGGAGGAGCAACCTCCTCAACGACCGGGTGATCAGGACGGATGACAGACTCCGCCAAGCGACGAGCCTGACGGGTACGAGGGGGAATAGGGGCAGGTGCAGCCCTACGACGGCGAACACCCGAAGTCCGAGAGGCGGAGGAGCTACTGGGCGCATCACGATCCATAGCTGGAATAGAACGGGCGAGAAAGAAGGTAAGTTCCCTTTTAAAATTATGTAATGAACATTCTAAATTTCTAGCCTCATCATATGATTAATGCAACATGATGCATGGTTATGGTAAAAAAAAAAAAAAAAAAAAAAAAAAAAAAAAAAAAAAAAAAGGCAGAGTTCCGTTTGTAAAATGGACATCCCAGGCATAAGCCAAACGTGTTTTCCATCAATCAAAGCCTCAAACAGATTTAAATTACATTCATATGTGTAATTACATCATGTAATGCATGTTTCTCTTGCAGAAAAGGAATAACAATATGTGGGACCGCCTCATGAACATAAAATAGGACTCACACAGTTGATACATAGCATGTATATATGATGGTACATTGCATGAACATTGTGAAGCATACATTTTATGTCTAAACATGCAAATAGTCAAATGTATAGCAAAACATTGACGAAATTGAAAAGTGACCGGTCAAAGTGTTACCTGTAGCGCGTAGATCGACCCTACCGGAGCAGTTTTTGCAGGAAAATTGAAAAAAATCGACAAAAAGCCCTTGCGAACAAGAAAAATCGAGAGAATCTCTGAGGATTGCAAGTTGAAAGTGACAGATCTGGAGGAGGCGCGTTGGTTATAAGGCCCGATCTTGGCCGCAGATGTATCTGCGGCTGGCCGCAGATCCATCTGCGGCTGGCCCTGGTGGGCCCCACCTTGCTCCCTTGAAGCCATTTGACGTGTTGAAGTGAAAAGTTTACGCGATGGGTGACCGGCGACGATACCCGGCCCCGACGAAACGATCGACCGGCGACGATAACCGTCGATCACGAGATGGATGTCCGGCGACGATAACCGGCTCCGACAGATAACCAATCGGCGACGATAACCGGGGGTTACGAGATGGGTGACCGGCGACGATACCCGGCCCCGACGAGACGATCGACCGGCGACGATAACCGGCGATCACGAGATGGATGTCCGGCGACGATAACCGGCTCCGACAGATAACCAACCGGCGACGATAACCGGGGGTTACGCGATGGGTGACCGGCGACGATACCCGGCCCCGACGAAACGATCGACCGGCGACGATAACCGTCGATCACGAGATGGATGTCCGGCGACGATAACCGGCTCCGACAGATAACCAACCGGCGACGATAACCGGGGGTTACGCGATGGGTGACCGGCGACGATACCCGGCCCCGACATGACGATCGACCGGCGACGATAACCGGCGATCACGAGATGGATGTCCGGCGACGATAACCGGCTCCGACAGATAACCAATCGACGACGATAACCGGGGGTTACGAGATGGGTGACCGGCGACGATACCCGGCCCCGACGAGACGATCGACCGGCGACGATAACCGGCGATCACGAGATGGATGTCCGGCGACGAAAATCGGCTCCGACAAGATAACCAACCGGCGACGATGACCGGGGGTTACGCGATGGGTGACCGGCGACGATACCCGGCCCCGAACGAGACGATAGATTGAAAGAGTGAACCCAAAGACTAACAAACACGGTCAAGGGGTTGATACATTGACACTCTTACGAATGTCTTGCATGCATTACATCTTATGTTGCATCATAAGCTATATGTGTGGCATCATGTATGTACTGTCATTCTTACGCACTGTCATTCATGCATCGAGTGTCTATTCTTTATCCTGTTCATTTCACTTGTCATTTCATAAACATGATAAAGAGGGGCAGCTGTAGACACCCAAATTTTGTGTTTCCTTCTACTAACCATGACAGGAGGGCGAAATCGTCAATTGAACCGGCTTGCGGGAGCAAAGGAGCGGGCACAAGGGCAAGCGCCCGGCACCGCCGCAATGTTTTGGGCAACCCAAGTTTACGTGACAATAAAGCCGTCCGAGGCAGGCATTTTCAAATGAGGTGGCACGTCTCCCGGAAATTCCCGGACTGCAGAATACGAGCCTGTCAGCGAAAACCGACGTTGCGGCACGAAAATCGAGGCGTGGCACGAAAATCGAGAAAGTCAAGCCCGCCAGCCGCGGATAGATCTGCGGCCAAGTGGGTGCGCCAGCACGGAAACCAGGAAATCAGCACTACCAGCTGAGTGCGATGGGAGGCGCGCCAGCTGGCCAGCCGCAGATCCATCTGCGGCCAGCCGCAGATAGATCTGCGGCTGGCTTTGGCCAGCCTATTTAAGCCCAGCTTCGGGCAGCATACAGGAGGTTGGAAGAAATTTGGAAGAAGAAGGATTCAGCACAACAGCAGCACGGGAATTTGAGAGAAAAATAGTAGATTTTGCAACAAAAAATAGGAAGAAAAGAGAGGAAAAAGAGAGAAATTTTACTCCTTTAATTTTGATTGTATCAAATATATTTCTCATACTATTCAAATACCAAGACTTCATCCTTTTGAGATCATTTTGCAAGGTAAAAATTCCCTTTGGTTATAACAATTCATATCATCTTATTTGCTTAGATGGGATGTAGTTTTCATGTATATTGTTGAACAATCATGGATTAGGGATTATTAGTGAAGGTTCCATCGGAATAAAATTATTCCTAATAACCCGAGGATATCCAAGTGATGAAATTTCTAGCTTGTTTAGGGTGATTTATTGGGTGTAATTTATTTAGATTGTCATTTCCGGATATCATGGTATATTAGATAAATCCGGGTTGGTTAGTTATGTAGGATTCATTTTGTAGGCATGTATTAATCTCGTGTGAGCCTAGGAATGCGACCCCGTGGTCCAAATCCGATGATGGACGTTTTGATGTATGTGATAGATTCAAGATGCTCGTTTTGTAACATGTAACCATTGGGCCTTAAAACGACGCTAAGGCGAGGATCGGGTTTAAGGCCCCGTACTAGTGGAATATGTGATTGTTGGCGTTCGGGGATATTTTGATGGTTTACATGCCCATGAATAGCCCCGACGCGTGTTCATGCTTGATTAAATCTTGCGACACAAAAAATGATTTCAAAGATTAAACCATGAAGATTTTCATAAAATCAATCAAATTAGGTTATTAGCTTCACGAAGATAAGAAATTGAAAGTGCCAACGAATGTCGATTCCCATTTAACGAGAAAGCTAAAGAAAAATCGTTTCCCAAAATATCACATAAAATGATTTTATAAATATGTAACGTTTTATTAAATTCTTTGTGCATAGGGCTAAAGAGATTCTAGAAGTTGCCCATCGTTTGAGTTACGAAAGCAACGTATAGATCTCGATTCCTATTTTGACGAAGGTTTAAAACTCTTGTTTCACCAAAACGACACCTAATGAAAGTCTCATTGTTTTGACAAATTAAAATCAAACCTTTCTTATAAAGAATCAAGCTTTCTCGTATAAATCGAAGGACATTCCGAAGCATTCTCAAATCAAAGCACGATTTTCCCTAAAAAATCCAAATGATTCTGTCATACAAACTCACCACAACATTCATGTAGGCACACACACACACACGCGCACACGCACACGTTTCATGAATTAAAGGATAGGAAAGCATCAAGATTGCGGTAACCGTGTTTCACGGAAGTCGAGGGGTGCCTAACACCTTCCCCTCACTTAAGCAAGCCCCCGAACTCTATGAATCTCGATTCGCAGACTAATTAATTCGGAGTCACATATGAGCCAGCGATTTATAAAAAAGGCGAAAACTCGGATGAGTTGGTACATCCATTTCAAATATACCAACTGGCGACTCTGGTTAATTGGCTCATCATAAAAAGCGATCTTTCAAAACCCCGTCGACCTCAATGCCGACCTTTTCCAAAAATCATCTAAACCAAAAGGCAAAAAATCGGAAAAGGACAAACAGTCGCAAAACTAGAAAGCGAGAAAACCCGGCGTCGACAAGTGCAATAATGGATAATGTAGATGAAGAAAGTTTCTTCTTGCCATCGGTTGAAACAAAGTTTGAGGATTGCCAATTGGGCTTGCATGCCATGCAAATCAAAGAAAGAACAATGAGGCAGCATGCAATGGTCAATTTTGCGATTGAGCCGGATTGAAAAGAAATAAAGGAGTCGGGCTAACGACTTTAAACCAAGCGCTTCTTGGGAAGTAACCAAAGTTTACTGTTTTGTTTTTATTTTTGTTTGATTGCATTTTAGTGGTTTAATTGCATTTTAATTTCTTTAGTCATCTGCTTTCAGGTACGCCCCAACTTAGAGGTATTGAAAGATGATATCAATGGCGCTTGACACATTTTCAGGGAAGTCTTCTATTTTAATTTGTCCTATATCAGACATTGAGGACAATGTCAAGTTTAAGTTTGGGGGTAGTACTTCGTAATTGCGTATTTGTGTATTTTTAATTTAGCTTTTGTGTGATTTAAGTATGTTTTTCTTTTTATTAAAAAAAATTATTTATTTTTAGGATGTGTCCTTTGAGCATTGTTTTAATTTATTTTGAACCATAATCTATGGTCTATGATAATGGCTTGTTTAAAGAGAATCTAACTCATGAGACGTAGACAATTGTTGCTTAGTCTTTGTGCTTATCGTTTATTGGTTATTATTTTGCTTATGCGTCCTTTTACTTCATCCACTTACCCATAAGTATTAAGCTAGTTGTATGATTAGAGAAGGCTTTTATAACCGAATGCTTGTGGGAAATATCTATAAACTCTAGAACTCGTTTAAACATCACTCGAAGCAAGGTGTCTAAATTGGTTATGTTTGAATTGATGGTCATGTGGTGAGTTGAGATGGAGCGTAAAATGCACTCACACATGGACACATGCGTAGGAGAGATAGAGCGTAAAACGCACTCTCTTATAATTGGGATTAAAGAAAGGAAATTGTATATTACAAATCTTGCAAGGGGTTGAGGTTGAGCGTAAAACGCACTCGCCCATATGAATGTGCTTAAGGTTGAGATGGAGCATAAAATGCACTCACCTAGAGGCCTTGGTTCTCAAAATTTTTGGAATTATGATTTGTATACCTTTATATTGAGTGATGTGTTAAGCATGTTGTTTTGGGGTTTATTTTGATTATTTCATAAGGTAATGTGGTTGCATAGTTTTATCCGAGCTTGATTGGTTTAGTGCTATTGGGTACTCACACACACACATACACGAAAGGGGCCTAAAGTAAGATATGACTAGTAAATTGAAATTTTAAGACTTGTAACGCTTTGTTTGTTTTCTTGAGTTCCATGTGTTGATGCCTTTGAGACCATTTTCGGCTTATTGATTCATTGCTCAAGTTAGGTTGTATTAGAAGTTTTTGAATTGTTTAGTTTAGGTTTGTTTTGCTTGAGGACAAGCAAAGATTTAAGTTTGGGGGTATTTGATAAGTGTGTTTTATACACACAATTTGGGCACCTTTGACCTTGGTGTTTTGTTAGCTTCTGGGAATTTTATTTGGTTTTTAGCTATTTTTATTGTATTTATAGATAAATTAGTTTTTAGTTATTTTTACATGTTTATGTTGCTTTGATGCATTTTCATTATGTTTGTAGAAATTGAAATAAAGATCGCTCGGATCGTTGTTTGTATTGACTCAATGTCCGTGCTTGAATGTCCGTGCCCGAATGGTAGTACAATGGAAATTAGTGTTTGGCGACGCTCGGTGTTTAATTTGATGAAATTGGGAAGTCGAGCATGCACGGCATTGGAAAGCGTGCATGACGTTTGGCGTCGGCCAAGCCACAAGGGCAAGTTCGTGCTTAAATATCCGTGCCCGAATGGTATTATGGTGAAAATTTGTGTTTGGCGATGCTCGGTGTGTAAGTTGATGAAATTCAGAAGTTGAGCGTGCACAGCGTTGGAAAGCGTGCACGACGTGCGGCGTCGACCAAGCCACAGGCGTTGGGCGCTGGGCGTCGGGCAATGGCGACAGGCGCTGGGCGCGGGCGCTGGGCGCTGGCGTCGGGCGCTGGTGTCGAGTGCTGGTCACGGGCGCTGGCGCTGGGCGCGGGGTGCTGGGCGCTGGGCGCGGGGCGTCAGGCGCGGGCGTCGGGCGCTGGGCGCGGGGCGCTGGGCGCGGGCGCTGGGCGCTGGGCGTCGGGTGCTGGCGTTGGGCGCTGGGCCTCGGCAGGCAGGCGCGGGTACGGGCATGCGGCAGTCAACGTGCGGCGTGTGGCATCAGGCAGCGTGCTAGGCGTGGGCGAGCGGCAGGGCTTGGGAGCGTGCGTGCCAGGCAGCGTGCGGGCGCGTCGAGCTTCCTAAGTGCGATTTCAGCTGGCCTTTCGGTGCAATCTGAGCGGATTTTTGACCCACAATCTGATTTTTGCTAGGGTTTTCATGGAGGTACTATATAATATCTCATTGGGGCTTCATGTTTCATAACTAGGGATTGGGAGGCTACACTAAAACATCAAAATAGAGAGCAAAAGTGCTGCAATACAAGGAAAACTCAGCAAAAGCCAAAGAACCAAGAAGGAAAGGATTGTCAAAGAGATATCTAGACCTTGGGAGGCTGCACATACATCATCAAGAAGAGCTAGAGGGCTGCAATTCAAGGAAATTTCCAGCAACAAGCTAAGGAGCAAAAAGAGAAAAGAATGCCAAAGGAAGAGAACAAGCTAGAGATTGTCATCAACCAAGCAAGCAACATATGAATATCTTCTAAATGGGTTTTATCATCTCTTGCTTTCCTTTGAATTTGTATTTTTATTTTATGATGAACACCATGTGTTTGATGTTTTGCTTAGCTACCATGAACTAAAGCTTGTATTCTAAGATTTCAATGGAACCTAATACATAGTTCGAATTGACTTCTCTCTCTTTGTTATTAATTACTCATTTGTGAATTGAATATCATAATTTATGTTTCATATCTTAATTGCCTAGCTAGTAATTACCGTGGGAACCTATATGAACTTGACGAACGGATTGTAGTGTTTAGACCTTGTTATGATATCATGCGAAAGTTAAAGATTGTTGTGGGTTATTAATTGAGATTAAGTGACGTGTGTCTTGTTGATTATCCTCAATGATAGGTAACTTGATAGTATTTAGGATAGACATATACATAGATACCGTGTGCAACCAATGGAGAATCTATTCTTAATGACTTCCTATCTGAAAGTTGGTAATTGAAAGGACGGTTAATGAGATTTAGTGACACGTGTCTTGTAATTGTTCTTGAAATTGGTCTCTTGATAGTGTGTAGGATAGACATATAGCTACATGCTGCATTAGGAAGATTCGAATTTGACCATCGACAGAGGCTTATAAGTAACTTTGATTTCTCGGTTGACAATTCTATGTTGTTAATTAATTCAAATGAGGGAGTTAGGATATTCAAATGAAGTGTTGGGGGAAATTGCAATCTTAGACTTATTAATATTAGATTTCATTTTCTTTTACTTGATTATTATTATCTTAGTCTCTACCAACAACAAAAACATCAAATCATCATTCGTCTAATTAAAATCGAGACGATATATAGTTGGTACTTAGGATATACTAGAACAATTCCCTGTGGGTTCGACAACTCTCTTATCACTTTATTTTTTCGGTTGCGAAATCGACCAACACCCCGGCGCTGGTCTGCTGCTGAAATTACTAGAATGCCCTTAATGATACCGAAAACCCTATTTTGCCCCCTGTTTTACCCTACCTGCAAAACACAATTAAACAAGTAAAAATATCCTAAAGTACTTAAAAACTAACAATATATCAAGTCTAAAAATATCTAATTCATGGGTATATTACCCACTCATCAAATACCCCCAAATTTAGACAATCGTTTGTCCTCAAGCAATGCAAACAACTAAACAAAAGAAATGCAACTAACTAACATGAATCTACTAACTCGAGCATGAATCAACATTGAAATCCTTAGAGAGACGCAAAAAATCCTCACACAACTCAAACGAATGTTCAAACTCAAGCAATAGTTAAAACTTGACATAACATCAACTACTTCATTTCCAATCCACAATGTGCGTGTGTGCGTCGACATATCAATCTAGTCACAAATAGAACAAACTTAACAACTACAAGGCTCACAGAAAGATATTTTAAATATAAGAACGATGTTACACATCTATAACTTAGATATCCCTTATTATGAAAATCTTTATTATTATTTTTTTCAGAACGAGTGCGTTTTACGCTCTATCTCATTTTCTTTTTCTTTTTTTTAAATACTTAACTTGTGCAATGTTAAACTTTATTAGGCTTTTCAAAGTTACCCATGTAGCAAACTTTCAACCAACGACTCCCAAATTAGTTAACTTTAGGGCGCTGGGTGTAGAGACACCCCTAGGGCTTACTTGTTCGAGTAACAGAGGCCACAAAGACAACTAGTCAAGTTTATTTAAAAACTTATTTTTATTTTTTTTCATATATATATATTTTTTTAATAAATAATTTCTGAACTACTGGATAAACTGAGCTATAGAAAATTTTCTTATCTTTCCTAAACCATGCATTCATTAAGTTCAATGAAACCCATAACCAGATCAACATACTGACATGTGCAATTTAAACCAATGGGTTTTTTCCACAAAGCAACTCACAATATTCAAGAACTAACTAAGCCGGCATTAACCCATTCACCCGAGTTATTACTTAATTCTCTCATTCTTATCATTGGCCATCATAAGGTTTCATGTCTCATTATGCTTGAGTTATCCTAAATGCAAAGTATAAAACACCAACTCATGCAAAACTAACAACAACAAGACTAAATGTAAACTAGATGCAAACACAACCTAAATGAATAAATATTCTCCTATGCAAATACAAAAAAACTAATGAAAAACACCTCCAAACTTAAACAGAGCAATGTCCTCATGCGAAAAATAAAGAATATAGAAACTGAGGACTCCCCTGATTTGGTCAATCTGCGTGATCGACCTCCTTATCGCCCTCCTCAGCTTGCTCCTCTTCTTGATCTGAGGGTGGAAAAACAGGCAACGTGGGCACTACAGGAAACCGACTAAGGCCGAGTGTAGCATTCATTCCAGCAAACATATCTACCAAAGCATTGTTGAAGCTGACATTATAGGAAAAGATTGCATCCTGACATTCAGCAAGGCGAACATTCTGTTCTTCCAGGCGGTACATCCACCTATTCACCTCTAACTCCACTTCGTCAGACACCACACGACACGGAGCAGCGGTATAAGAACCGGTAGCAATGGAAGTCGAACCTTGTTGAGGCACCGATTGCGCAATAACAAAGCCAAGACCCCTCGCGTGTGACTCGCCACCTCCCCACACTTTATACCTCATGATCATCTTGTGGTCCAGTAGAGGCATTGGCTGCCTGATGAATTCATCTGATTTCCATTTAACACCCGCCTTATCACACAATGCACAGATAAGAGAAGGGTGGGGCAGCCCACCTATAGTACCGCCCTCCAAAGCACACAGGATTGAATTCTGAATGATCTTTCCAACATCCATTCGCTTTCCCATCACCAGACAATAAAGAAGCACCACCCGTTCCTTTGTCACATCACTAACATGGGTGTATGACATTAATTTAGCGTACATAAAGGCATACCAGGCCTTACCATAGTGATTGAGTGTGGACTGCTAGAATGCCATTCCCCCGCGTTCATGATTCGTTCATGTCATGCCCGGTTGACATAATTCGTGAATGATTTCCTCATCATTTGGTTCGTCACGCACGAAAGATGAATATTAGTTGCAAGGACTAATGGATGGCAAGTTGTAATACTGGTTAATGTCAGTGCTTGCAAACGAAAACGTCTTTCCCCGTACTTGAACCCCGAAGAGATAGTGCTCTTTAGCGTTGGCATAAAACTCCTTAACCACTGCTATTATTGTCGAAGCAGGTTGAGCAGCAAGATCAAACCGACCGCATTCGGCTATCATCATCGCCATCTCTCCATCTTGGTTTGGATCCGGCTGTAGACCCCTTTCCAGAATTAAGGTTTTTTGCGCCATTTTTGTATATCTTTCTTAAGCCTCGGCGCTAATGAACCTCTTTTGATCGAATGGTTTGGTTGGGGAAGAGGATGGGCCTTCACCTCTTTGCCTCTTGGATGCCATGTTGACCTAAAATCAAAAAAAAAGCAACAATCAGTCCATTAAACCATGATACTATGCACAAACAATGTATTAGGCTAAGAATAAATGAACACAAACAACTTTAAACGACTTCAAAGCCTATACCCCCAAACTTAAGGTTTAGTGCAATCACATAGGTAATTAAGCCAAAATGGTGTCAATGGGCATGTGCGTGCCACTTAATACATATTATAGCCAAACTAGCCTCACTTTTGTCACAATATCCATAATAGATATCAATGACACACCCAAACAGTTAAAGCATGTATACACAGTAGAAGTTATGCCACTACGTCATAGTATCGTGAATCCTTACTTTAGAATCATAATCACAGTGTAAATCAGTCATCATTCCAGAAACAAACCACCACATGTTTACCATGATGCCATAACAATTACAGAAACATACATGAACATACTTGACTAACATCATGGTTATTCCCCCAAACTTAAGGTTTGAATCACCCCACAATCAATATACCAAATTGGTTTTATAGTTGAGCATGCGTATATGACTGTAACGTATCAAAATACCCAATTCTTAAGTAAACTTCTCACAAACATTTTAACAAACATCATGTGGGCATTAGTTAAATTCAACGAAGTTAATCTAGTTTACTTGTGCAATAACCCCAAAATTAAGCATAATCCCACCCAATTCTGATTGTCAAATCATACACTTGATAAATCATTGACGAATTATCACCATACCATGCATGCTTAATTCCATTGCAAAGATAAACTAACTTAAACATACCTTGAATTGAGAAAACAAATACAATGAAGAGAGAGAAGGCTGATTTGCAATCCTTGATCCTTTTAATTTCGTCAATTTACTTGCTTGATATGGAGAATTAGGAGGGAAATCAAATTGGGGAAAGGATTAGGGTTTGTACTACAGGTAGAATAGGAGAGGGAAATTTGGGGATGAAACGAATTTGAGTTGGAATAGGAAAAGAAGACTTACCCGGTCGACTGAAATATTTTTATTTTATTTTACCTGATACCCAGCGTCGGGACACTGTGGTTTGTACTATGAGGAGCGTCAGGGCGTTGTGGCCATTGAGTTCCCTGGATGATAGGGTCGGGGCGCTGTAAATGCTTGCACATGGAATTGCATTGAATTGTAGTGCTGGGGTGCTATAACTCATCTTGCAAAAATAAAGCAAAGTAATCTCCTCCTTCTCCTGTATTTCCCTTCATATGAACCTGCAGAGATTGTAATAAAAGTGAAAAGACTAACAAGAAAAAATCTAAAACTCAAACTACTCTATCCTATAATTTCAAGGAAATTAAAACTAAAATTGACTGAATTGAAATCAACTTTGGGCTGCCTTCCATTAGCGTTTGGTTTATAGTCGTCAGCCCGGCTTTCCTGCTTTTCTCATGTGTCCGTCAAATTGATGGAAGTCAGATCTATTGAGGTCTCTTGGCGATCAATATCACCTCCCTAGTAATGTTTTAGCCTTTGACCATTAACCTTGAATATACGCTTGGAATTGGGTTCTTCAACCTCAACGGCACCATGTGAGGCTACAGATGTAATCACAAATGGTCCAGATCATCGTGACTTCAATTTTCCGGGAAAGAGTCACAATCTGGAATTGAATAGCAGCATTGTCTGACCCGGTTTGAACTTTCGATCAAGGATTCGTTTGTCATGCCATTTCTTTACTTTCTCTTTGTAGAGTTTGGCATTCTCGTATGCCTGATGCCGAAATTCTTCCATCTCATTCAATTGCAGCAACCATTTCTCGTCGGATGCTTGTAGATCAAAGTTTAACTTTTGAATGGCCTAATACGCATTGTGTTCAAGCTCTACCGGTAGATGACACGCTTTATCGTAAACCATTCTATATGGTGACATTCCAAATAGGATTCTTGTAAGTCGTTCGATACGCCTTTAAAGCATCGTCTAGCTTCATTGCCCAATCCTTCTGAGATGGATTCATAACTTTTTCCAAAATTTGCTTAACCTCCCGATTGGACACCTCTGCTTGGCCATTGGTTTAGGGATGATAAGTCATAGCAATCTTGTGTTTAACTCCTTACTTAGCGAGCAATTTAGTGAAGTGCTTGTTGCAAAAATGGGTGCCTTCATCACTGATTATAGCCCTTGATGTACCGAATCGAGTAAAAATATTTTTTCGCAAAAATTGTAGAACCACTTTTGCATCGTTTGTGGGTAATGCAGCTGCTTCAACCCATTTTGACATATAGTCCACTGCCAATAGTATGTACTGCTTGTTGAATGACGACGAAAATGGCCCTATAAAGTCAATGCTCCATACGTCGAAAAGTTCAACTTCAAGGATAGTATTGAGAGGCATTTCTTGACGTTTTGAAATGTTACCGACCCTTTGGCATCGGTCGCACTTTAGAACAAAAAGGTGGGCATCTTTGAACAACGAAGGCCAGAAAAATCCTGATTGTAGCACTTTCGCCGCTGTTCTCTCTCCCCCGTAGTGTCCTCTATACTCCAAAGAATGGCACTGCGTCAACATACTGTCCATCTCTTCACGTGGCACACAACGCCGTATCATTTGATCCGCATAAGTTTTGAAGAGAAATGGTTCATCCCAAAAGTATTGCCTTAAATCATGGAGGAATTATTTTCGTTGCTGAGAATTCAAATCAGACGGGAGTACATTACTTGCTAGATAGTTCACGTAATCATAGGTTTCGCATTCCTAAAGTTTATAACCTACAGCTCTGATACCAACCTGTGACACCCCCAAACTCAGGTACCAATACCTCAAATCTGGTGCTCACGATAAAGTACATCTATACACCTCTAAACAACATAAATTAACTAATGCGGAATAAATAAACATATGTTGTTCATTACAAAAGGTTTACTACGGTCCCAAGGTCTATAACCTTAAATAAATACATCACGGAATACATTAATAATACAAAACGATTCCACGATTATATAACAGGATAGTACATATAACTATTCCTTAAGCTTTCCTTTGCCTTTGTCTGCTTTGGAACTCTCCGGCTTAACTACAATAGGTTCATGATATAGCAAGAGTGAGCAACTACTTTGCTCAGCAAGTTTAAAATGAATAAGGAAGATATATCATGAATGAATGAGAATAATAATCGCATAGTTCAACAATTTAAGAACATTGAAGGAATAGCTGATAATATAATCAAGGTCCAAATGAAGTAATGAATATTGATTATTTATTGTTGAGTAGTCCAATAGACCATGAACGTTTTGGCCCCAAGAATCAATCATTCAACCGACTCTTTTAAAAACTGGCCCGTCAGTATTACTTGAGGGGATCAGCCTCTCGTACCCTATGTATATGCATAACATTTAACTCTGACTGCATCCAATAACCGACACATTAAAATCCCCTAAATAAGGGTTGCTCTCGAAGTCCAAGAATCTGTACCAACTACTGGTTTGGATAGCTTTTAAAATAATAACCTATACATGTCTAGCCGAAACAAAAGGCGTAGACTATTTCCTTAACAGTTCATGAATGGAGAACTTGAACGTTTCACAATCCAACTGTAACGATCGAAAATTTTAATTTCCTTGTAACCCGAGTTTATGTGTGAATGAAATGAATTTTTATTTTTATTTATATTATTATGTGTTATGTGCTTAAAGGTTGTGTTATAACCTAGAATATGTGTAGGTGTTGAATTTTACGTGTTGTAGTGTCGTTAGGGTGAATATATTGACTTCGCAAAAATTCGCAAAATCACTATTCACGGGGCACGTTTATCGAGGCACTATTTATGCCATAATATTTTGCGTATTTTTCGAACTTAATAAATTTTAGTAATACACGTGTGCGAAGTGATAATTTTTTCCAAGTGTCAGATTTTCATTTTGAGCCCATTCGTGTTTTACTCGGTATCCGAAATATATAATATGACTATTTCGAATAAATGGACGAATCCCATAATTATTATTCTTATGCGTCTCAATATTTTATGGGAGTAGCCATTTTAATTTTGGGTAGAGTTATTTACCAAATTGGGTATAAAAGTGGGAGTATTCGGATATATTTTTGTGTATTTGGGTATTTATTTTGGCATGTTAGTCCAAGAGGGAACCAACCTAAACCCTTGGACCAATCAAATGCAAGGAAGGAGAGCATGGTCGGCAGCATGCTGCTCTTTGTAAGGCTCAATGCCTTAATTTTCCAAATTTGCTGAACATTCTTGAGCTACTCCCTTCATCCTCCCGAAGCCCTCCAAGCTTCCATTCCATTCAAACTTCTTCTCTCCTATTCCTACCCTAAACCAAATGCAGGTAGAGAGAGATTGAGAGTGAGAGAGTTGCAGAGAGAGAGAGCATTGAAGAAGAAGTAGAAGAAAAAGAAGAAGCAGAAGAACAAGAAAAGAAGAGGAAGCAGAACACGGAAGAAAAAGAAACAGAGTGAACGGGAGAAGGGAGGAGTAACTCAATCCAATCGAGCCTAGCAATTTTCTTAGCACCTATAAGGGATTTACAAGGTAAACAATCGACCAAATAATTCATTCCATTTGATTTTGATAAAATTTTCGAGTTCTATATGTTCTTGAGCTCAAACCGTTGGATTTGAGCATTTCTTGCAATTGTTGTTGTAATTGTTGGTTGTGATCGATTTTTATTGTTACCAAGACATCTTGTAAGCCATTAATAACCTCAAAGTGGAACAAAATCAATGAATGATCTGAACCTTGGCATAAAGGATGAAACTTTAGACTTTTTAGATAAAATGACTTTCGAACGATTTAGGGGACTATAAAGCCTTGATTGAGTAATTGTTTGGTTTAATTGATGTTCTAATATTGTAGTTCCATGGGTTATCTTCATAATCCAGTTGGAATGGAGGTAAAAGGAGTTAGAACGAATATTTGGTATTAATTTTGGTGAAGAACACCAAGAACACGAAAATAGAGTTTTCATTTTGTGTTTTAGCTCAAAAATTGGTCGTGTTAATATTTATGGGTAATTCTAAATTTTTGATATGTTGTAGCCCTATGTCTTAGGAGTCCATAGAGTCCGAAATGGACCAATTTGCATGTGTATAGAAGGAGTTATGAAGGTTGGAGTCGAAGGTGGTCGAGGTCGCGAACTGGGCAAAAGCCCAGAATCCGGCCACTGGATGGTTGACGCTGCCGCGCCAACAACTCACGCCATAGTGTGGCCTATCCAGGGAATGAACAGGGGGCTCACGCCGCAGCGTGACCTCCAAGCGTTGAGTGTGGCGCCGCGCGACGCCATGTGGCAGGAGACAACAAGGGACTCACGTCGCAGCGTGGGATCCAATTACTAAGGCTCACGCCGCAGCATGAAGCCTGTCAGGGAAAGACCGGGACTCACGCCGCAGCATGAGATCCAAGCATAAGGCTTGACGCCGCAGCGCCAATACGGGTCCAACACAACTGTCGGGTCAATCAGACCGGGTCAGGTTGGGTCGAACCCAGTGGACTTTTTCAGCGGGTCCAACACTTATTTTTGTGTACAAAATGATTAGACACATTAGTAATCATATTTTGTTAAGCCTTAAATGCGTAATTGTATTTCAAATGTCAACCAAAGTGGTGTTGTCTTAGGCGTAAATTGATCTTAGGCGTAAATTGATTAACCTGGTTGCAACTTACGTTTGGCTTCCAGGGGGCGCTGCCCCCTTAGACCCCCGCCAGCTCACCGGCGAGCTGGGCAGCCGCTCGCTCACCGAGGAGCGAGACCCCTAACTAGGTAGTCGTAGTGGCAATTAATGTGTTTTAATAATGCAACGTCTGTTTAAAACATAATCCTTATGTGACTAATTGTTATATGAATATGTATTTACATGTGTAGGATATTAAGGAACGTGTGTGTAATATTGTAGCAGACGCACCAGGCAAGTTTCTAAACCTTATGCACTATTTTTATTTCGTGCAAACAGGTATATGTTATGCAAGTTTCCTAACGCTTGTCTAACCCTTGTGTTGGGCAAGTTTCCTTACCCTAACTCAATTTAATATTGGGCAGGTTTTCTCAACCGTACAACTTTTATTTATTGTGCAAGTTATTTATTGATTGAGCAATCATTCTATATTATTGCAAGTTCCTTACTCAACTATTTTTGTTTGAACAAGTTTCCTATCTTATACAAATGTTGTATATTGTTGCAAGTGTTACTCTATTAAGCGAGTTTCTTATCTTATTTAAGATATTCTAGACAGGTTCCTTTACTTCAATCATTGTCATATTGCAAGTACTCTTCGGATGAACTGATAATCGTTCACGTTACCTAGCTATGCTTCAACGCATGTTATTAAAGCTTTCAAGTTCTATATTCCATGAACTACATAAGATAGATGTCAAAGCCAATTGTTTTGGCTAGACGTATGTTTAATCATCATTGTTGTTAAGTAAAGCTATCCGATCAAATTGTTTGGTTTGGATTCCTATGTAAAGCTGAGATGAACAACCCTCATAGTAGGGGAAACAATATGTATGTCGGGGAACCGACACGCGCGTGAACAGTATGTAAAAGGGGTTATGCATTACACCGGGTACATTAGGCTAATCACCTATTGTATTAGTATGTTGGGTTATCAGATGAATTTTTGGTGATTCTAGTAAAAGTTTAGTGTCATGATGACTACTCAGTATAGAATATTTCCTCCATTTGGGAACATTGAAATTATTCGGTCCGTAGAGGCCCTACAATTGTGTTAAAGAGATCATTCGTGGAAATTGTGCAAGTTCTTGAGCTATCTTTTATTCTCTTGATTCTTGTAAGCTATAAAGTACTCATGTGATGATTCATGATTATTGTTATTATACTTGCGGAGCAAATTTGTTGCTCACCCTTGCTTTCCTTAAAATATTTCAGTTAGTAGAGCTCGTGGTGAAAGCTCAGTGAAGGATAAAGGCAAAGACAAAGCTACTGATTAGCTTTGTACCATTAAGATTACCATTTTGATTATGTATTAAGACTCGTTGACTCTTGTGATGTATTAAGACTTAATTACCCTTATGTATTAAGTTATGTTTGGTAGTAGTCTTGGTTTCGAGACTTGAGACAGGATTATTTATGTTATATCAATGTAAATATTCCTTTATTTCCGCTATAAATTATCGATAGTATGATGCATGTATTAGATAGTGACGAACCAGGTCCGCGGCTTAGGTAACCCGAATTTGGGGGCGTCACACTAACAATAGATCACGAATTCAAATGCACAGGGTGCGAATATCAATAATTATCTTTGATGTGGAGTAATTGACAATAATTAATCCACTAATATAATTTGAAAGTAATAACTCGATTTGAGTCATGAAACTTGCAACAATATACAACATTTGTATAACATAGGAAACTTTCTCGAATGTAAAGGTTGAGTAAGTTTAAGAAACTTGCAATAATATATAATACTTGCTCAATCAATAAATAAACTCGCACAATAAATGAAAGTTGTACGGGTTAGGAAACTGGCTCAATAAATAAATTGAGTAAGGTAAGTGAACTTGCCTAACACAAGGGTTAGACAAGGGTTAGAGAAGAAACTTGCCTGGTGCGCCTGCTACAATATTACAACACACGCTCCTTAATATCCTACACAATTAAGTACATATTCACATAGCAATTAGTCACATACTGAATACCAGATAATGGTTTATACTACTCTATAATGTTTTATTCTTATTAGAAACATAATATTAAACAAGATTATACATACTAGTTACGGCGTTACGACGCTTGCACGTCCGTACGCCAACCTTGCTTATCCGAATGCCCAAGCGACACGCATTTGCGTACGCTTAACATGCCCATTCGATTTATCTAATACTCATTGGTTAATTCTAAGTATCATTATAATATATAATGTTCATGTTTTAAGACTTAGAACATCATTTTATATTGTCGGAAGCATTACATGTGCTTACGCGCATGCCCGACACTCTCCGATTGCCTCAAATTACACATCAATCCTATAAATAGCCAATTTGGGAATTGATCCCGACCTCAAATGTTAAAACTTAATAAAGGGAAGTTGTAGGTCTACTCTTTCTCTTTTCGAATCATCTTAAATCATCCAATTCCGAGTTCGTATGAGAAAGTTATGCCCATTTTACTACAGCGGGTCAAAACAGTCCACTCGGGCACGTCTGCGCCTGACACGTGTCCAGCGCAGCTGTGCCCAATTTGGCCTTATGAACGGTGCAGCTGCGCCATTCGTGCAGCACAGAATCTGCAGAAATCGCCAGACGCGAAAATCGGACCTTTCCCCGCTCCGATCTTCATATCTCCTTCTATACACATTCAAATTGGTCCATTTTAGACTCTATGGACTCCTAACTCATGGGGCTACAATATATCAAAAATTCAGAGCTACTCATTAACATTAACATGGCCAAATCTTAGGCCAAAGTACTAAGTTCGTACTCTGTTTTAGGTGTTCTAAATGTTCTTCACTAAAATCATCACCAAATCTTTGTTTTAACCCCTTTTTACTCCATTCCAACTGGGTTAAATTCATAACTTATGGAAGTACAACATCATAATAACAAACAAATTAAACAAACATGAAATCATAGCTACAAAGTCCTCTAAACCGTCTAACAGTCCATGTTTGTCCAAAAATGTCCATTGTTCATCCTCCTTAAGTATAGGTACGATTTTTTTCTATTTTTGTTCCACTTTGATGTTATTAATGGCTTACATAGTCTCTTAACAACATTTACAACATCCAGAACAAACAACAACAATAAGAATCGCAAGAAAATCGGATCACAAGCTCAAGAGCTCAAAAACCTTCAAAACTCGAAAACCTTAACAAAATCGAATGGAAATGGATATAGGTTAGTGGTTTACCTCTGTAAATCCCTTCTAGAGGTTAAGATGAGCAGCTAGGGCTTGCTTGAGCTCTTGTTCTTTGCTTTGGCTTCCTTCTCTTCTTCACTCGTGCACCACTTCTCTCTCTCTCTCTAGAACTTCTTCTTCTTCCTTCTTCCTTCTTCTTTCTTCTCTCTTTCTGCAGTAACTCTCTCCTTCTATCTCTACTAGCTAGCAGCTGGACTTAGAATGAAGAAGAAAGGAAATGGCATGGGAGAGTAAATGGGGGCTTCGGGAGAAGAGGGAGTCCAACCGAGTGGTTTAAACATTCAAGAGGAATGTTGTGAAATAAGGAATTTCAATACATGGAGCTTAGTGAATATAGCATGTTGCCGACCACTTCCTCTTTCCTCGCATTTGATTGGTTGATGGGGTTTGGTCGGTTCCCACTTAGAGTAACAAGCAAAAATAAATACACATATACACAAAAATATATCTGAATACTCCCACTTTTGTACCCAATTTGCTCAATAACTCTACCCAAAATTAAAATGGGTATTACCATAAAATATTGGGATGGGTAAAAATAATAAATACGGGGTTTGTCCATTTATTCGGATAACCCATAATAAACCTTTCGGATAAAATATAAATCCCGAATAAGCTCAAATAAAATTTTCGACGCTTGGAAAAATTATTCCTCCGCATATACGCATTAACGAAATTATTCAAAATCGAAAAGGACGTAAAAATATCTGGCATGAATAGTGCCTCGGGAAACGTGCCCTGTGAATAGTGATTTAGCGACGCTACGCGAAATCAATTATTTACTTAAACAAAACTATAACACGTAAAATTTCATGCATTCACATAATCCAGGTTGTCACACAACCTTTAAACACGTAACATAAAATAATATTACTAAAATTCATAATATTCATTAATATACATAAATTTAAATTACAAGGCTATCCAGAATTCACGGTCGTTACAATTACACAGATCAAATGATACGACGGTGTGTTTCGCAAAGCAAAATTGAGAGCATCCTACATCATTATCATGATTCGCTGTATGGAGGACATTACGGGGGTGAAAAGACAGTTGCAAAGGTGTTACAAGTAGGATTTTTCTGGCCCATGTTGTTTAAGGATGCCCACTAATTCATTTAGAGATGTGATAGATGTTAAAGGATGGGAAATATCTCCAAACGTCTTGAGATGCCATTGAAAATAATTTCAGAAGTTGAAGTCTTCGACGTTTGGGGAATAGACTTCATGGGGCCATTTCCTTCCTCTTTCAACAACCTCTATATTCTTTTGGCAGTTAAATATGTCTCTAAATGGGTGGAAGCCAGTGCTTTGCTGACTAATGATGCCAAAGTAGTTTTAAAATTTCTTCAAAAAAATATATCTTCACAAGATTTGGCACCCCAAGGGCAATTATCAGTAATGAAGAGAGCCACTTCTGCAATAAATATTTCGCAGCTCTCTTGGCTAAATATGGGGTCAATCACAGAATTGCTACAGCCTATCACCCCCAGACTAGTGGTCAAGCAGAAGTCTCTAATATGGAAGTGAAGAAAATTTTAGAAAAATTGACAATCCTACTAGAAAAGATTGGTCAATGAAGTTGGATGATGTACTTTGTGCTTACAGGACAGCATACAAGACACCCATTGGCATGTCGTCGTATCAGCTAGTCTACGGCAAGGCATGCCACCTTCCTATTGAACTCGAGCACAAGGCATAATGGGCCATCAGGAAGTTGAATTTCGATCTCACAGCTGCAGGGGAGAAGAGGCTTCTCCAACTTAATGAACTTGATGAATTCCGTCTGCAAGCTTATGAGAACTCAAAGTTATACAAGGAAAAAGTCAAAAACTGGCACGATCAGAAAATTATTGACAGGAAATTTGAGCCAGGCCAAGCTGTGCTTTTATACAACTCTCACCTGAGGTTATTCCCAGGCAAACTCAAGTCAAGGTGGTCCGGGCCATTCACTGTCAAACAGGAATTCCCTCATGGCGCCGTCGAAGTATTTGGTCATAATCTGGATGAAACATTTAAAGTCAACGGACACGTTTAAAGCACTATTGGGGTGATAATTTCAATCGCCAGAAAACCTCAATCACTCTTGCCGACCAATCTTGAAACAGGGAGCTAGTCTGGCCGAGGACTGTAAACCAAGCGCTTGATAAGAGGTAACCCATTGGCTCTATCTGTATCCTTGATGTTCAGTTGTTATATTTCAAATTGTTGCAAGTTTTAAATTTTTAAGTTTTCTAAGTTTTCAATGCATTTGTGTTTTTGGTAGTTTAGCTTTTGAACTTAATTTGCTCTATAGCCTCATCTTACGCTCAATATGTCTAATATATGCTTGGTATGTTGTAATATATTAGGTGAGGTACATTGAGGTTGAGTGCTGCTTTGGAATTTGAAAAATCAATTTTTTTGGAAAAATCAGAGGAGCGCGCCCCGGCGGCAATTTTCAGTGCAAAATCCGCGCCATGGCGACAACTCTCTGTCGGGCGCACCCCGACGACAATCCTAGGCAAAAATTCGTGCCCCGACGCGGAACACGGAAATTAATTTTTTAAAACTCCTTCCAGCCCGATCGATTTTCATTCTCTCCTCATACAACAACCTCTGCAATCTCTCTCCCCAAACCCAATCAAACACACACCCACACCTAAATTCCTCTCCCAGTCGGATTGCAACAACCAAACCCACACTAATTGCACCTCCAATCGAATTTGGGAACTGTCAAATTAGGGAATTCATCTAGGGTTTCATCTTGCACAATTGGGGTAAATTTTCATCCATTCAAAACATTTGGTACGTTGCATGAGATTTCTTTGATAATTAGTAAGCATTGAGGCAACAAGCACTGCTCTAAACTGATTTACATTCACTATTGGGTTATTATTTATAAACTGTATACTGCTTGAATTGGTTGAATTAGATGCCCAATTGAGTTTGTGTTGGCTCAATTGGAAGACTTTGGGATATACATTGTGTTTATTGCAGTGCTTTGCAAATTTTTGGTTTGATTTAAGTTTGGGGGAGGTTCTTTTGTGTGGTTTTCTGCTAGTGCACGCCAGGTGCTCGTTTATTTGTCTCAAAGACCATTTGGGCTGTTTGAACACTATTTAGTAAGAACTTTAGGCACAGTTTGCTGCACTTTGCTGGGATTATGATCATGCCACCTAAGAGACATAGAGGTGAGGGTTCTACCTCAGCACCGGCTAGGGCTTATGACCACAGCAAGTTTGTTAGTGCCGAGGCGGCAGAAAGGTTTGAAACGTATATTGCGGGTAAAGCTCTAACTCCTAAGCGTGGCCTCTGGCTTAACATATTGTATGATGGGGAGATGGAGCAGCATATTACAGAGCGGGGTTGGGATACTTTCACTGATCACCCTGACCCGGCAGTTATGGCAATTGTCCAGGAGTTTTACGCCAATGCACAGGATAAGCCACCATATGTTGTTATTGTACGGGGCAGAGGAGTCTCATTCAGCGCTCATGCTATCAATATTTACTATAATTTGGTGACTCCTGAGGTCTGCGAGTATTCTCAATTTCTGCATTCAAACCCGGATTATGACAATATTTTAGCAGACTTATGCAAGCCAAGGACCACATGGGTATCTAAGGGCAGCAGGGGTGCCACACTTTTCCATAGCAAGGATCTGAGCTTATATGGAAAGATCTGGTATGCTTTCTTGTGTGCAAAGCTCATGCCATCCCAGCACGTTAGTGATGTGACTAGAGACAGGGCATCATTGTTATATGCCATCGTGATGGACTACACCATCAATGTGGATCATATCATCGAGAGCAGTATCCACAGATTCTTGAGGAGTCACATTCAGGGAGGGTTGACTCACCCATCCCTTATTTGTGGACTATGTCGGGCGGCAGGCGTTCGGTGGGCTGATGATGAGGTAGTTCAGCAGCCATTGCAGCTTCTCAACCACAAGCTTATTGAACGATACAAGGTCTGAGATGGAGCCGAGTCACACCCGAGGGGACGAAGTTTTATCCTCAATTCTAGTTTCGAGGACGAGGAGGATCCTGATGCACCGGTAGCTTCTAGCTCACAGCCTAAGGCCCGTTTTAGTACTCAGTTCCGGAACTTGCAGCTATACACTAACAGGCGTACTAAGCAGCTAGAGAGGCAGAACAAGAGACTAGTAGAGCGTCAGGAGCATATGTTCAACTACTATACGAGCTTCAACGCAGCATTAGCCAAGCAATTTGCAAGGTTGGACCCCGGTGCCCCTCCAGTCCAAATTTCTGTACCTCAGCCCTTGCCTCTTTATCCACCTACCGACTCTGATGATGAAGAAGTCGGTGGAGCATGACGCTTGACCTATCAGGGAAGTCCTCAGTTTTCAATTCTTTACTTTATAGACAATGAGGACATTGTCTAATTTAAGTTTTTGGGTGGATTGTATCATATAGTAAGTCATGTTTAAATGCATTATCATGGTAGTTACATTCATATTCTATGTTAGAAATAATCATGTGAAATATCATCAATATTTCATGTGAAAATCATCAAAATGACTTTTCTTGCTTTTAAAGTTTATATTCAATCTGTTCATTACATTTTGATGATGATGATCTTTGATTATTAAAAAAAATAAAATAAAAAATCTTTGTTAATTGCATTTAGGAGCATTGCAGCAGTATATTTTAGGAAGGTCAATGATATGATATTGTTCAAATTTCTAATGCATTCAGTATTACGGATTAGGATTGCGAAGTTAGGAATGCTAATTGTTGCTAGTTTCGTTAAATTTGTGACCCTTTGATCTCTTATTGCACAAGTCAATGTGTTGAACTGATTAGGTTTAGTTCAATTTTATGAATCTAGTGCTCATTAAGGATAGGAAAACCTCTATCACTTGGTGGAACACAAAAAAAAAATTGAATAATGCTTCGATGTCTGTCTAAACTGCAAGAAAAAGTAGAAATTGACAAAATGAGAATAATAGACAGATATGAGCAGATATTGACTAGTTTATTTTTGTGGCCTTTGTCATTCGAACGAGTAAGCCCTTTAGAGTGTCTCTACGCTCGGTGCCCTAAAACCATCTGGTTTGGGAGTCATCGGTGGAAAGTTTGCTACATGGGTGATATTGAATAGCCTAATAAAGATAGACATTGCACAGTCAAGAATAAGAATAATAATCAACGAGATGGAGCGTAAAACGCACTCGTTTAAAAGGTATAACCACTATTTTATTAAACAAATCATGTATTACGTTATTAGATGTGATGTGTGTATGTTTTTAATATAGTAAGTATATTATTATATTTATTACAGTTAAATTATTGATAACAATTTATAGAAGGGAAAAGAAAATATAGTTTAAGTATACAGAAGTATTGTATACTTTAAATAAAGGATATTAAAATAAATTCTAACATTGAATTATTTTAATAAAGAGGGAATATTATTTTAATTGTAATATCTTATTTATTGAATAAATTTCCATTTGTAAGGAAATATGAGCGAATATGTGTTATGTGAAATAAATAAGTTAGTGAATTTATTTAATTTAAGTAAGTAAAGAAATGGAAATGAAAGCTATGTAATATATTTATAAATATTATAAATATGAGGAGTTAATAAACTTAAGTGTTATATTAATAGTCCAAGTAGTAAATAAATACTAGTGGACTAGTCCAATTGGTTAAATAACCAAGCCCACTCATTTAATTGATTATGAACTTGGATAATTAATATGTAAACTTATTAACTTAGCCCAATTGGAATGTTTACCAAAAGATTTAATAAACTAGTAGCCCAAGTGATGGTCTAGTAATACTTGAATACTAGTGACCCAAACAATTTTAAATGAAAGTCCAATTAATGGCCTATGTGGTATAGACTTTTTAGTAAGTTAATTATTCTAATAATGAAAGAGAATTAAAGAAAGTTTGGCAGCCTAATATTATAAATTAGGCATTGGAATTAAATAACCTAAAGGGTTATTTTTATTTAGTGGAATGAATATGAATATTATGTGATTGTTTATATTTGTTTATTATATAATAAATAAATAAAAGAAAACTAGTGTAACCTAATCATTATATATTATGTATGAAAATTAAATAACCTAAAAGGTTATGGTATGAGAGAATAATAGTATTTAAAATAAATAATAACTCTAAAATATTTATTTTATATATCTCAACTAATTAATTTTATAACCTAATTGAAGTAAGTCTAATTGGGTTAAGAAATTAAATGTATATAAGTAAGGATTTAAATTACAAAGGAGGGGAATGGGAACCCTAATTAAATAATTATGGTAGAATAATATTAAATGTGTTGGACCATTCTAATTTTTTATGGCCCAATTATATTAATTTGAGAGCCCAAATACTTAAATGAATGCCCCAAATTTAGCCCAACTTGTGGAGGGACTTTTATGTCATTTGATTAAGCAAAATATGGCTATTAAAATAAATCAAAAATAGAGAAAAAAAATGAGGCAAGATGGGCGGCTAAAGGAAGAGAAAAAGGGGAGTGAATGTAATGATTTCTTCAATTTATTTGTACCAACTAGCCATGTGTCACCATTTTAGCGTGCCACCATATTTTGTCCAAGATTGCAAGTATAATCAAGATAAGATAAGATAAGAGAGATAAGATATGTTGGAAGATTTAGAATAGATATACAACTTATATTTATACATATTTTCTAAAAACAAAAACTTACTTCACATTTTATTTCTCATTTTCCCAAAAAGTTAGAAAGAGAAAATAAGAGAGAGAATGAAAAAGAAATAGAAAGGGAAGAGAGAGAGCCGTGGGTTGGGAGGAAGAAGAGGAAGATGAGAGCCCATACTATCCAAGCTCATTAACCACCTTGGAAGAAGAAGAATAGCACAAAGGAGAAGGTATAAAAGTTCTAAAAACCCTAATCCTAGTTAGTTTAAATAATTAATTGTGGATGTTTTAAAATAAATCATGAGTTATGATTTTAAACCCTAGAACACTAGATTTGCATGTTTTATAATGTTATGTATAGATCTTACAAGTTTGGGTGATGATTTGTTTGAAAAGAAAAGAAAAGAAAACTTAGTTCGTTTTAAAATAAGTTAGAAAACCCTAACTTTAGGCTACTTTATATGAGTACCATTTGAAATCTATACACTCTTTTTGTGATCCATCAAAAAGGAGTGCTAGATATATAAGTTAAGTATTAAAATCAAGTGGTAGAACTCAAAAATATTGAGTTTACAAACCGTGGTAACTGTTTTAGTCAAAACAGCCCGGGTAGTGAACAAAAAAGGTAAAAAAAACCCGCTGACCATCTACTTCCAGGGACAGTTTCGTCACCGTTTTGTGCTCTAAAAATTCTAGAAAAATTTGAAATGATAGTATGGGAAGTATCTGAGCCCCATAAAAATTTAAGAATTTTTGGCCATGTAGAATGAAAGTTATGGATTTTATGGTAAAGGACTACTTTCAAACGTATACCCGAATAACTCTTTATGGGAAATTCTAAAAATTATGAAATTTTTATTAAAAGTATATATATATATTCCAGAGAAGTAAAATTTTTAGAACTGTTTTGGTGATTTTTATGGATGTGTTTCTGTTATGAATAAATAAGAATAATAAGTTATGTGATGTTAAAATTTGTGTAAATGTAATTTTCTTGACAAAAGGTCCTTAAAATGATAGAATCAGATTTGTGGAGGGTGTTTTGATCATTTTTGATAATTTATTATATGTATGATCTTTTATGGTTATTAAATAAATGAATTGGTAATGATTAAACAATTAAAATAAATTGTTTATTGGTTCAATAAATGATTAAAATATTATTAAGATATTAATAATATTAAATGAGCGTTTAAAAGAAGAGTTAAGTGATTGATTGGACATTCAATAAGCTATATTGAATAGTATATTGAATTAAAAATACAATACCTTTAAAAAGGGATTACAGTTTGAATCCAGCTTGCTGGATTGTGGTATTCGGCTTGCTGAATTGTGGTATTCGGCTTGCTGAATTGTTGAATCCGGCTTGCTGAATTGGTGAATATGGTTTGCTGAATTAGTGAATACAGTTTGCTGAATTAGTGAATCCAGTTTGCTGGATTGTAAGATAGTTTGAATCCAAGTTGTTGGATTGGATGTCAGTTTGAATCCAGTTTGCTGGATTAGTATGTTTGGATAATCCAACTTGTTGGATTAGGTATTCAGGCTTAATGGATTATAAAGAAGAACTTATGAAATGAAAGACTTAGTGTTACTTCATAAGGTATATGATAAAGTAGTGGTACAGTCGTACTCTTTAATAGTTGATGTATAGTAGCTAAGCTAAACGATTCCTTCAGGGAGCGGAGGTATATACGAACTAGCAACTGATTTAACTCACTGTGAAAATAGTGTAAACGAGACGGAAACTAGTTTATTGGTTGTTTGTGGGAAACTACTCAGCATACTATATTGAACACTATTAAAGACTCGATGTGTGCTAGCTTTAGAATTATGAATGCGTATGTTTGATTATGTGGTTAAATGTTAGATAATTTACTTATAAAGAAATGATATTCATTAGGTGTTGTTTTGGCAAAACAAGAGTTTTTTAAACCTTCGTCAAAATAGGAATCAAGACCTATACGTTGCTTTCGTAAATAAAGTGACGGGCCACTTCTAGGATCTCTTTAATCCTATGCACAAAGGTTTAATAAAACGTTATTTATTCTCGTAAAACCATTTTTTGTGATATTTGAACACGATTTTTCTTTAGCCTTCTCGTTTAAATAGGAATCGACATTCATTAGCACTTCCAATTTTAAGCCTCGTGGTGCTAATAACCTAATTTGATTGATTTTATGAAAATCTTCATCGTTTAGCTTTGAAATCAATTTTTTGTGTCGTAAATCAAATCAAGCATTAAAATGCGTGGGGGGCTATTCATGGGCATGTGAGCCATCAAAATAACCCCAAACGTCCACAATCGCATATTTCACTATTACGGGGCCTTAAACCCGATTTTCGACTTGATATCTTTTTTAAGGCCCAACAATTACGTATTTACAATAAAAGGTATATCGACCCTACTACATACACCCAAAAATGTCCATCATCGAATTTGGACCACGCGGGGTCGCGTTCCTAGGCTCACATTCGAAATTGTTACATACCCACAAAATGGATACTACAAAAATTAAACAACACCGGGTTACCTCACACACCACAATATCCTAAAATAGCAATCTAAATACACTACGCATAATACATTACCATAACGAGCTAAAAAATCACCAAATGGATATCATCGGGCCATTAGGAAGAATTTTGTTCCGTTGGAACCCTCACTAATAGTCCTTAATCCATGTATCCTCAATAATATACAAGAAAAACTACATTTAATATAGCCCAAATGACCAAAAGCTTAACAAAATAATATAATAAAAATGCTATAAAGGAGGGCTTTTCACCTTGCAAATGACACCACGATGAGTATAAACTCGTATATTAATTAGAGTAGAGAATGTATATGATACAATCTAACAATAGGGGTATAAATCCTCTCTTTTTTCTCTCTTTTCTCTCTTCTCCCGCTGCTGTTTTGTTGCTGTTTTTTTTCTCTTTTTTTTCTTCTCTTTTACTCCCTATATGCTCTCGGATGAAAATAAAGAACTGCATTGATAAAGGATGCCAGAGGCAGCCGCAGATTGATCTGCGGCTAGCCTCGGTTTCTCCGCGCCCGCCGCGCACATCAGTCTTCCCATCATTGGCCGCAGATTAATCTGCGGTTGGTTGGGCTGATTTTTTTGATTTTCATACCGCACCTCGATTCTCGTGTCGTACTATTGGTTTTCGCTGAAAGGCTTGTATTTTGCAGTCCGAAAACTGCTGGGAAACGTGCCATGTCATTCAGGAATGCTCGTTTCGAATGGCTGCGACATGACACAGGATTTGTATTTGGAGCTTGGTCTCTAGGGGGCGCTGCCCTCCGACCCCCACTAGATCACCGGCGAGCAGGTAAGCGTAGTGGCCATTAGTCGATTCCTGATATCCGCTCGTTGTCGTGTCGGCTTTGATCGTAAGTCGTTGTGGTGGCTTTGAGTGTTCGTACTTATGTCCACCTTTCGTTCTCGTAGGCTGGGTTAATTGACGATTCTGCCCTCCTGTCAGGGTTAGTATACGAAATGCAAAATTTGGGTGTCTACAGCTGCCCCTCTTTATTATGTTTATGAAATGTTAAATGAAATGAACATAATAAAGAAGTAGACACCCGATGCATGAATGACGGTGCATAAGAATGACAGTACATACATGATGCAACACATATAGCTTATGATGCAACACAATATGCAAGGCATGCAAACATTCATAAAGGTGTCGATGCATCATGCAATCGTAAATTTACTGTGAGTATCGATCTCAACAGGACTCAATTACTGATCGCATCGTTGTTGTCGGGTTCCGTCTCTGACAGGTCGTCGCTATAATCGTTATCGCAGATGTCGTGCTCCGTCTCGTAATTGTCATCGTCTTGGAATCGTCGTCATCTTATAACTGTCGGGTCTTGTATCCGATCAGTCGTCTCGTAGATGTAGGGTCTAGTCTCCGATTGATCGTCTCGTCTGTATCGGTTCTCGTCTCCGATTGGTCGACTCGTCTGTATCGGTTCTCATCTCCGATTGGTCGACTCGTCTGTACCGGGTCTCGTTTCCGGTTGATCGTCTCGTTGGCACCGGGTCTCGCTTCGGTTGATCGTCTCGTTGGCACCGGGTCTCGTTTCTGGTTGATCGTCTAGTTGGCACCGGGTCTCGTCTCCGGTTGATCGCCTCGTTGGCACCGGGTCTTGTTTCTGGTTGATCGTCTCGTTGGCCTGGGTCTCGTATCCAGTTGATAGTCTCGTTGGCTCCGGGTCTCGTTTCCGGTTGATCGTCTAGTTGGCACCGGTTCTCGTCTCCGGTTGATCATCTAGTTGGCACCGGGTCTCGTCTCCGGTTGATCGCCTCGTTGGCACCGGGTCTCGTCTCCGGTTGATCATCTCGTCGGCACCGGGTCTCGTTTCTGGTTGATCGTCTCGTCGGCACCGGGTCTCGGCTCCAGTTGATCATCTCGTCGGCACCGGGTCTCGTCTCCGGTTGATCGATTCGTCTGTATCGGTTCTCGTCTCCGATTGGTCGACTTGTCTGCACCGGGTCTCGTCTCTGGTTGATTGGTTCGTCAGCACTAGGTCTCGTCTCCGGTTGGTCGACTCGTAAATCACCTCGTTCCTGCTGGGTCCCGCCCCGACAAATCGATTCGTCATGTTCCATACCCGATTGGTTGAAACCTCGTATTTTTAAGTCAAACGGATTTGAAAAATTGATTAATTTTGCAAAGGAGAAAAAGAGAGAGAAATTGGACCCAGCCGCAGATTGATCTGCAGCCAAGATCAGCTTTTTTAAACCGTTCGCCCCTTCCCAGATTTGTCGTTTTCAGCCTTGACCCACTGTTGCTTTTCGCGATTTTTCACCCTCATACGTCCTTTTTGCCGATTTTTTCAACCTTCTCGCAAAAACCGCTCCGATTAGATCGATCTACACGCTACGGGTAACATTTTGACCGATTGTTTTCTTATTTCGTCAATGTTTCGCTATACATCTGCTATTTTGAATGCTTAGAGATAGAAATGTATGCTTTGAAATGCTATGCCATGTGTCATTGCATGTATATGTTATGTCTCAACTGTGCGAGTCATATTTTGGGTTCATGATGCGGGTCATACATACTTATCATTTTTTGAAAGAAAGCATGCATTATGCTCATTTTCATGTTACAATTAACCATATAAAATGTAATTTTGATCTGTTGTGGCTTGGGTTAATTGAAAACATGCCCGACTGTGCATGGGATGCTCATTTTATAGACGAAACTCTGCCGAAATTTTATTTAATTCTTTTTTTTTTCAAAACTGGAGTCCCACTAAAATCTAATTTATGCATATATAGTAACCATGCATAATGTTGCATTAATTCTGCGATGAAGATAGGCAAATAAAATGTTTGTGATATAATTCGGAATATAATGTACCTCACTCTTCGACTGTGTCGTTCCAGCTATGGATCCTGACGCTCCCAGCAGCTCCACTGCACCTCGTGCCTCGGGTGTTCGCCGCCGTAGGGCTGTGCCTGCCCCGGTTTTGCCTCGGACTCGCCAGGCTCGTCGACTGGCGGAGGCTGTCGTCCGGCCTGATCATCCTGAGGTTGACGAGGCCGTTCTTCCAGGTATTGAGGCAAAGGGGCCGCCTTCCGGCACACCAGCTCCCTCTACTCGTCGCGTTCTACCCGGCGCCTCTGTTCAGTTGCCCGATCTGTTGGGTCGAGATCTTAGTCGTCACCCCTCAGCATCTCTCGTCGCTAATGAGGTATACTCATTACTTCTTTGAATTCATTCTCAATTTCTGTTCGAATTCGGACTGATCCATTAGTGATTGCCACAGGTGCCCGAGTTCACTCAGCCGAGGGGCAACTGGTTCAACATCTATTCCCTCTACACAGCACTGCACGCCGATTACCGCACGGTGGTGGATTCCTGGGGTTTCCGTTCTTTCTTCACCATCATACCCCATCAGTGCCCATGGGATTATATGAGGGCTTTGTCTGAGCGATGGTTCCACCAGACCCAGTCCCTTCATCTCTTGGACTGCGAGGTTGTGCTGACTCCTTGGGATTGGAGGTACATCACCGGCATTGAGTTCACCGGGGTCCGTGTTCCCCTAGATCTCGATATTACTCCAGCGGAGGTCCGATCTCTGTTGGGCTTCGCCGCTGAGGACCGGGTCTTTAAGGCCCGCAGCATTCGGTCTGGAGCATTGGCTGTTGATGCTGTTGGAGGTATCTATGCGACGCCCTTCCCTGCATACCGAGCTACTCGTGACATTCTGCTCCGGCGTCTGTTCCTAACTATTATGAGGGGTTGTTTCCTTGGGAACAACTCTTCTACCATTCATTTCAACGTTGTTAGAGCCATCAGGGATGTGGATCGGATCGGTGATTATGATTGGGGATCCTTCACTTTCGCCTATTTCCTCTATGGTCTCCGTCTTCGCTCAGAGGGACAGACAGACGCTTGGCTTGGGTTTTACCCCTTCCTGCTAGTAAGCCTTCTTTTCTTACTGCACTTCCTATCATTTCATTTCCCTTCTCTGCATCTGCTAGTTACTCATATCGTTTCTTGTCTCTGTTCACAGTTCTGGGCGTACGAGCGACTCCCATGCCTGAGGCCTGTCACGACTCTCGGTCTGGATACCTACCCCAGGGGTCGGCGGTGGCACCACAGTACTTTGGAGGAGGTCCCGGTGTCTAGCAGCTTCGCCCACTGTCGTATTCAGTTGGAGTTGATCATCGCTGCTGAGGTCGTTTGGACTCCTTACCTCTCTGAGCATCTGACTGTGGGGTTTACAGATGGATATCCCTCCGGCCCAGAGTTCGCACTTTCCACCCGTCGCCTTACCTTGCAGAGTGTTGGAGGATGGGTGATGTATTTGGGACAGCGCGCATTCAGATGCGTGACTGGAGAGATCCGTATTCTACACTCCCTCCCTCTTACTACATCCTGGCTGGTGGACTCTCAGCCCTCAGAGATTATGCTGGAGGGAGAGGATGGCCGGACACTTTCTACGGGTCCCAGCACGAGTGAGGCCTTCCGTACCTGGTGGGTGCCCCGCACTATTGGTCCTCAAACTCGGGCCACATTCTTCCTCGGGGACATGGTCCCTGGATCGGTGATGATAACTGATTGGGCTACCTGTGTTCGGGCTCCCACACATGCTGAGCAGATTGCTACTCTGACCCGCCAGGTGGACCAGCTATCCTTATATCTTCGGGTGTTAGGCCGGACCCCAGAGGATGCTTATGCGTATGACCCTGAAGGTGCAGGTTTCGATGCAGGCCCGAGCTCATCTAACGCCCCAGTGCCCCCATATATCCCAGATATTAACTTCAGGGCTTCCACTTCTACTCTAGGGGATCAGTTTGAGGATCCCGACTTCATAGATGATATCACTTTTGATTAGATCATGACAGGATAGGGCCTTTTTTGTACTTGAACCTGTTCGATTTCTTTTTCCATTTCATACACTATGTATTGAACTCCTTTATTTATGCACAGTTTTATCATTATGACAGTTCAATTGCCCTATTATTAACTGTATGATGTATGCCTTTTTTATTCATGGATAGATAATGACCCCTGCACAGTCTTTTTGATACTATTTTTCACAGATGTCGTCACCAGACGCCGTGGTACGTTTGGATCTCGGTCCTCCCACAGGGTTGGTTGGCAGGCTTTTCCGTTGGCTGGACAGTTTGTCGCTGGGCGACAGGGCTATTGCAGATGGTCTTCTGGGACATTCTTGGTCCTTATTATCCTTTCAGGTGCCGGCAGGCTTTGTGGAGGGTATTCTGAGCTATTGGGCCCCTGCCCGTCATGTGTTCAGATTAGGGACAGTGGAGCTGACCCCTACTCTCGAGGAGTATGCCCGCTTTACCGGCTTATCTTTGGATGGTCCTTGTGCCAGGGTCACAGTCGGTCCCATGCGTCGTCAGTTCTTGACTTTTACTGGGTTGCAAAGGACAGTGCTGTTATCGGTGATCACATCAAACCATCTAGTTCCTCTTCATTTCCTGATTGACCGATTCGGCTCACCCGACAGTTTTCATCTATTCTCTGGTGATTTTTCCGTATCTGAGGAGCGTTGGGGCGCTTTGAGAGTAGATGTTTTGATGGCTTGTGTTATCTCAGTTTTGTATCTGCCAGCCGGATACGATCTGTTGGATATGCGAGTTATTGCGACCACTAGAGCCCTTCAGGAGGATCACACCATTATTCCCATGATACTAGCAGACTCCAACATGTCAGCCTCATATTGTCAGTCCTTCTGAGGCAGAGTATTTAGAGGGAGCTCTGTTTTGTTGTATGTATGGTTTATGAGCCATCTCAGCCCCATCGGTCATTTCCGTCGCCATGGGTTTTGCTTCAGCCATGACATAGCCATGCAATTCTCGTTCCGTCCCGTGAGCTGTGTTGATGCGGTTTCCTGGATAGAATTCTTATCGTCCATTGAGGAGCCCTTTCATCTCTTGATCTATTCGGGTTATTGCTCCTTCATGAGCTTCTCGACTCATGTGCCCACCTTGGATTTCATCCCTATTTCTGGCTTTAGGGGCGTGACGACTTATCATCCCTTGGCGGTTATGGGACAGTTTGATCAGATACAGGGTTTTCACCCTTTTACGGGCGCAGCCGACTACCGATTCCTCATATCACCCCAGACAGAGAGAGATCTACTGCGGGTATATGATCTTTGGTCTCGCAGGGTCTTTGTCGAGTATAGTGAGAGTTGCCCCATTCAGACATCTGCTTATGTGCAATGGTTGCACGGAGACTCCGATATGGTTGGTTTGAGTCAGACTGGAGTATTTGATGACTCTCGAGTGATTTTCATAGATGATACCACCCCAGAAGTATTTATCCCTCCTAAGTCTACAGAGACGATATCCAGATGTGATTTTGAAGGCTTCTCCACTCCCGCCCATATTCCTTATTCCATCTCAGCTGATTCTGCCCCTAGTCGGGTTACTGAGGATAGTCGGACCCGACTGACCTTGATTACTACTGAGGCTGAGAGGGACACTGCTCTTGTTGAGAGAGATGCTGCTATTCTGGCCAGAGATGCTGCCCTCACCGACAGAGACGCCATTGTATTGCAGACTAGGGCAGTTATAGATACTCACTCTGAGACTGTTAGCCGAGCCACTGCTTTATTGGATCGCATTGACATGATAGGGCAGCAGATTGCAGGGGATGCCAATGCTTCAGATCTATCCACCACCTTATCCATCCTGCTTCAGTTAGTTTCAGATTTGTAGATCATTTTATTTCCTGCATAGACTATGTCAATTTCATCGGTTATCGAAAGACAAATCTTGTAACAAAATGACTTATATATATAGACATGCATTTAAATTTAGCCATTTTCCCCTTTTTTGTCGTATCGTTGCCTTTTATTGGATCCTCATTTTATCCAGCTAACCACGATTTTGATATTTCGCCTTCTTTCTCTTCTCAAGTCTTGATAGAGATTTGACAGATATTGCCGCACCCCTGTTGATTTCATCGGACTGAGTCTTAGATTTTGGCTAATTGTTTGGTTGGGTTAGAGTTATGTCATTGAAGCTGATTAGGTGGCTGGTTTCGGGAAGGTTTCGAGGGTATAGGAAGGTTTTTTTTCTGGCTGTTGGGAATCGATTTTGGTTAGAGAAAGTGTTATTTTGTAAAGAAATGAACCGTGCCCTGATGGCTGCCTACGTACTCCCACAAGTCGAGAAATCAGGTCCTACGTAGTTCGTTCTTAAAAAAAAAAGGAGAAAATGATGATTCAAGCGTAGAACCGCTTCACCGAGTCAGAATTGATGGGCTGTGGAAACACCTCACCATCCATCTCTTGAAATATGAGGGCTCCTCCGGACAGCACTTTCTTAATCACAAAAGGTCCTTCCCAGTTCGGGGCAAACTTCCCCTTGGCTTCGTCTTGACAAGGCATAACTCTCTTTAGTACTAGGTCATTTTCCTTGAACTTCCGAGGTCTTACCTTTTTGTCGTACGATCGAGAGATTCTTTGCTGATATAACTGACCGTGCAAAACAGCAGCCACCCTCCTTTCATCAATTAGGGCCAACTGGTCGTACCGACTTTGCATCCAATCTTCCTCGTTTATCTAAGCATCAATCAAAATTCTGAAGGACGCCATCTCAACCTCAATTGGCAGAACAGCCTCCATTCTGTATACCAAAGCGTAAGGAGTTGCCCCTGTAGAAGTACGCACCGACGTTTTGTACGCTAGCAGGGTGAGAGGTAGCAGATCCGGCCATCCCCCATGATTGGCAGACATTCTCGCCATGATCTTCTTGATATTCTTATTTGCAGCCTCCACTGCCTCATTCATCTTAGGACGGTAAATCACAGAATTGAGGTGTTTGATCTTAAACTGGTCACATAATTCTTTCATAAGGGCATTGTTCAAATTCTTGGCATTGTCAGAGACTAAGACCTCAGGTTGCCCGTATCGGCAAATGACATTATTCCTGATGAAACGGACGATGATTTCCTGAGTTACTTTGGGGAAAGAAGCTGCTTCTACCCATTTAGTGAAATAATCGATCATGACGAAGATAAATCGGTGTCCGTTGCTTGCTTTGGGCTCTACTGGTCCGATTACATCCATACCCCACATTGAGAATGGCCAAGGGGAGGTCATACAATGCAGTTCATTGGGAGGCGCATGGATTACATTGCCGTGCGCCTGGCATTGGTAACATCGTTTGACATGATCATCGCAGTCGACCTTCAGCGTTAACCAATAATGCCCCGTTCTCAAGATCGTTTTGGCCAGCATCGGTCCACTCATGTGTGGCCCACACACTCCACCATGTATTTCGTCCATAATCTTTTGGGCCTGCGTTTCATTTACACATCGCAACAACCCCAAACCGGCATCCCTCCTGTACAGTGAATCCCCGCTTAGATAAAACTTCATCGCCATCTTTTGGATTCTCAACCTCTCAGCTCGGCTTGCTTGGTCAGGAATGGATCTATCCCTCAGATACTCCCTTATGTCGTGATACCAAGGCTGCTTTGGCAGAACCACCTCCTCCGATAATACTACCACATGTTCCTCGTATGTCGGGGCATTCTGTACCGCTATTTCAATCTGTGGAACGTCCCTGCTTTTGATTATGTGGATTATGGAAGCCAGAGTTGCCAATGCATCGGCAAAATCATTTCGTCCCCGGGGGATATGTCGGAAAGCGATATCTTCAAATTCTCGCATCAATTGGATAACACATCGGTGGTATGGAAGCAACCGGAGCTCCTTCGTGCTATATTCCCCGATCTCCTGTTTGATTACCAGCTCTGAATCCCTGAACACCGCTAGTCTTTTTACCCCCATATTGCGGGCAAAACGGTGTCCCGATATACATCCCTCATACTCAGCTGTGTTATTCGAGTTACTGAACTGCAATTTAGTGGCCACGGGGTATTGCTCTCCGGTGATAGATACCAGGACTGCTCCGGCTCCTGCCCCTTCAGCATTCATGGCACCATCAAAATACAACTTCCAGAACTGCCCCTCGTCGTCACATCTCGTGTGTAAGATCCAGAATACATCCTCGCCCGGCAATGGAGTTTCTAAAGGCTCCATCCCCCCCGCTGGCATTTCTAACAACTGATCTGCAATTCCCTGCCCTTTCATGGCTTTCTGAGTCACGTATACGATGTCGAACTGCTGTAAGATTAACTGCCACCTTGACAGTCGACAGTTCAGCATGGGCTTTTCAAAGATATACTTCAGGGGATCCATTCTCGATATCAGGTACGTAGTGTGCCCATGGAGATAGTGCTGTAATCTCATTGCAGCCCACGCCAAAGCACAACAGGTCCTTTCGATGGGGGTGTAATTTTGTTCACATCGGCTAAATCTCTTGCTGAGGTAATAGATGGCCTGCTCTTCGCCTGATTCATTCTTCTGTCCCAGCATACATCCCATTGCAATGGCATTGACCGATATATACATAAACAGCGGGATCCCATCCTTCGGGGGTACCAGCACCGGTGCTTCTGTCAGCTGCTTCTTAATGTTCTGAAAGGCTTTCTGGCATTGCTTATTCCACTCTTGGGAGACATCTTTCCTTAACAGTTTAAAAATCGGCTCGCATGTAGTTGTCAAGTGGGATATGAAGCGATTGATGAAGTTTATTCTTCCCAGAAATCCTCTTATCTCCTTCTCTGTGCGAGGTGCCGGCATATCCACAATGGCCTTAATCTTTGCCGGATTCAACTCAATGCCCCGATTACTAACCAGGAATCCCAAGAGCTTTCCCGACTGCACTCCGAAAGCACACTTTGCCGGATTGAGCTTCAGGTTATATTTTCTGAGCCGATCGAATAGCTTTTTGAGATGGGTTATATGATTAGATTCTACCCTCGATTTCACGATAAAGTCATCCACGTAGACCTCTATCTCCTTGTGCATCATGTCGTGGAACAGGGCCATCATGACTCTCTGATAAGTAGCCCCCGCATTTGTGAGGCCGAAGGCCAATCGTCTGTAGCAGAAGGTGCCCCAAGGGGTGATGAAAGCGGTCTTTTCCCGGTCTTCCTCCGCCACCATTATCTTATGGTACCCCGCAAAGCAATCAACAAAAGAGTACATCTCGTATTGGGTTGTGTTATCCACCAAGATGTGTATAAAAGGCACTGGGAAGTTGTCCTTGAGACTGGCCTTGTTCAGATCTCTATAGTCGACACATACCCTCACCTTCCCTCCAAGCTTAGCCACTGGGACTATATTGGACAGCCATTCCGGGTAAGTGGACACCATAATGATTCCAGCCTTGAACTGTTTGACAATTTCTTCCTTCACCTTCAAGCTCCACTCCGGTTTTAGCTTTCTTAGTTTCTGCTTGACAGGCTTGAAACCCTCCTTGATGGACAACCGGTGTACTACAATATCGGTGGACAATCCGATCATGTCCTCATGAGACCAGGAAAAAACATCCTCATACTGGTTTAACAACTCGGTTAATTCTGTTTTCTGGCTAGGGGTCAGATCTGTCCCTATCTTGAGCTCTTTGGGTTTGTCAGGGGGTCCAATATTTATGGTGATGGTTTGGTCTAAGTTGGGTTTAGGTTTGTCTTTGACCCATCCTTTGATCTCATCAGGCGTGTCGTCATTATCTGTCTCATCCTGCTCAATGCCCATTAAATCAAAATCCAGCTCAATATCAAAATCATAGTCATCTTTCAAATTCGAAAAATCGTTTGTTAGGCAAGAAATACTCAAATTGGTACACCTGACATGAAACAAAAATATTTGTCATATATATAAGTCATTTTCCCACAATGATCATCTTTAAAATAACATGACAAAATAACATAACCATGCAAAAATTTAAAATAAGGGTCAAAAACTGGTATTTATTCTCCCCCACCATCCGGGGTATACCACCCTGACGCCATATTTTACCCTCGTTTGGATATTACTGGCTCCATCGTCCAGTTGTCGGTGGTCAGATCGGCCGGAATGAGACAGATGAAAGGTGGCTTCGCATCGGAAACTTCCTCGATGACTACAGCCACATCGCATTGGTCCTTCTTCATAACCTCTTTAGGAACAGTCAGCCCCGCCCAATTGATGACAGGCACACTCTGTTAGGCTCCTGACGGCGTGGCAACATCCTTCCCTTTTCCACTGCTTATTGACTGTCCAAGGATATAACACTTGGTTTCAAACTGTTGCATGACCTCCTGCAGGAAACTCTCCTTTTTGGCCGACTCATCATTCGTGGGGTTCAATTTTCCACCTCTTGTCGCAGACACAGGGTTTCCAGTACCTTGTTCATTGTTGACTTTCGGCATTAGACTTTCGGCCAGTCGAGTTGGGGTCCCCCCTTGAGAGTGTTTCTGTCCTCCGCCTCCATAATACCCCAACCCTGCCTTGCCTATCTGATTGGGCAGTTGAATAGGCTCAGTAATTCCTTGACTGTTCTTTCCCAACCCTTGCCCAGGTCGAAACTTCATCTTCATCATTTCTCTAGCAACAAAGGTAAGTTCAGGAGAGACCTTAAGTTTTACGGCTGGAGCCCCCAGACATCTGTAGTGGGGAGCACTAATTTCCAGCGCCTGAAAACTGGCAGGTACCACCGATTCATCCAAATTAATCACCGGCAGGCCGCTCCTGGAAGGAGAAGGGCCATAACGCTCTGCAGAGATCGTCACCAGATTCCCATCGATGATAAACTTAATTTGCTGGTGTAGCATAGAGGGAACTACCCTGGCCATATGTATCCATGGCCTTCCCAATAACATGTTATAACTTGCCGCGATATCTAGGACTTAGAATGAAATATTGAAAGTACAAGTCCCTATCTCCACAGGCAATTTTATCTCCCCCATTGTATCCTTCCGGGATCCGTCAAAGGCTCGTACCACCACATAACTGGCCCGCAGACGCTTAGGATTGACGTTCATTTTTTTCAATGTACTGAATGGACAGATATTCAATGCTGATCCCCCATCAATTAGCACCCTATTCATAATATATCCTGATGAGATTACCGCAATATGCAGCGATTTCCGATGCCCCCTTCCCTCTTTGGGGATATCATCATCCGTGTACGATATTACATTGTTTTCTAATAGATGGTCCACTAGATGGCCAAATCCTTCTTTGCTAATCAACTTGGGAATGTGTGCCTCTTCCAGGACTTTGGCCAGAATTCTACAGTGATCGTCGGATGATAATACCAAATCCATGATCGATGTCAGAGTCGATTCCTCGCTCAATACCTTGACCCCCCTCGTTTCTGAATGATTCATCTTCCTTAAGAATTCCACAGCTTTCTCCTCGGATATCTTTTCGTTCTTCTTCCCTTTGCTCTCAAGGACTCGTCTGGGAAGATATAAAGGATTCCCCTTTGATGTTACAGAAGCACAACTGGCCGCCTCCTCTGATACTCCCCCGTAATTCCACGGTACTGTTTTCATATTGCTAATGGGGATTTGTGGTCTTGCTGCAATGGTGAGAGGTTTCGGAGCCGTTAACCTGATAGGCGCCTCTGTGATACCCCTGCTCAGACCTGCCAACCTAATCGGTGTCCCTCATATACTCTCCTGATCACTTGTCATGCAAATCATCTCATCGATTCTCTTTATATAATTCAGCCTTGGTGGTCCTCCGGCTTCGCTGGCTTCCACCACATTGACCCCTTCTCCATCATGTTTAGGCAGGGGATTGACTTTAACATTTGGTGACTCTGGCTGTTCCACCATGATCTCCCCGCTATCGATCATGTTCTGAATCTTATGCTTCAGCGCCCAGCAGTCCTGAGTATCATGACCAGGGGAGCCTGAATGGTACGCACACTTCTTATTCGGGTCAAATCTTCTCCCTTTCGGGTCAATTGGGGGTGCCAAATCGACTATCTTTCTCTGTGCTATTAATTGCTAAAATCTGTTCAAGAGGATCCCCAAGCAGGGTGAATACCCCGATCTCTGGTGGTCTCAAATCTTCTTCGTCCGTCCATCCTTTGATTATCGAAATTAGGTTGTCGAGGTGGCACAATTCTCTGTATTTGCACTGGAGGGCTATTCTCCACCTTCCTAGATGATCCCTGCAGGATGAGGGAAACATCTTCCTCCTTTCTCTTTTGGGTCCTGCGGGAAGCACTGCCATAGTTTCCACTCTGGATTTGCTCCGCAACTATTTCTAGAGCTGTGAAGTCTCGGATCTTGCCAGACTTTAACCCCATGTCAACTATTTCTCCATGCTTTATCATTTCGGCAAAAGGTCTTCCAATCCCCGCTATCACTCGTTCATAATAGGGCGCCTCCTGAATATCCACAAAGGTCATTACCATCTCCGCCTCGCTCATTGGGGGATTCACCTGTGCAGCCATACCCCTCCACCGCTGTGCATAGTCCCTAAAAGATTCTTTCGATTGCTTCTTGACCTTTGTCATCTGATATCTGTCAGGGGCCATCTGTGCCTGGAAGCTGTATTGTGTCAAGAAAGTATGGGCCAACTCCTCCCAGTTGTGGATCCGAGCATTATCAAGGCGGGCATACCAAGTTCTTGCTTCTCCCGTTAGGCTCTTTTGGAATAACTACATCCTCAGTCCTTCGTCCTCTGCATAAGACCCAAGTTCCCCAATGTATATCTTCAGGTGTGTATAAGGGTCTCCCTTCCCATTATATTTCTCAAATTCGGGGATCTTGAACTTCTCCGGATACCTGGCTCCTGGAAAGACACACAGATCTGAATAATTTACCCTGCCCAGGGAACCTATGCCTTTCAGAGACTGGATAGTCTCCTCCATCTGTTTCATTTTCTTTCGAAGATCATCAGTGTCTCCCTCCTCTGGAATAGTGATTACTGTCCTGTTAGGTGTAGGAATGGCTTTGGGGATGACTGGCTCGCCCATAGGCTGGGGTGGATCATCCTTAGGCGAATCCTTGTTTGGTGGATCTTGTCTCAGTAGCAACTGCTCTTTCAGCATCATGGCCATTTCTAACATCTGTTTTTTTAAAATCATCGAATTCCTCCCGAGATATGGAACCGGGATTAGGAGGTGGAAGATCAACCATTTCAGATGTAGACTCCTGGGCCTTCTTAGATCACAAACGCGTTTGAGGAGCAATCCTACAGGGAAAAACGGTTTGAAGTTTTAGTCTTAGGAAATAAAAAATGTGGATGCATGCTAAGGTTGTAACTTTTGTGTTTTTAGGTTTTTTAATCTTTCCCTGCAAAACAAAATGTTAGCAGTCCCTTATTGCAATAATAAATGCTAGACACGAATTTTTATGCATTCCCATCTATTCCTTGCAAAACATAGAGGTTAGTACTTTCTTTTGACAACAGGGAAGGTATATGCAAAAATATTGAATGGGACTATGACACTTATACATTTAAACGTAAAAGGGCATGAAGAGACTTTCCCTGTGTTGGGTTAATCTGAGGCTGACCTATCCTAAGGTTACTCTCGCGGCTTTTCGGCATGAAGGTCCCCAAATCTTTGCAATCTACTCGTCTGAATCCTTTCGATTGGAGCGGATCTGGGTGGTGCGTTTCCTGGGCCATCTCCGGGGAGCAGCCCCTTCGAGTCCAGTAATAAGCAACCGACAGGTTTGCCTCAGGAGGAGGTACACTCTCAACATACATTCACATTCATCGTCCTCACCGTATGTAAATAATTACTTTAAAGTAAAGCAATTCCATTCAATCATTCATTCATTGGACAAAAACACACATTCACACAACAATAAGTAAAACAGGTCAAAATATCGCACGCACATACACATTCATAAATTTTTAAAGGATAGGATAGCATCAAGATTTGAACACGGCTTAAGCCCTCTAATGTCCCCAGCAGAGTCGCCAGCTGTCGATGCCAGGAAAGATCGCTTCTACGCTAATTATTACCCTTTCCAACTTTAGCCTTTTTATTAGATGATTTTTTTGGAAAAGGTCAGCATGAATGTCGACGGGGTTTTGAAAGATCGTTTTTTATGATGAGCCAATTTGACCAGAGTCGCCAGTTGGTATATTTGAAAGGGATGTACCAACTCATCCGAGTTTCGTTTTCGTAAATCGCTGGCTCATGTGTGACTCCGAATTAATTGGTCTGCAAACCGAGATTCATAGAGTTCGGGGGCTTGCTTAAGCGAGAGAAAGGTGTTAGGCACCCCCCGACTTCCGTGAAACACGGTTATCGCAATCTCGATGCTTTTCCTATCCTTTAATTCTAAAAATGTGTATATGCGCGTGTGTGTGCCTATGTGAATGTTGTGGTGAATTTGCATGAAGAAACCATTTGGGGTTTTTTATGAAAAGTCGTGTTTTAATTTGAGAATGCTTTAGAATGTCCTTCGGCTTATACGAGAAAGCTTTATTTTTTTATGAGAAAGGTTTGATTTTAATTGTCAAAAAGCTGTGAGATTTTCATTAGGTGTTGTTTTGGCAAAACAAGAGTTTTTTAAACCTTCGTCAAAATAGGAATCGAGACCTATACGTTGCTTTCGTAAATAAAATGACAGGCAACTTCTAGGATCTCTTTAACCCTATGCACAAAGGTTTAATAAAACGTTATTTATTCTCATAAAACCATTTTTTGTGATGTTTGAACACGATTTTTCTTTAGCCTTCTCGTTTAAATAGGAATCGACATTCATTAGCACTTCCAATTTTAAGCCTCGTGGTGCTAATAACCTAATTTGATTGATTTTATGAAAATCTTCATCGTTTAGCTTTGAAATCAATTTTTTGTGTCGTAAATCAAATCAAGCATTAAAATGCGTGGGGGGCTATTCATGGGCATGTGAGCCATCAAAATAACCCCAAACGCCCACAATCGCATATTTCACTATTACGGGGCCTTAAACCCGATTTTTGACTTGATATCGTTTTAAGGCCCAAGAATTACGTATTTACAATAAAAGGTATATCGACCCTACTACATACACCCAAAAATGTCCATCATCGGATTTGGACCACGGGGTCGCGTTCCTAGGCTCACATCCGAAATTGCTACACACCCACAAAATGGATACTACGAAAATTAAACAACACCGGGTTGCCTCACACACCACAATATCCTAAAATAGCAATTTAAATACACTACACATAATACATTACTATAACGAGCTAAAAAATCACCAAATGGATATCATCGGGCCATTAGGAAGAATTTTGTTCCGTTGGAACCCTCACTAATAGTCCTTAATTCATGTATCCTCAATAATATACAAGAAAAACTACATTTAATATAGCCCAAATGACCAAAAGCTTAACAAAATGATATAACAAAAATGCTATAAAAGAGGGCTTTTCACCTTGCAAATGACACCACGATGCGTATAAACTCGTATATTAATTAGAGTAGAGAATGTATATGATACAATCTAACAATAGGGGTATAAATCCTCTCTTTTTTCTCTCTTTTCTCTCTTCTCCCGTTGCTGTTTTTTTTTCTCTCTTTTTTCTTCTCTTTTACTCCCTGTATGCTCTCGGATGAAAATGAAGAACTGCATTGATAAAGGCTGCCAGAGGCAGCCGCAGATTGATCCGCGGCTGGCCGCAGATTGATCCGCGGCTGGGCGCAGATTGATCTGCGGTTGGCCTCGGTTTCTCCGCGCCCGCCGCACACTTCAGTCTTCCCATCATTGGCCGCAGATCAATCCGCGGCTGGCTGGGCTGATTTTCTTGATTTTCGTACCGCACCTCGATTCTCGTGTCGTACTGTTGGTTTTCGCTGAAAGGCTTGTATTTTGCAGTCCGAGAACCGCTGGGAAACGTGTCATGTCATTCAGGAATGCTCGTTTCGAATGGCTGCGACATGACACAGGATTTGTATTTGGAGCTTGGTCTCCAGGGGGCGCTGCTCTCCGACCCCCACTAGATCACCGGCGAGCAGGTAAGCGTAGTGGCCATTAGTCGATTCCTGATATCCGCTCGTTGTCGTGCCGACTTTGATCGCAAGTCGTTGTGGTGGCTTTGAGTGTTCGTACTTATGTCCATCTTTCGTTCTCGTAGGCTGGGTTAATTGACGATTCTGCCCTCCTGTCAGGGTTAGTATACGAAGTGCAAAATTTGGGTGTCTACAGCTATATTATATCTTCTCTTTAATTTTATTCAATACATTAATTATTTAATTTTAATAATTTTATTAGTACTAATCAAAATATGTTAATAGATAATTGATGATATTAAGATCAATTATATTAAAAATTATAATAATTAAAAATATTTTCATCGTTAAAAGTTTACAAGAATTTTCAATTATTGAAATTTTGATAAAAATTTTACATGTTTATCAAATGGTAAAAAAGTGTCAGATTACTTTTATTTTTGAAACAATTATGCTATTCAATATAATGAATTAATTGACCAATGTTGATTTCAATTATACTATCCACAACTATAAAAATATATTGTATTAGATAAAATTAGAAGAAAAGTATAATAGAAGGGATCCAAGATTTAGGCTAATACCAAAAAATTACACGTTTGTTGGTGAAGTTAGGTTTCTTTTTCTTTTTTCTTTTTTGTTATTTAGGGGTTTCAAATTGTTTGTTTAAAATAATGTGTCATTATTATATTAATTGAATAAATCTTTTGTGACTGTTATACATTTGTCTTATTCAATACCACATCATTTGAGACAAAAAACTTAAAACTCATGACATTACAATTTGTCTGATAAAAATTCACATACTATTTTTGTAATAATATACTCCATCCGTTCTCAAAAAGATGACTTAAGGTACAATTTTCTTGATCTTCAAAAGGATGACCTAAGGTACAAAAAGTAAGGAGTAAGTATGCCATTTAATGCTACGTTTGTGGGTTTGGAGGGATGAGATTGGAAGAAAAAATATAAGAGGGGAAGGAATGAGAAATGATGGAAAGTGATTATAATTTTCTTTTGTCATGTTTGTGAGTTTTAGAAATGAAGGGAAGATATGAGATTTTAATTATATTTTTTCTTGTTTATGAGTTTAGAAGGAAGAAAGAGGAGGAAAAATATTTTTATTTTTAAATTATACTATTATTATATTAACCTTATATATTAATGTAATAAATGACATGATTTATTTTGAAATGTTACTTCAAGTAATATAAAATATCTAACTTTTGGAGGAAAATTTTGAGTCAAAAATAAAATCAATTTTACCTTCAAATTTCTTTCCTTCCGCCTTAAAAAAAAATTCACAAACATGAAATTTAGAGAGATTTTAATTATTTTTCCTTTCCTTCCTTTCCCTTAAAAAAAGACTTACAAACACAGTAGCATAAAAGAATAGAAAAATACATTATTTTATATAATTTTGTGGGGTCATAAAAATAAAATTTTAAATTTTTTTATTTTATTTTTTATTTTTATTTTTTTTAATTTTGTGTGAAAAATGTACTTAAGCCGTAACTTTTGAGGCGGAGGCCGGAGGGCGTAAATCTTTTCCGAATTTCTAAACTCTCCTTCCATCTCACCCTCCCTCGCTCAGCACTCTTTCACACACACACGTCAGACAATGGTTGGGCACTATCATCACACTAGTGATAATGGTGGCGGCAACAATTCACTTATCATCTAACAGCATTACCTTCCAAAAATTTACTAAAATAATAATCCCACTAAAAACAACTCCCTCCAAACAATCTCTCCATTCTTAAGCTATTAAATTAAACAGAATCTCTAAATTCAGATGCCTTGACAAATTCTCAAGTCCCAGCATCTTCTCCCCTATCCCCTTCTAGATTCCATCTCTCTCCTCTAACTTTCTCTCTCTAAAACTCCGCTTGCTCTCAATTTGCTCATCATCCAAACTTAGAATTTGAATTCTCTCAGCAATACATATACTTTAATTTATGGCTTCTTCTATTTGTTTTCCGGCCACTTTTCGGAGCGACTCTGCCGGATTCTTACTCTCCGGCCTTCGTCCCTCAACGCAATTAAAGGCTCAGAGGATGGTTGTTCGGTCGGATTTGGACAGAAATGTCTCAGACATGAGAACCAATGGTAATTTCGATTTACTCTTTTCCTACATATACATGTTTGGAGTTGTGAATTCATGGGGTTTGTTTTTATTTTTAATCTTGGATTGTTTTGTATGAATTTAGGGTTTTATTGGGGGATATTGTAATGTTTGAAAGTTTGTTTGTTGATTTTGGTGAATTTAAATAATGTTTGGGCAAAATTGGGTTGGAGTTGAAGTGAATTTTGAATTTGATTACAATTTTGATAGTAAGAATGTGTGTGTTTGAGTATGACTTTTTCCCTTACAGGGATGAACTAACATAAGGTTTGTGTGGGGGGCATTTCACGTAATGTAGAAAAGTACCTATGGATTCAATAATCCATGTTTGCTTTTAGAAAATACTTAAAGTAATACATTATAAAGAATTACAACCTCCATCCCAAAAGATGTCTAAAGTACACTTTTCACACATATTAAGGTAATTATTTATTTGTCTTTATAACACGTTTTATATTAACTAGGTATACATTTAATTAGCGATGTACTTTAAGAGATCCTTTTATGGTCAAAATATATTGTATTTTAGATATCCTTTCTCGTCGAAGGTTGTATGAGTTTTTTATTCTTCCTTTTATGTGGATCATTTAGGAAAGTAGAAGATAATTTCTTTTTCTGATAGTATAGATTTTTATTGAAAGGCCGACTTAAACATATAATTTTGCTAAGCTTATCTAACTTCTATTGAAATTCTTTAGTTTTCTTGAGTTATATTGTGCGGACAATGAAGGGAAGTCATGAAGTGAATTCAGTTCAATTTAGTATAAACTTTTGGGTAATTTTATTTTATATATATAATTTCTCATATCGGAAAGGATTGAACATCAGATTCAAAGTTCAGGTCTTTTCCCCCCCAAGGAATGAAAGGTCTTGTATCTGGGTTGATAGCAGTCAGAATAATATTTAGGTCTGTGCACATTTAGGTTTCATTCCCAAGGTAAGTATATATCATATTCAGGTTGTAAATATGCTAATATCTGGTTGACAGCAATTGTAGATCATATTGAATACAATTGTAGAATTACTCCGGTTTTTTCACTATTTTGACAGAAAACATTAATTGTATAATGTCCAAGTTAAAGTTGGAGGGATGGATTTAATTTTATGATGTTTACAATCTAGCAGTTATTCTTTTTGTTTAGTTCTTAGTTTGAGGTTCTATTCTTTGGCGTCTTAACGTGTAAGCTTTGCCTCTCCAGCTCCAAAAGGGTTATTTCCACCTGAACCTGAGCACTATCGTGGGCCAAAGCTAAAAGTGGCTATTATAGGAGCGGGTCTTGCGGGCATGTCTACTGCTGTTGAGCTTTTGGATCAAGGCCATGAGGTTATAAATCTTCTTGTTCTTCCTCTTTATATTTCTATCAATGTTCACATTTATTGCCGAATCTTTTGTTTTCTGCGATATGTGTCATGCTTATTAATCTTCTTGATATATTCATACATTTTACAATTACTAATTGAATTAGATTCCTTCCGAACCTATTATCAGGTCTGTAGTGCTATGCTACTCTTTATTGCTGAGTTGCTTATACAATTTGCATGATATTCCATAGAGTAGAGAACAAAATTATTTCTATTAAGTTTATTCTATTTGGGTAATCTACTGATTTCACATAGGGTTAGAGCTCACTGACATATATACTTGGTTGATACAGGTGGATATATATGAATCAAGGCCTTTTATAGGTGGTAAAGTGGGTTCTTTTGTTGATAGACGTGGAAATCATATTGAAATGGGACTGCATGTTTTCTTTGGTTGCTACAATAATCTTTTCCGTCTTATGAAAAAGGTGAAGAAAGCTTGATTTGTGACAGTGCTATGACTAATTGATGACTTCAAGTCTTATATCAACTCATCATTAGTTGTATTTTGTTGATCCTAAGCTAAACACGCAAAGAAATTATTTTTGTGTTAATGAAATTGGGTATCTGAAATGGTGAACATCTTTATATTAGTATAAAATAAATAGTGCCATTTATGTTACTCTGCATGGTCCAAAACTCCAAATATATGTTGCTATGCTAGTTGGGGTCTGTCATGAAGGGCTGCTTTGTGCATGCTTAATCTGAACATCAGCTTATACTGTCTGGAATGAAATTATAGGAAAGAAAATTTGTAATTTTAGTTGTTTGGACCCGTTCAGAAAACCTTGAAAGTTGGATGTGCTATCTTTTTGAAACAGATATGCTACTTAGTTGAAGACAAGAAAGGAAGTAACTAACATTCAAATGTATATTTGCCATTAATTTATTGTTCATATGACTGTATTTATCTAGACCACAAGGCGACTAATTTTCATCGACCTCTAGAGCCTTAGGCGTGATGCGCATGATGTACAAAATGTATATGCACATATATGTAATATATAGTACAATAGTTTTCCTAAAAGAAACAAATAAATAACAGAATTCATTAAATGCAATTTCCTTCACTCTTCAACAAGCAACATAGACGACTAACACATACTTCCCCAGAGAAAAGTAAGTTCAGGAGTAGTAGAAGCGATAAAACAACCTAGTCCCTACATTAATTTTTAACACTAGTGTCATAATATTCAATACTAAATGTCTAGTTGAAGTTCATGAGCTCCGTGTCCCAAAAAGCCCCACACTTAGGCCTCACCTCACCTAGCGCTAATGGTAACTATGTGTTTGACGTACGTGTTAAGTACTTAGTTCTCTTAATTTATTTCCCATGCACTCAGAGAATCGTAGCGTTTTAGTTTAAATTTGAAGATGTACCTTCGACCTTTTCTGTATGTTGTTTTGAGAAATTTATTAGGTTAAGGGTTGGTCATGTTAAAATCAGACATGTTGACACCTTCTGAAATATTAGTTTACTTGTACTGATAACTTGTTCTCTATGTTATGGTACATAAAACCATGGGGAGCCATTGTTTCATTAAACCTAGAGTTAGCTTTATATAGCATCAGACTGTACCTGTAGGCTGTTTGATCAATATTGAGTACATTGCAAATTGCTAGTGTGTTAGGATCAGGTCATTCTCTGTACAATCAGATAAAGACATTTGCATTTTCTGCAAATTTTCATCATTAATATAGGTTCTAATTTGATTTAAAACAAAATTTGCTTATCATTCTTTCTAATCTCTACTTAATATAGGTTGGCGCGGATAAAAATCTTCTTGTGAAGGATCACACTCACACTTTTGTAAACAAAGGGGGTGAAATTGGTGGTATGATTTGATGCTGAAATTTTTTAGTTTATATATTGTGTTTCTCAATGTGATGTCACATTGTCTTGTGATACAAAGAACCTTTTTCATTTCCTTTGAAACCTCAATAACATTATTCATTCTAATCCAAATTATGCTTCCCACTGCAGAACTTGATTTTCGTTTTCCAGTTGGAGCACCATTACATGGAATAAATGCTTTTTTGACTACAAATCAGCTCAAGGTAGTGTCTTGTAATATATATTTCGTAATTAACTGAATATGAAGTGTTCCTTTTGTTATGAAATCAGTTATATTCTTATTTTCATTCTGTGACTGTACTCTGAACATTGAATAAACACCTTCTTTTTCTTGTTGGTTGTCGTTGCTTCTACACTATATGCTATGCAGACCCATATTTGGAGTTCTTATGCTATTATCCCAACACTATTTATGACTGCAACAGATAAATCACGTGTTAAGGATAATAAACATTTTGGAGTACCTAATTGTCCAAAGCAATTTTTCGTGTTTTGTTTCTTTATTTCTTATCACTGAAGCCCGTTATTAATGAGCCGTAGACAAAACTGAACAATAGATGCTGGCCTCTTTTCTTCCTTTCAAGTGCTATGAATGTACAAGAAACAGATGAGTTTGATATCTGATTGTATGACCTACTTATGACCTGCATTTAAAGTATAAGGTTTTACACAACAAAATTAAATATTCATAATCCTACTATAACCGTTACCTAAGCTGTCCAACTTCCCTCATAATAACAACTAAGAAGGGCATCTCCACCTCTTCTGCCGCCATAAAATAGTAACTCCAAAATACCATACCAGCAGTAGAGCAATGACTTGGGTTGATGTTGATAGCATAACTATGCGAATCATATCTTTTTAGGCAACTCCTCTTTCATGTCCCTAACATATACTTCACCCTTAACACTGCCACAGTGCCACCACCTCATAAACTGCCGTTCCCCTGTCCCTGTTGCCATTACTCTTGCTATGAATGTCACCCTGGTCACTACTATAACTAAATTCATTGGTGCTAGAAGTCCAAATATTAAATATCACATTATATTCCCATTCATGGTAAGAGAAAATTCATAGATTGCAGATAACAATATAACATGTTCCCTTTGTTCTTTGAATCAGAAGGGAAAGAGAGGCAAATGATGAAATTCTTTCTTCTTGATAGTCGTTTTAGATAGTTGACGCAAATAATGCCTATGCTTATCTCTTAGTCGGACTCTTGTTTTGTTTTAATGGGTTTCTGGCTTCGTATTTTCATTTGCAGACTTATGATAAAGCAAGAAATGCTGTGGCCCTTGTCCTTAGTCCAGTTGTGCGGGCTCTTATTGACCCAGATGGAGCAATGAGAGACATAAGAAATTTAGATAATGTAAAAATACTTTGCATTCTAGTTTTGTTTACTATTTCATCTAGTACTTAAAAGGGATTTGTCTGTATTCTTTTTCTGGACTTTTCACTTTCCTATTATATTACAGATTAGCTTTTCTGAATGGTTCTTGTCCAAAGGGGGCACGCGAAAGAGTATCCAGAGAATGTGGGATCCTGTTGCCTATGCTCTCGGGTTTATTGACTGCGATAACATGAGTGCTCGTTGTATGCTCACTATTTTCTCATTGTTTGCCACCAAGACAGAAGCTTCCCTTTTGAGAATGCTCAAAGGTTCTCCTGACGTCTATCTGAGTGGTCCCATCAAAGAGTACATTACACAGAAAGGAGGCAGGTAAAAGTGAACACACAAACTAAATTTATCATGACGTGATACTAAATATCATGTAATTGTTGACTACTTTCATCTGGTACTTACTTCTCTACAAGAACAGGTTCCATCTCAGGTGGGGATGTCGAGAGATTCTTTATGAGAGATCTGCCGATGGCCACACATATGTCTCAGGGATCGCCATGTCCAAGGTAAAGTGCTCTTCATTCTGCCATGTTAGAAAGTTTGGGAGCTAACATTAGGATAATTGTCTAATTGACAAACACATCTTTTTCGCCAGCCTTTTTCTCTCCCCGGAAAATTAGATGACAAGGGATTGTGAATCCACAAATTGTATGGTAGTTGGTATGGTTAAGACTTATTTAAAACTAGATGGGTTAGATGCACCTATTTGTATTTTTGTAGCCTTTTATTTTCTTTTTGTTTTTAACAAAATAGATCCTTATATAAGTAGTTATTTTGAGATATTTGTTTGCTAATAGACAGAACTTTATATGTAGTCATTTGAAGAGAATAATTAGGCTTCTTAACTTCATTTTTGAATCAAAGATATAATAGTAGAACTAAAGATAGAAAAGAATCTTTTTGTGCCAAGAGTGATATGTTACACCATAACACACATAGATCTCCCCACTGACCTTCTAGCATATATTAGTGCTAAACGTTTTCTAGAGAATCTGAATTTGAATGATCCAAGTCATACTCCTTAAACTTTCTACTATGTTTTACTTAAAGTAATAAAATAATCAAGCTGGGGAATCCAAGCCTGATGTAAGGCAGCACAACCTCTACCAGACCAAGAAAATTGGAAGTTTTGAGTTTGATCTAAGTGCCACAATTAGTACATGAAAATCTTACTTTCGCAGTTTAAGGATTCTTGGAGTTCTATAGAGGATGGATCCAAAGTTTTGTTCTCAAATTTAATTGTAGTCTTTATGGAGGCTTGAAAGAGCAGAGATCAATAAAGAAGTAAGAGAAAAGGGGAGAGGGGTGGAAAGAATGCCGGGCCAGGATAAGTTAAGGTTCACAATTACTTGATGAAGAGTCCACTCTGTATTTCATTAAAAGGTAAACCCTAGATAGGCCTGTTACCAAGTAGAAAATGCATCACTTTCCTTATATGTAGTCCCTAAATAGATATCATCATTTACGAAGTCAAAAAGAAGGCAATATAACAGTATCTGTAAGAGCTTATGACTTGGAGACCAACAGAATTTAAAAGGCACATGTTTTGACTAGAAGATTTGGACTACTCAAGATTTGTCTACAATAAGTTGTAGTATTATTTTATCAAATGGAACCTAAACTATATTAAGATACCAGCATCATCAAAATCCACCTTTACCTCACAACAAAAAAATTATTACCAACACTTTTAACAATGCTTATTGTTTTCCGTTTTGATCAATTCTAGTAACAGTATTTTAATTTAACATAACAAATAAAAAAGAACTTCAAGAAGTTCACAGCCTTGTGTGTCCCATGTAAAAATTGACTAAATTTCAAAATTTCTATTTTTGTTTATCTACTTTATCCTTGGACCTTATATAGTTTGCATTAACATTACTCGTCAAGGGCCTTAGGAACCAGCAGTTGCTGCCGCTATATATCTATGATTCACAGTTCAACGTTTTAGCTTGCCTTTGATAGTGTTCTGGAATTTGTTTGAAGATTTTGGACCGATTCTTTTCTTATTTTTTTCAGGCTACTCAAAAGAAAATCGTGAAAGCAGATGCCTATGTTGCAGGTTTTTGGTTATCCCCCCCCCCCTTCTCTCTATAGATATTCCCTCGTTTATAAAACTATATTTAAACTAACCAAAGGTATGCAATTCAATGGCAGCATGTGATGTCCCTGGAATCAAAAGATTAGTACCGCCAGAGTGGAGGGAGTGGGAATTCTTCGATAATATTTACAAACTAGTCGGTGTTCCTGTTGTCACAGTACAACTTAGATACAATGGCTGGGTTACAGAGATGCAGGATCTAGAAAAGTCAAGGTGAGCCTCTTGTGGTTTAGGAAGTTGTTACTTTTGTGAAGTTGATAATTATTGAGGTAGATGGATGAACCTACTTTTGAAGTTATCATCATTAGTGTACCAGTGGAATGTCATGTTAGGTAACTTTTCACCTTGTACTGATAGGCAATTGAGGCAAGCAGCAGGATTGGATAATCTTCTTTATTCCCCAGATGCGGATTTCTCTTGTTTTGCAGACCTAGCACTTGCATCTCCAGAAGATTACTATCTTGAGGGCCAAGGCTCATTGCTCCAGTAACGAAGCTTTCCTTTTTCTTTTATATTATTAGTAAGCAACTAAGCACCACCAGTCATATGGTTGTCGTCGATGTTGCTTGTGGGAAGAATTTATCAATCAAGAATACATATTTCTGCTTAATAAAGTTGTTGGGGAAGTATGTATTTCTGATTAATTTATTTGATGGGAAAGCCTTTATTCGGCAGTACAGTGTTACCATATATTATCTTTGTTCTCAGTAAAAGCATTTTTTTCCTTACAGATGTGTGCTTACCCCTGGTGATCCGTATATGCCTTTACCAAATGATGAAATCGTAAAGAGAGTTACAAAACAGGTGAGTACAATTTTGGGTAGATCCATTAACTTTTTTTGCAACTGAGATACTGAAGAATGAAGCATCAATAAGATCTGCTATAGACTAGCATAAGTACCAAAATTATAATGGGGTTTGTTGATCATAAGTCATCTAAGATTATGTTTTGCAAGTATAATGCATCAACATCCAAAAATACCACTCCTCCCCCAAAAATAAATAAGGAAAAAAAGGAGAGAAATGAAGATAAGGGAAATACATAGTCAAAGTATTTGATTTATAAACAGTAAAGTATAACAAATCTGACCTGTCAAAAAAATAAAATAAAAAATCAGTATAACATATATCTGGGAGAATAAGGGTCTTCACTTGTAGGCTCGACACATCAGGTCTTTGCATAATACTAATTTATCAATTGATGATACTTTAAAGAGCAAGTAGAAGCACAATGTCCTCACTTAATTGACACTACTAAGAAAGAACCAACAATAATTTTTATTTATTGCATGCATGCAATGTAACAAATCAATTAGTAACTGAAGTTTTTAAATTAGACTTTCACTTTTTCTAAATTTACCCTAGATATTCAAAAATAAGTTTTACTTAGAACTGGAACTAAGTGAAAGATTTTAAATAAAATGTCAATGTTGCAGAGTTGATTAAAAATAGTTTGAGAATAATCAGTTTTGCTACCTACAGTTAGTGTACGACCTTTCTGACAGAGAAATCGCTATTATTAGTATGCATTGGCAATTTACGTCAATATACTGATACAAAAAGAGACGTAGAGTAGATAATGCGCCTCAGTTTTGTGTATTAAGTAATGTTCGGGTGATTTGGAGTGATGCCTTTCTGGTGCTACTGAAACTTTTTGGCCTATACTTAAAACCTTAAAGCATTAGATAGAATACAAGCATAAGCAAGTTTTCATTTTTGGTTTTTTTTTTTTTTTTTTTTTTTTTTTGGGGGGGGGGGGGGGGAGAGAGGGGGTGGGGTGGTGGGGAAGGGAGATGTCCACCGAAAAAAGAGCAACTCTCCATTCTTTACAAAGATCAGACTCAAAAATACCTCTAAAATATCCGTCATATAGATTTAAACTTTTAGAACAATTAATGCCTTAACCTGATGTAAGAGTTCATGTTTAGCAAGGTCTTGGGCTTGAATTTTCCTGATTTAATTTAGTTTCGCCTTTATGTCGTTAATGCAGTTGCACTTTGTTTGGTTTGTGCAATTTGCTGAACTGTGATTTGTCTCTCCATATGTGAGGAAGGGTCTCATGTGAGTATAAGTTGTCAGGCTCATTCTCTAACAGTTAAAACTATGGAAGTGGTTAGATTACTTAATATGGTTGTAAAGAACTGGTTACTAACAATTTTCCTCGTGTTTGATACAACCATTATGTCTTGCAAGTTGTGTTTTTGGTTTAGGTTGTGTATTATAATGCTCAATGAGTTATTTCCTCATGTGCCAGTAGGGGTCACATTTGAGAGGTAGTTTATCCAATGATATGAATTGTTGGGCTTATTTTTAAGCAACTTAAGCTTTAAATGGAATTAGTAGATTAACAGGTAAACAGTAGATTTTTGTGATCCAGATTATTCATTTTTTGAAAAAAAATCTTTAATACAACAACACCAGTGACTAGGGGTGTAAATGAACCGAGTTGAGCCGAATATTGAGTTGCTTAGATTTGGTTCATAAAATTTATCGAGTCTGAAATAAAGTTTGATTGAGGCTCGTTTAGGTACTGAGTCGAGCACGATCTCGAATTGAGCCTGAGCAGTTTGAATTTTTCGAGCGAATATGATTCAAGTATCAATAGAAAATTGCAATTTGAAAATGTTCGAGTAATTTATTGAACTTTAAAATCGTTTATATTTCGAGTTGAGCTCGAATTGAACTTTTAGTCGAGCGAGTACGAATTAAGCTTGCACCATTTGGTTCATTTTACAACCTTACTAGTGACTAATGAATTATATTTGTTCGCAATACAAAGTTTTTGGAAAACTTTTTGAGAGGATAAATAATACTCCATCCAGTCTACAAAAAGAGTCCCATTTGCTATTTTTTCCTATTCAATTTGCAAAATCCTAAACCTCAAAAAATGGTTTTAATTTATTTAATTTTGATTAATACAATAGTCAATATTGGAGACTACTTGAGAAGTATTATGATGTTCAAAAATGTCATTTTGTAAATTTAATAAATTCACATCACAATTTGAATTTTTGGATTTCGCAAATTAACTAGGATCAAACTTAAATGGATTCTTTTTGTGGAACGGGAGGGAGTACATTGCGCGCATAAACATATTCGGAAAATAATTAGTTCAATAACTTTATGTTAGTATTCAGTACAATGCGAATAAATGATGCTGACTACAACGATGACGACTACTGTTGCCTAAATCTATACTAGCAAAATACACGCAAGTATACGTGGTCAAATAGCAATATAATGGCAAGCAAGGTATCGTCCCACAGAGAATTGTGACTAATAAGTATCAATTACTAATTTTATATTACATTAATTTTACTAACCAAATATTGTAAAGTTGTTGAATTTTGAAAATAAATTAAAATAAATGAACAATTTACTAACTACCAAGAAATTGATTTCAGATTTAAAAGGCATAAGATTATAGCTTCCTTTGATATTTCGTTTCAATTTTATCACTTCCTGTTAAATTACGTCAACTATATTAGACTGTTAATCAAGAACTCATCAGTATTTATAAGCACCTCTCGATGATCTTATAAACAAATCTTCTTAAATTCATTAAAGAATAGAATTAGATAGAACACCCTAGCTAATTAACTCACTATATTTCTAAGTGAATTAGAATTAACAAGGATTTCAAGCATAGGTTCTCATCAGATCACATATGGCATACAAGTATATCTCTATCCTATACACAAATTATGAATTCCATCTAATATAGAAAACACAATCATATGCTATTATATCCAGGTCTAAATCTATACTCCGTCTCTCAATTTTATATAGATTACCACGGTAATTGTTGATCAGGTAATTAACAATTAAGTGCAAGATATAATAGAAGCAATTTAATTATAACTACACATCAAGTTCCATTGCAATTTTAAAATAGAATTTAGTTCATAATTGATATAAAAACCATCATCCACAATTTAATCATCATCCAATAATTACAAAATAAAAAGATAAGGAAGAAAGAGAAAAACTGTGTTGATGCAATCTTTAGCTCTCCTCCTTGCTTTCTATCTTGTTTGCCCTTCGGGATCACCTCCTTGCTTCAAGCCTTCAAATCTTCCTTCAAAGCTAGGGTTAGCAAAAGTTCTCTTCCAAGTGTCTAATATCATCTATTTATAACCCCTCAATGAAGTCCTTATGTTCTAAGAATCACAACCCAAAGTTACCTCAACTTCCTTAAAAATTGCAAAACAAACTTAGCCTTCTAGCCCGACCTGGCGCTGCCGCGCCAGGATTACGCCTAGCGCCGGCGCTGCCGCGCCACCTATACAGAGAATTTCCTGACACTCCAAATTACCGGCGCTGCCGCACCATCATAAGGCCTGGTACCGGCACTGTCGCGCCAACCTTACAAGCCGCTCCAATTCTTCTATTGCTCTGCTTTCTTGCTCCAATTTATCCAGTCCCATCTCCCATGCAACGCAACCTACAAAAACGCACAAAACGCATCAAAAGTAACAATAAACACTTGAAAATAAACAAGATTACAAGCTTAAACGCATCCGATTCGTAGGTATAAAACCCACTCATCAAATACCCCCAATCTTGAATCTTTGCTTGCCCTCAAGCAAAACAAAAACAAATAATATGCACACTAACAAACCTACCTACGAATCAAGCAATAACCAACACATTATCTAACATATGGCCTCAAAGATCCTTAACAATACTCGAAGACAATTTCAAAACAATGTTAGGCTTAAGTTTCAACTTATTCATCAATTTTACACTTGCCATTGACCACATGGTGTGCGTGTGTGAGTATCACATGTTCCAACCAATCATAACCCAAAATAATTCACATAACCAACCACGTAACAGAAAAATATATCGGCTCCATAAATTCACTAAACACATCAAATCCAGATAGTCCAGACAACTCACCCAATCCTCGGGTCCCAAGGGTGTTTTAACATTAAGCGCATAGCTGATTTTTTTTTTAACTTTTCCAGTTTTTTTCCCACCAATTACTGAACGAGTGCGTTTTACGCTCCATCTCGTTCTTAAGCATGTGTTTATGAGCGAGTGCGTTTTACGCTTCATCTCGACTCACCACATACTCCCATTTCACATATATATTTTTTTTAATTATTGCAACAACCCAAGAAAATTTCCCCAAATTTAGTGAATTACCTAGATTTCTCTTTCAAAGATGTGCAACCAAATTTCATAGAATCTCAACAGAATTTTTCAAAATTGGGTACTCATGCAAATTTCTACCAAGTTATAACTAGTAAAAGCAGTTGATAAGTGCTTAATAAACCAACATAGGTCTCAGAGGTCTCAGGCAAGTTAAAAACCAACTACTAAATCAAAACCTCAACTTTACACTGATTATCAATTTACTTTGAGTTAAACATCATAATCTCTATTCTTATCATTGGCCATAGTTAAACATGTAACTCATTGCTCAATTCATGCAACTAAATATAATATGCAACCTAAACACATATAAATAACATGCAACTAAATATGACAAATAAAATAACTAAAATGCAACCTAAACTAAACAAACACCTGCATATGAATGCCCCCAAACTCATACCAAACAATGTCCTCATTGTGAAAAATAAAGGAAGTTAAGCACAGAGGACTTCCCTAACCTGAAGATCATTCATCATCATCACCCTCCTCGTCAGGAGAGTCTGGTGGAGGATAAGCTGGGATCACTGGAGGGACTGGAAACTGGACTGAAGAACTAGCACCAGAAGAGAATATTTGGGATAATGTTGAAGAGAACTGGACGTTGAACTGCATCATGGCATCCATCCTCTGCGCAAGGGCATCAAACCTCCTATCCATTTGGCGGCCCTGTCGATCCATCTTGTGATGCAATGCCCGAATAGAAGCATGATAATCTGAATCACCGGCAGAAGGACCTGAGGGCTGCGCGGGCATATCTATTGGATCCTTATGCATTGCCTGAGATGGAGAAGGCGGTGCCAAAATAAATCCTTCGCCTCTTGGGTATGATTCACCTTCTTCCCATACTTTATACTGCTGAATGGATGCATGATCAATCACTGCTATAGGAGGTTGAAGTAGTTCGTCCGTGCTCCATCGAACCCCTGCCTGTCTGCATAATCCAGTAATCAACGATGCATGTGGCAATGCACCTGTTGTACTCCCTCGTAGATATTTGACAATGGACTCTTTAATTGTCAACCCCACATCAACCGGTTCATTGGTAACTATCGCGAACAACAAGAGTGCCCTGTCTTTGGTCGCGAACAACAAGAGTGCCCTGTCTTTGGTAACATCATTTTGATGCCTTGTTGGCATCAAATTTGCACAAATGAAGCTGTACCACGCCTTTGCATAACGACTCAAGGCTGTATGCGGGAAACTAACTTTTTCTGTAATACCTCGTTTCAAAGCCCAAGTTGTTCCCGGTTTGCACAATCGACAAAGTATGTTGTCCAAATCATAATGTTCACTCCCCCATTTCAAATACCCATCATCCCTTATATTTGGCAAATTATAGTAAGCGTTGATGGCACTTCGAATATAGGAGATTGATTTTCCTCGCACTTGAACAACACAATTTTCCGCATCTCTTGCGTTCGCATAGAACTCTTTTACCAATGCAATAACCGCTGCACCCGATGGTGCCGTCAAATCAAACCAGTTGCATTCCGCTATCATAACTCCTGTATCTCCATCCTGGGTCTCATTTGGTCCAAGTCCTCTTTCCAAAACAAATGACTTTCCTGCCAATACGTTATGAAAGTATTCCGATGCCTCCGCACTAGTGAATCGACTATGGTCATATGGACGAAAGGATCGCGAATTATCACCCCGATGCCTTTAGAAGCCATTGCAACCACAACCAAAACAAATCCACAAACCAAGATCACAGCAAAAACACCCCAATTTGCACTATATTTCACTTGGGCAATTCCACAAACAGTTGGTGTGCATCCTAGTTTTTCACTCCTTTTCTCTTTGTATCAATATATACTAACCCAATGAAGAATGCAAATTAACCCAACCAAGCAATATAATTATCTTTCACATGCAATTCATCCGTATACAACCACAATTTCCATCAATAGAGCATGAAAATCTCACTTTTAAAAATGAAAAATTGAACCCAATAGTACAATTCCACCCAAATTCAACCGCATGCAATATCTCTTGTAATCAACTCCCAATTTACTCTAAATTGCAATACCTTGAATTTTACATACTTGGATTGGGACAAAGGGCTCAAATACTTGATGATTTGATGAAGACTTGATGAAGTTGCTTGCTAATGGACTTGTAGTGACTTGATCTTGAATTACTCGTGAGAGAAGGTTGAATTGATTTGATTTGGTTTTTTAAGAGGTTGGAAGTGTTAATGTTGACTAGGGAGAGGATTTGAATTGGGTATTGATTTGGAAGTTTAGAGGATTTGGAAGTTGAATTAGATTGTGAATGGAAGTCGAGAGAGATTCGAAAGGAGATATTTGTGGGAAGTCCGAACTTGTGAAGGAAAAAGAGTTGGCTTGGCTAAATCCCGATCAATTTTTGGCTTTTGGACTGCTACCCGCCATGCAGCGCGACCGCGCCATTGAGGCAGGGAAAATTTTCCTTTCATTTCCTCATCCAGTCTTTGCTACGTACTCAGCAGGACCTGAAAGAACCACTAGAAACATATTACCATCTATGAAATGCACTTACTACACTACTCAACCGCAAAAATCCTAAAAACTTAAAAATTATGAAATAATTAAAATAACTATACAAATTGGGTTGCCTCCCAACAAGCTCTTATTTTTAAGTCTTTAGGCTAACTATTCCTTGTTCTAAGCTGGGTCTGCGAGGCTGATTGAGGTCTTTTGACGATCAACATCACCACCCCAATAGTGCTCCAATCTTTGTCCATTGACCTTGAATGTTTCATCTGAGTTTTGCGCCCTTAATTTCACTGCTTCGTGTGGAAAAATTTCCTTGATAGTAAATGGACCTGACCACCGTGACTTGAGCTTTCCAGGAAAAAGTTTCAACTTGGAATTGTAAAGAAGAACAACTTGGCCTGGTTCGAACTTTCGATCAATGATCTTTTTGTCATGCTATCGCTTGACCCTCTCTTTGTACATCTTTGCATTCTCGTATGATTGGAGACGAAACTCATCCAGCTCATTTAGTTGTAAGAGACGCCTTTCTCCCACAGTTTTCAAATTGAAATTCATCCTCCGGATGGCCCAATATACGTTGTGCTCTAACTCCACTGGAAGATGACACGCCTTGCCATACACTAGTCGGTATGGTGACATCCCAATCGGTGTTTTGTACGCGGTCCGATATGCCCAAAGAGCATCGTTCAACTTTGTTGACCAATCCTTTCGATTAGGGTTCACCATCTTCTGAGGATGATAGGCTGTGGCGATCTTATGAGTGACTCCATATTTTGCGAGAAGGGCGGTGAAATACTTGTTACAAAAATGCGTACCCTCATCGCTGATGATCGTCCGAGGTGTGCCAAATCTGGTGAAGATGTTCCTACGGAGAAACTTAAGCACGACTTTAGAATCATTAGTGGGCAACGCAGCTGCTTCCACCCACTTCGACACATTGTCTACCGCAACCAGAATGTATGCATTGTTGAAAGACGTCGGAAAAGGTCCCATGAAATCAACACCCCACACATTAAAAATTTTAACTTCCAAAATTGAGTTAAAAGGCATCTCATGTCGCTTTGAAATATTACCGACTCTTTGGCATCGATCACATCTTAGCACAAATTGATGGGCATCCTTGAACAACGTAGGCCAATAAAATCCTGCTTGAAGTACTTTGGCCGCTGTCCTTTCTCGCCCATAATGTCCTCCATACGGTGAGTCATGGCAATGATGTAAGATACTCTCAACTTCTTCTTGAGGTACGCACCTTATTATCTGATCTGCGCATTGTTTAAACAAGAATGGTTCGTCCCACATGTAGTACCGTACATCATGCAAAAATTTCTTTCTTTGTTGCCTTGTCAAATCCAACGAAAGCACATTACTAACTATGAAATTAACAAAATCTGCATACCATGGCACCTCCGCTTTGATAGCAAACAACTGCTCATTCGGAAAAGCTTCGTTGATTATTATATCATCTCCCTTTTTCTGCTCATTCTTCTCTAACCTCGACAAATGATCCGCTACTTGATTTTCGGTACCTTTTCTATCTCGAATCTCCAAATCAAACTCCTGAAGCAAAAGGATCCGCCTAATTAATCGTGGCCTTGCATCTTTATTCGAAATCAGGTACTTAATCGTTGAATGATGTGTGAAGACCACAACTTTGGTTCCGATGAGATATGATCGAAACTTGTCGAATGTATACACAACTGCAAGAAGTTCTTTTTCGGTCGTAGTGTAATTCAATTGGGCATCCGACAATGTTTTGCTAGCATAATAAATTGCATGAAAAATCTTATCCTTGTGCTGGCCTAAAACTGTGCCAATAGCATAGTCGCTAGCATCACACTGTGGGACGAACCACAACATGTTTCGAATGCTCCACAACATGCTTCATCAACTTGAACGGTACATCCTTCTCCAACAGATTGCATAGCAGTTTGGTGATCTTTGAGAAATCTTTGATGAACCTCCTATAGAAACCTGCATGGCCGAGGAAGCTTCGAATCCCCTTTATGGATGACGGAGGCGGAAGGTTTTCAATCGTCTCTATCTTGGCTTTATCTACCTCTATCCCTTTTGCCGACACCTTATGCCCTAGAATGATCCCCTCTTAAACCATGAAGTGACATTTTTCCCAATTTAGCACTAGGTTGGTTTCCACGCATCTTTTCAGCACCAATATAAGATTCTCCAAACATAGGTCGAAAGAGTCCCCAAATACTGAAAAGTCGTCCATGAATACCTCAACGTTACGTTCCACTATATCAGAAAAAATCGCCATCATACACCTTTGGAAAGTCGCAGGTGCATTACATAATCCAAAAGACATTCTCCTAAAAGCAAAAGTTCCGTACGGGCAAGTGAATGTAGTCTTCTCTTGGTCTTCGGGAGCAATGACAATCTGATTATACCCCGAATAACCATGCAAGAGACAATAGTACTCGTGTTCCGCCAATCGATCTAGCATCTGGTCTATGAACGGTAGAGGGAAGTGGTCCGTGCAAGTTGCTTTATTGAGTTTCCTATAATCCATGCACACCCCCGCCAACCGGTTACTGTCCTTATTGGAATCAACTCATTGTTCTCATTAGCTACTACCATCATTCCACCCTTCTTGGGAACACACTGTACTAGACTCACCCATGAACTATCGGAAATAGGATAAATAATTCCTGCATCAGGCCACTTGATTATTTCCTTTTTAATCACCTCTTTCATGATCGGGTTCAATCTCCGTTGTTGCTCAATGATGGGTTTAGCATCGTCTTCCAAGAGGATCTTGTGCATGCAGAAAGAAGGATTGATTCCCTTGATATTTGCAATGGTCCATCCAATAGCTGTCTTGTACTCCCGAAGAACTCACAACAACTTACTTTCCTGAAATTCGTTTAGTGCAGCAGAAATAATAACCGGTAAAGTAGATGAATTACCCAAATACGCATACGTCAAGTGATTAGGCAATGATTTTAGTTCCAATGTTGGGGGTTCCTCTAAAGATGACTTAGCACGTACAGTAGAATTTTCCGAATAGTCTAAAGATTCAAATGGGAGATTGAATTTGTGCATCTAAGACTTGCACGTAATCTAACACTTCCGGATCATCCGAATCTGTGTCAACCACCAAAGAATTTTCTAGAGGATCGGATCCAAGTATATCCAACAACTCATCATCAAGTGTTTCCTCAACTATGTCCACTCGAAAGACTTCTTCCACATCCTTAGGAAATTTCATTGCCTTGAGGACATTAAATGTTACCTCTTGGTCTTGGACTCGCATGGTCAACTCACCTTTTTGCACATCAATAAGAGTCCTACCCGTAGCCAAGAATGGTCTCCCAAGGATAATTGGTATATCACGGTCTTTCTCGAAGTCTAACACAATGAAATCAGCTGGGAATATGAATTTATCAACCTTGACTAGCACGTCTTCCACAATTCCCCTCGGATAAGTCAACGATCGATCCGCTAGCTGCAACATCACGTTTGTTGGCACTGCTTCCTTTAACCCTAGCTGCTGATAGATCGATAAAGACATCAAATTTATACTCGCTCCCAAATCACATACACCGGCTGAAAAATTGGCTCCCAGTGGTGCATGAAATAGTGAAGCTACCCGGATCCTTGAGCTTTGGCGGTAACTTCTTTTGTAATATTGCGTTGCACACCTCCGTTAGGGCCACTGTCTCAAAATCACCTAGCTTCTTCTTCCTTGATAGAATATCCTTCATGAACTTAGCGTAGCTAGGCATTTGTTCCAATGCATCTGCGAATGGGATGTTGATTTGCAATTTCTTGAATACCTTTAAGAACTTGGAAAATTGCTTGTCCAGTTTTTGCTTTGAAACCGTTGTGGGAATTGTACTGGTGGAACAACTGAAGTCTGTTTATCTTCGTTTGAACTCCCAATCGGATCCTCTTCTTTCTTCTTTTCCTCCTTTATTCTCCTTTTCTTTTTCGGAATCACATGACACCTTCTTTTCCTTTTCTGCATTAGTCTCCTTTAACTCTCTTCCACTCCGAAGCGTAACAGCTTTACACTGCTCCTTTCCATCGCTCTTTGGATTGATTTCTGTATTGCTCGGCAAAGCACCTTGAGGTCGACTGTTCACCACATTAGCCAATTGCCCCATCTGATTCTCAAGGTTGTGAATAGACGCTGCCCGACTCTTCATATTTATCTCAACTTGTGTCATGAACTTGATCACCAATTCCTCAAAGTTTGATTGCTTTTCCAGCTGTGACTGATGCTGATTCTGAAATCCGGGCAGATATGATTTTTTTGGAGCAGAATGTTGAGCCTGATTGTTGCTTCATGAGAAGTTAGGATGATTCCCTTGGTTGCGTCATCCGAGCAAAAGGCCATTGATAATTATTCGCCACCATTGTCTCTAGCAAATTATAAGCCTCATCAAAATTCTTTGCCATCAAAGCTCCCCCAACCGCTGCATCAATACTCGTCCGTGTAGCACTGCACAATCTATTGTAGAACGTCTGGACTTGCAACCACTTGGGAATTCCATGGTGGACACCTTCGCAATAAATCTTTAAATCGCTCCTAAGCTTCATACAACGACTCTGAATCAAGTTGAACGAAAAAAGTGATATCGTTCCTCATCTTTGCAGTTTTCGCAAGTGGAAAGAACTTTGCTAGAGACTTCTGCGCCAAATCGTTCCAAGTAGTAATGGATCCCGGTGGAAGTGAATGAAGCCAACTTTTTGCCTTGTCCCGAAGAGTAAAAGGAAATAGCCGGAGCCTAATTGCATCCTTCGTGACTCCGTTATACTTGAAATTATCGCAAATCTCTAAGAAACTGACCAAATGCTCGTTCGGATCATCATTAGTCAATCCTCCAAACTGTACCGAGTTCTGAATCATCTGAATAGTACCCGGTTTAATCTCAAAAGTGTTGGCCTGGATTGCAGGCCTCTGAATACTTGACTGAATTTCACCCACTTGCAGCATCGCATAATTCCGCAGAGATTTCTGCTCCTCAGCAGCCATTTTCTCTTGTTCTAATGTTTCTTGGCAAAACTTTTGCAACTGTCGCAACTTCTTTTCGATTTCGTCTTTGTATGACACCGGTTCTTGCCTTTTTGACCTAGTTTGCATACACAAATCAAGAGCACCTGAAATAAAGAAAAAAGAAAAAGTGTTTAACTAAGATTAATTTAATTGAAATTAATATCGACAGCTTATTATAACGATTCCCCTACAACGGCTAGCAAAATACACGCAAGTATACATGGTCAAATAGCAATATAATGACAAGCAAGGTATCGTCCCACAGAGAATTGTGACTAATAACTATCAATTACTAATTTTATATTAAATTAATTTTATTAAACAAATATTGTAAAGTTGTTGAATTTTGAAAATAAATTAACTATTTACTAACTACCAAGAAATTGATTTCAGATTTAAAAGACTTAAAATTACAACTTCCCTTGATATTTCGTTTCAATTTTATCACTTCCTGTTAAATTATGTCAACTATATTGGACTGTTAATCAAGAACTCATCAGTATTTATAAGCACCTCTCGATGATCTTATAAACAAATCTTCCTAAATCCATTAAAGAATAGAATTAGATAGAACACTCTAACTAATTAACTCACTATATCTCTATGTGAATTAGAATTAACAAGGATTTCAAGTACAGGTTCTCATCAGATTACATATGGCATATAGGTATATTTATATCCTATACACAAATTATGAATTCCATCTAATGCAGAAAACACAATCATATGCTATTATAACCAGGTCTAAATCTATAATCTCTCAATTTCATATAGATTACCACGGTAATTGTTGATCAGACAATTAAGCAATTAAGTGCAAGATATAATAGACAATCCCAATATAATCAATAATAACTAACAAGGAAACAATTTAAAATAGAATTTAGTTTATAACTGAAATAAAAACTATCATCCAAAATTTAATCATCATCTAAGAATTACAAAATAAAAAGATAATGAAGAAAGAGAAAAACTATGTTGATGCAATCTTTAGCTCTCCTCCTTGCTTTTTATCTTGTTTGTCCTTCGTGATCACCTCCTTGCTTCAAGCCTTCAAATCTTCCTTCAAAGCTAGGGTTAGCAAAAGTTCTCTTCCAAGTGTCTAATATCATCTATTTATAACCCCTGAATGAAGTTCTTATGTTCCAAGAATCACAGCCCAAAGTTACCTCAACTTCCTTAAAAATTGCAAAACAAACTCAACCTTCTTGCCCGACCTGGCGCTGGCGCGCCAGGATTACGCCTAGCGTCGGCGCTGCCGCGCCACCCATACAGGGAATTTCCTGACACTCCAAACTACTGGCCCTGCCGCACCATCATAAGGCCTAGTACTGGCGCTGCCGCGCCAACCTTACAGGCTGCTCCGATTCTTCTATTGCTCTGCTTTCTTGCTCCACTTTATCCTGTCCCATCTCCCATGCAACGCAACCTACAAAAAAGCACAAAACGCATTAAAAGTAACAATAAACACTTGAAAATAAACAAGATTACAAGCCTAAACGCATCCGATTCGTAGGTATAAAACCCACTCATCAACTACAACAAGTAGAAGTACTCTAGTTCACATTTGAACTATGCCTAGGTTATGCAATTGTTCCCACCTAGTGCACAAGTGATGTTTTCCTTTTTCTGAATTGAGAAAAATTCATGTGAAAAACAAAACGTATAAAAACGAGTAACCAAAAAAGAAATAAAAAAGAAGAAAAAAAGAATCATGGTGGAGAAGCTTATGCTATCTCCTGCTCCTACATAATCTACATGAAGAAGTCTCTCATTTCTTTTACTGTCATAAGAAAACATGTAGAATCTTAGTAACTTCTTGTTTAAATATGCAGAAACCCATTTAATTCTCAATTCCTCATCAATTTTTTATCTAATTATGTTCTTTACCTTCCACCAATAAAGTTTCCCTTCACCTTCTAGTTGCCTCCAAAAGGGGGCCAAGATCTGAGTTATTGATGGTGAGACCAAAATTTTTTGGAGAAGCAACACAAGAATTAGCCAATTTGAGGTCAGTTTAATTACCAAGAGAATGAGCTTGCAGTCACCTTGTAGGGGAGGTGGAGTGAAACCATCTTCCGATATTGTCTGGTCTTCAATAGTTATCGTGGACCAATGATATGGTAAATATTTTAGACTCCTTGAAGATGAAAGTTAAAAAAAAATGGTCGAGAAGCTTATCCTTCACTTTCATGGGAATTTATGTGCTTAGAATGATTTTATTGTTGTTCTCCTGCCATGCTGGTAGAAAAAAGACTTTTAGTACTCATCTAACTCTCTTGTATCCAAACCTTATTAAATATGAAAGCGAAAGCGAGGAGGTAAACCTTATAGTAAGAAATATACTCCAAATTTGGATTAGGAGCCATTTCCTTACAACTCTATGTAACTGTCCAAATTGAGATCGTGTGGTCTAAATTAAACCTCTGTCCGCAAAATTGTTTGGAGGCCAGCGCAAACAATTGTGTGGACGAGGCCCCACATTATAAAATAAGACTATATGCCCTTATTTTAAAAAACTCAATCCACGCAATTTTTTGGCGGATGGAGAGTTTCTCTCTCTTATTGGCAAACACCGGTCCGGAGGCGAATGAATAGAAGTTTGCAGTTTTATTTTTCGCTTAGGTTTGATTACGGGAACTTTGTAGTCAAATTTGATACTTAAATCTTGTAATTGTGTTTGCTGCTGCCTTGTGTTATAAATGAAATGATTTGTATTTTTATTTTGGAATAGAAATGAAATGATCTAATTACTGAATAGTTCATGCTTGGCTGACTTATCCAGCTTGCTTGACTCGTTCAGTTTGCAGCAAAGTATTCGAACATTTAGGTCCATTGAGCTGAGAGTTGCTTCCGTTGCTTGGGCTTAAATGGTCAATTTCATGTTTGGGAAATTACCTTATTGACCATGATGTCTAAAACATCTTTGATGGAAAGCTAAATTTGTTTGTAGCCAATAAATAAATTGAAAGAAAGATGCATCTTTAAGGCACTCCTTTAGTTTCAGAATGATTCTTTCCAAAGAATACACTCTGCATATAATGACATTAGGCCGGCTATCAGCCTACTATTATTTGACATTAGCATTTGAAATGGATTTAGTTCGTATATAGGTCCTGCTATGATGGCCTGAACAATCTGATTACTGTGTTGCATTTGCATGTCTAGTTGTTTACCATATTATGAGCTGAAGAGTTTACCTATTTTGTACCATATCCTCTTCTCTTAAAATATATACATATCATCCTCTCAGGTCCTGGCTCTATTCCCATCCTCCCAAGGTTTGGAAGTTACTTGGTCATCTGTTGTCAAAATTGGGCAGTCTTTATACCGTGAGGGGCCTGGTAAAGATCCATTTAGACCTGATCAGAAGACACCTGTTGGAAATTTCTTCCTTGCTGGCTCATATACAAAACAGGTGACATTTTCTTTAGTGCACTCTATTAAAATGCTTGATCAGTACATGTCTGATATTTGTGCTAAGACTCCTATGAAGTAAAAAGCAGTTAATTTGGATGATATATGATTTATGTTTGTGCACATATTAGTCAAATCTATATAAACTGTAACATGCTTGGGATACAATTGGTGGGAAAAAAAAGAAAAGAAAAAAAAAGCATATTCTTTTCAGGAACAACCTGATTATATGCTAAATTATACGAACCATGTCTTTTCTGTAGTCTCTGTGGTTATTTCCGTAAGACCTGCTTTAGACGATGTATAAAAAAGCCCTCTGTAAATTATTTAAAAGCCCCTGGTACTTGCTATATCTTGTACAATAGGTATAATCATTCCTCCAGAGCATCATTTCTTCATGAAAAGAAAATTCCATCATTTTTAATACCTTTTTTTCCCCCCACAGGATTATATAGACAGTATGGAAGGAGCAACTCTGTCAGGTAGGCAAGCTTCTGCCTATATATGTGATGCTGGAGAAGAACTGGTGGCCTTACAAAAGAAGATTGCTGCCATTGAATCCAACAAACTTACAGAAGCTGAGTTGAGCCTCGTCTGATGCATTAGGATACGTCTGTATAGTACAAAGCAGGAAGCCTCGGATCGGTCAACTAAAAGGTAGTCCCACAAATTTATGCACTTTCCTTGTATATGTAATTGGATCGAACAGCCAGAGAATATGATACGTGAATTTATGTCATATCACAACCAGTTCTTGCCAACAGTTGGTGTTCATTGGCTCGCATTGTGATCATATTCTACCGTGAACAACAAAGATAATTCTTCATATGAAATCAATACATTTTCTTGGCCTATAAAGAGTAAATGTTATGAGAAATTCTTTGTGCTAGTCCAGTTGGTGAAATAATGTCCATTGGGACAACGAATAGACTTTTGCAGATCATTGTACATTAAACTACATACCAAAGCATAGCCATCGGTCTTTGAAATAATGTGTTAATTCGCAAGGAATTAACGTTATCACCTTCGAGTCAGCTATCTTGGTATTAATGAAAAACAATAGGGACAGGACAATTATTTTATTTTAGACAACACACCCTTAAAACAGTTCATGTTGTGATTTTTTACATGGGCACACTTGTCCAAAACAAAATAATTGTCATGTCCTGTTAATATCAATTCCATAATTAATTATATTAAAAAGGGTATGAAATTATTGAGTGCCAAATGAAGAATGAATTATAAGTTACAAGGAACAAATCGTGCTGCTTCTTGTATATTAGTGTTCCGTCTAACCGGATATAATATCAATATTCATTTGACCCGTTGTCTAGTGCCCTGAAATTTTCCCATAGTACTATCAAAATTCATGGTTGAAATTGCAACTTCTTTAAGAAAATATTGTCGACATTTTCGAATTCTACTTCCACTACTGTTTATAGTTTCAAATCTAACCACAGTGAGTAAATATCATCAAGTGTGAGACTACAATTTCTAGTATGTAACATTTTAGAAAATAAAGGAGTTTGAAATGGGACATGACTCCTGAGTTACAATTATAATATATTGAGGAATCTATCTCTATACATAATATAAGAGTTTCTGCGGCTGCCACTTGGCAGTCTGATAGACACATTTTTATAATTTTATTATCTCTATTTTTATTAGGGTTCGTTTGGTAACCATTTTGTTTTATTTTTATTTGACTTTTTTTTATAACAACTTATAAAAATGTCGTTTGGTAATTATTTTTGTGTTTTTTTTTTATTTTGCAAACGTTTTTACTTTTAGGCCCAAAACTCAAAACAAAAAAAAAAGAAGACTTTTTTGTTTTGTTTTCAAAAAATTAAAAACACGGGATCAAACTTTGTTAGAAGCAAAAAGTTCAATGTTTTTATAGATAATATATATAGATCATTTTTTAGCCCTAATTTCATTTTCTTCTCCAAAAACAAACCTCAATTTCTTTCACCCAATCTAAGATTCTTCAACCTCCATTAATTATCGATCTGGGTATGCGTTGGAGAGAGAAACTAAGAACTCATGGATTAGTCTTTTGTCGTCCTCCGTGCAAGCAAGGAGGAGGGACTTTGCTGGAACAATTCCTATGCTATTAGAAAAAAATTTACTTAGATTCCTTTGCTGGAATCGGGAACCATGGATAACCCCTGCTACAACTATTAGAAAAAATATAGCATAGGAATTGATTTTTCTTTTGAATGCGAGGAGTAGTTTTGTAATAGTTGAGATTGTTTGAAATTTCATTTATTTCATCTGTTCTTCCTCCTTCCACACAATAAGTATAAACCTGGCTTCTTTTGTTGAGATAAAATGACATTATTTTTTTTATAGTTAAAACTTCACTTAGGAAAAAAGAATGTGTTATGTAAATGCTAATAATGAAAATAAAACATGAAAGAAAACATAAAGGAGAGCAAAAAGAATTAACAGAGAATGAAAATTTGCATAGATTTTTGGATAAGATCGACTGATACAGTCATGAGCTAAATATATGCCTCTACAATACTGACAAAATTCTAACAACTCTTTCCTCTAATAAATTGACAGGTGTAATGGAATTTATTCTTATTTTATGCAATCTAAACGGTGTTGTTAACATAGTTTGAGCTGCTCTCTTGACAATTCCCCATTGCTTGAAAGGATCCTTGTCCCCAAGGATTAAATTCCGGATACCTCTCACTTAATTGACTACATTCTTCTCATGTAACATCTTCAGGGATACTGTTTGACCATTGAACCAACACCATTGTAGCTGGCCTCTATCCCTTCTTGACAAGTCTTCTGTCAAGAACTGCTATTGGCACTGGTCGTAATTCTCATTCTTTAGTGAATGGGGGCAGATCTGATTGTACCACCTTATCTTTTCCTATCTTCTTTTTTAGTTGAGACATGTGAAACACGTTGTGGATTTTGGCAGACAATGGTAGTTGCAACTCGTATGCTACCTCCCCAATTCTTTAGATTACCTTATAGGGGCCATAGTACCTCACTGAAAGTTTAAAGTTCTTTCTTTGAGAAACTGACAGTTGTCTATATGGTTGTAATTTGAGGTAGACTTCATCTCCTTCTTCAAACTCCCTCTCTGTCCTTTTCTTATCTACATATAGCTTCATTCTCTTTTGTGATTTTTGTAAATTTTCCTTGAGTATTTGATGCACTGTTTCTCTTTCCTTCATAAAATCTGCCACTATAGGATTGTTGCGCTTGCCTCCTTGATGATAATTGAGCACTGGAGGATTGATGCCATAAAGGGCCTTGAATGGGGTCATTCCAGTGGTTGTATGAAATGAGGTATTGTACCACCATTCAACTAAGGGCAGCCATCTATTCCATTGTGTTGATTTTTGTCCTGTCATGCATCTCAAGTACATCTCTATACACTGGTTAACTCTTTCAGTCTGCCCATCCGTTTGTGGGTGATATGCAATGCTTAGTTTTACTTGAGTGCCTAAGGTTTTGAATAACTCCTTCCAAAAAGTGCTCGCAATTTTTTTTTATCTCTATCTTAAATAATAGCTTTAGGTAGACCATGTAATTTCACCACTGAATCCAACACTATCTGAGCTACTTGTGAAGTTGTAAAGGGATGAGTCAATGCCATCAAATGACATCCTTTAGTATACTTATCCACCACCACCAATATGGTATCTTTGCCTTCAGACCTAGGTAAACCTTCCACAAAATCCATGGTTATAACTTTTCAGACCTGTTCTGCAATAGGGATGAGTTGGAGTAAACCTGGAGTAAGCACATGCTCAGTTTTATTTCTTTGGCAAACTTCACAATTTTTAATAAGGTCAGTTAAGTCCTTTCTCAATGTAGGCCAATAGAAAACCAGTTTAGCTCTCTTGATGGAAGCATCAATACTTGAATGTCCCCCTTCTGGACTGGTGTGAATTAGTTTCAATACCTTGCTCCTTATATTTCCAGAATTTCCCAAGTAAATTTTTCCTTATTTCCTTAGCACTCCATCTTGTAGTGAGCTTTTGTTCCATGAAGTACTTCAGAGCTTCATGATCTGTTTTAATGATAAATTTTTGTCCTAACAAGTAGGTCCTCCATTTTTGCACAACCATGATGATAGCTAATAGCTCTTTTTCATAAGTTGACAACCCCAAATGTCTAGCTGATAATGCTATACTTAAAAATGCTAGTGGTCTCCCTTCTTGCATCAATACAGTCCCTATCCTTGTCTTACAAACATCCATTTCTAACACAAGTTTTTGAAAAATTTGTTGAAAACTACCTTTGCATCATCTGACCATTTAAAATTTCCCTTTTTGAGGAGATTTGTCAAAGGTTTACTAATAATTCCATAATGCTTGACAAACCTCCTATAGTAGCATGTAAGTCATAGGAATCCTATTAAGGATTTAAGACATTTTGGACTAGGCCATTGTTTCACCGCTTCAATCTTCTTATCATCAACTGCTACTCCTTTTGCATTGATAATGTGTCCCAAATACTCCACTTGTTCCTGTGAGAAAGTGTCACGCACCGAAAATCCACCTGCTAGCTTCTTTTAGCCAGGTCAGACTTCGTGCTGACTTGTACAACCTTTACATAATACTATAGAAATTTTAACTTCTAATAATCAGAGTATAATGCAGAAAAGTGATAATATGAGAGAAAAAATTGTGAGGGAAAGGAGAAGAATCAAGAATTGAGAAGAAATCCTTTCATTTGTTGCATAATCTAAGCACTAATCAAGGTAATTCCTTGAATTCAAACTTTAATTTATGTTCTTTTAAATTTTATTCCATGAACGTATACTTTAAGTTTTCTGTAATCTGAATTCTAAGGCTAAATTTTTAATAACTTGATGTTAGATGTTTGTAAGCATGCATAAATGTATTTTATATGATTTATAGTAATTAAATCCATGAAATCATGTTTATATTAGAGTTCTGAAATTTACAGAGCAGTAATATACGAATATGGCTTAAATGTATGAAATTGATGCTTGTTTTGCATGTTAATCGATTAAATTAATGGTTGATTATATTTATGCATGTAAAAACGAAGAAAACAAAAGTTAAACGGATTAATTTGGTTAAGAAACGAGTTTACTGTGATTGATTTCGCTAACTGTATCAAAATATGAACATAAAGCATAAACACTGAATGTTTAATCTTTAAATTGGTTATTTAGATTGTTTATGAAGCTAAAATCATTGTGTACATAATGGGTTTAGATTTTATATCACATATGATGAATAGGTAGTAATTAAACTAGTGAATTGTGAAAAACTTTAACCAAATTTGGCATTTTTCTGTGTTCTTCGCGAACTGCAGAAACTGGGTTTCGGGTCCACTGCCCCGGTGGTGGAAATACACTAAGATTAACGCCCCGACGGTGTCCCCACCCCGGCGGTCTAAATGAACTAGTTTTGTCGCCCCGACAACCAAATTGAACTAAATTCTACCGCCCCGGTGGCAGCCTCGCCCCGGCGGGAAATTTGTGAAGGAAACCACTGCCCTGGCGGTGGAACAGGAAATGAGAATTTTTCTTCTTTATTTATGCTCATGTTATGTTACCATGTGCATGTTTAAAGCTTAGACTAATATATTAAATGAATAATAAGATACTATGATGGATGATAAGCAAATACCTATTAATTATCCAGTGACAATTGAGATATTAAATGAAATTGGATGAGAATGAATCTTGAAGTGTTTATAATACTGTAACTAATCATTGTTACTGCTTTATAAACGGATTATATAGGTTGATTAAGAACGTGAATTTTAAATTGTAATCTACGCACGAGACAAGTATCTTATCCTTACTTATTACTTTTACGCAAGTTCCTTAACTCTATTTTTCATTGATCAAGTTCTAAAATCTTATCTCTCTTTTATGCAAGTTCTATATTCTACTTCATATTGATCAAGTTCTTTATCATAATACATTCAAGTTCATGAATTCAAATGTGTTATTCTGAATCCTTTTAAGTAATATTTCAGTTATACAGAGTTTATTCGATTGTATGCCTTTGAGATTCAGTCTCTTGTTCTTGAATACCTTTCATATTTAATTATTGTACCTTGATTGACTAGCGAACCCTTATTGATTCGACTAGTCCATAGTTGATGAGATTTTTAAATTCTAGAAATGTTATTGAAGTAAATCCAAACCAAACTTCTTTTGGTGCGGATTCTGATGTCAAACTGAGATGAACAACCCTTATATAGGAGATTATTTTACGCATTAGCGTTTAGATGTTGTGCACATACATGGTACAAAGGGCTGATCCCCCTAAGTACGAGAAGTAAGGTCCGTATAGTCTTACGACTGTTAAAGGTTTAAAGTAGAAATACTTGATAACCTAAGACATAGTTCGTGGTCTTGTGACCCTCAGATGTTATTTTGATTCTTGTTTTTCCTAATCTTGATTCAAAAGTCGAGAATTCGATTATCCAATATCCATTGACTATTTGCATGTTATTATTATTTTATTGTGTTACTTGCTGGGCAATTGTTGCTCACCCTTGCATAATAACATTGCAACTAAAGTTGAAAGAATTGACGAGCTATCCACTAGTAAGGGCAAAGGCAAAGCAAACAAGTGATGAAGACTTGTTAAATTTGTTTGAATGATATTTATGTAATAGACTTATGTTATGTTTCCGCATTGATATTTTATTAAGGTTAGATGACCTGAGATTTATTTGTTAAAGATGTTGTAACCCTTTAATGGGAGATTTCTATTTTAATTAAGAGTTTTCATTTATATTTGAATAGGTAGTTAGATGTGATGTGATTAATTTGGATAGTGAACACCAAATCCTGTGGACAAGAAGTACCCGAATTTGGGGGTGTCACAGGTTGGTATCAGAGATGTAGATTATGAACCTTAGGTGGGAAAAACCTTAGGGTAGTAGCCTTTTAAGAGTCAAAAAATATAGTGGTGATAAACTCTTATCGAGTTCTAAGGAATGAATTAAGGAATTCATTAAAGATAATAAAAGACTTTATGTGCTATGTGTTTATGTGTTAACAACCTATGTGTTGCGATTAGTACCGAGTATTTACTAAAACTTAAACTTTGTTGTCAGGATGTTGGATGTTGGAGGATTCAGTCAGCCTAGGGAGGTTGAGCCCCGAGTGGCTGGAGAAGAGGAGCCCCGTGACATCCATGTTATCCGGGAGAAGTTGATAGAGAGAGAGCCATCTCCATTGATCACTGTTGTGGGTCAGGAGTATGAGCCTGAGTTTGATTCAGAGGAAGACTCTGAGGATGTTGAGACAGAAGCTGAGGAGGATGATGAGGATCCCGAGGAGGTACCCCTTACCTCTATCGATGTTGAGATATACGATGCATTGTATGATCGTACCATAGAGTTGCAGGATAGAGTCAGAGACTTGGAGGGACTGGCAAATAGACGCTAGACTCTTATAGATCAGAAGAATGAGAAAATTAAGGATCTTGATATACGTCTTGGAGACGTGGAGTGGAAGCTAGTTCAGGCAGAAAGCCAAAAGGAAGACCTGTTAGTTGAGAATGAGAAAATATAACTTGAAATCGAGAAATTGAAGAATGATCTAAGTGAGGAGTCAGCGGAACGTGCTAGAGCAGAGGATGTTTGGATGAATACCGCTCGACATGCAAAAATTTCTGAAGAACGGGTAAGGCGGGCTAAGATTGAGGAGACAGACTATACTTTTCAAACAACGATTCATAGGGGCCAGGATCGAGTTCTCCACTATCCAGTTCAGTTTGAGGACTTGCCATGGTACATGTTGGATCACAGGACGATGTTCCGTATCATGAGGAAGAACGCAGGAAGGCGGTTCGACGCCTTAGTAGGTCGTGATAGGAGAAGTATTGAAGTCTATGTAAATATTTGTGGTAGCTAGGAATGTAAATTCCAGCGTGATTATACACAATGGAATATGACTATTTAATCCTGTAGATTGTTTGATCTTGGAATAGTTGATGTAAATAGCAGTGATGCTATCTTTCTATGTTTAAGACTTTTGAATGAATTAAATATCAAATTTATTTGAAGATGTTATGTGTTAAGTGTTTAAATCTAAATTGTTTGCGTTAAGTATTGAACACTTAAGAAATTGAGTGATGAACTAATAAGCGCATATTCTTAAACAGAAAATGCCGCCGAGATGCCAACCATGTCAACAAGCTCAGGAGAGCTCTACCAATAACAATAACGACGCCAATACTAATCCTGTACAACAGTTGGTGAACCTTTTGGCCGGAGCACTTGCGAATCAGCCGCAAGCTCCACTAGTGACGTCATTTAAAGATTTCAAAGCGGTAGGACCGCCAGAGTTTAGGGGTTCCCTGAACCCGATCAAAGCCCAAACCTGGGTGATGGAAATAGAGAAAGTATTTGACGTTGCTAGGGTTAGTGAGGACCAAAAGACTGCCTTTGCAATGTTCATGCTTAAGTCAGAGGCCAGCTTTCGGTGGCAAGCGAATAAGGTTCGAGGAGGTCAGGGTGTAATCGCATGGGATAGGTTTAAGGAGATGTTCTTTGAGATGTACTTTTCGATGAGCTCGCGTAATCAGATGGAGATTCAATTCTTGGAGCTGAAGTAGGGTACCATGACTATACCAGAATATGCTGCGAAATTTAATGAATTAGCTAGGTTTGTAACCTACCAAGTGAACACCGATGAGAGGAAGGTGAGGAGATTTGAACAAGGGTTGAAGCCGTGGTTGTACAGCAAGGTGTCAATGTTCCAATTGAACACTTTTGCCGGAGTTTTGGAGAAGGCGATTATCGCAAAAGGTGGAAGTGATGCTCTGACTAAGTATAACCAGGAGCAGAAGAAGAAGGGTGAAAATGATAATAACAAAGCGAGTGGTAGTAACAGTGGTGGTCACAATTAGAAGAGGAAGTGGAATGACAATGGATCTACTGGAAATCAACAAGGAGGTCAGAAGAAGAACGTGGAAGTGTGTGTTACCTGCGGGAAGAATCATGTGGGGATTTACCTGAAGGGGAAGAGGGTGTGCTACAATTGTGGTCAGGAAGGCCACATAGCACCGAATTGTCCGAATCCAAAGAAGGACGCTTATTTCATTTGCGGATCAAAGGATCATCTGGCTAGGGATTGCCCCAAGAAGGCAGCAGGAGGAGCAGGAATATGAGGGAATAGGGGAAACAACGGTGGTAGCACGTTAACCATAACTGGATCAGCACCAACAAACCGACCTACCGTCAGAACTTTCAACACGACCGTGTAAGACGCCGTGTAGTCTCACGATGTGGTGTCAGGTATCATTCCGATCAATAATATAGATGCTTATGTATTATTTGATTCGGGTGCTACTTGTTCATTTATATCCGATGACTTTGCTAAGAACTTAGATTTGCCTAAGGAGGAATTAGATTACCCTTTGAACATAGAAATTGCGAATAGGGAGGTAATTCCTATTAGGTACGTACACAAGAACTATAGAGTGGATATTAAGGGAAACGTGATGACTGTAGATCTGATCCCAATCAAACTTGGGAAATTTGATGTTATTTTAGGAGTAGATTGGTTATTCAATTATGGGGAAATAATTGATTTCCAAAAGAAACGTATTAACCTTATGACTCCATCAAAGGTGGTATTTTATGGCAGCAAGTCGCCTAGGCAAGCGAGTTGTCTGACAATGATGCAGGCCAGGAAGTTGTTGAGACAGGGCTGTGTGGGATACTTAGCCTACATAGTCGATACTCGAAAAGAGAGTCCGAAATAGAAGAGATACCTATCGTGAGGGACTTTGTAGACGTCTTTCCAGACGATTTGCCAGGACTTCCGCCAGATAGGAAAGTTGAATTCGTAATTGATTGGCGCCAGGAACTGCCCTTATATCGAAGGCTCCGTACCGTATGGCTCCAGTAGAGATGAAAGAATTGATGTTACAACTATAAGAACTATTAGATAAGAAGTATATCCAGCCGAGCGTATCACCGTGGGGAGCACCGGTATTATTTGTCAAGAAGAAGGACGGATCGATGCGACTTTGCATTGATTATAGAGAATTGAACAATGTCATGATTAAGAATAAATACCCGTTATCGAGAATCGACAACTTGTTTGATCAATTGAAAAGAGCTAGATACTTCTCAAAGATAGATTTGAGGAGTGGTTATCATTAGTTGAAGGTGAGGAAGGAAGATGTACCGAAGACAGTGTTCAGGACTCGTTATGGTCACTATGAGTTTCTGGTGATGTCTTTTGGTCTAACAAATGCTCCTGTAGCATTCATGGACTTAATGAACAGGGTGTTTAAGCCGTTTTTGGACAAGTTTGTAGTAGTATTCATTCATGATATTCTAATTTATTCCAAAACCAAGGAAGAACATACAGAGCATTTGAAAGCGACATTAGAAGCATTAAGAAGAGAGAAGTTGTACGTTAAGTTTTCAAAGTGTGAATTTTGGATAGAGCGAGTGCAATTTCTTGGACATGTGATTGACAAGGATGAGATTTCGGTGGATCTGTCAAAAGTTGAAGCAGTGCTTAACTGGGATTGTGACAACCCGAATTTTCGAGAATAATTATAATAAGAATTGAATATAGAATAATTCTTATTATGAGTCGAGTTTGAATATATATGTGTTATATACATTTATGTGATTTATTTGGTGAGCTTAATATGTATATATATAAATGTAATATATATACATAGATACAAAATGAATGAGTTAATAGTTAATAATTGTAACGATCGCGAGTCGTGGGTAGCTTGGTAATCCGAGCTTATGAATATAATTGAATAAAATAGACTTTTATTAATCATATTATGAGTTAAGCGTTTAAAGGTTATATTATGACCTAGATTGTGTGTAGATGATGATTAGTAAGTATGAAAGTGTTCGTATAAGCTAATTTGGCGGTTTTGAGAAATATCGCTAGAGTACTATTTATTGGATTAAATAAATAGCTGAAGGATAATATTATTGGACGAGTTATTTGTTGTAAAGACGCTAACCCAAAATATGGGTGTGATATATGTACGTTGATGTATATGATTATGGGGAGTTAATCCGGAAGAGTAGCGATCGCGAATCGTGAATACCCTTGTAATTTGGGTTTATTAATATTATTAGATATATTAAAATATTATTTTTATGTGACATGTTTAAAGGTTATTTTATAACCTGGGTGATGTCAATGTATGAATTTTTATGCGTTATTGAACCGTAGGAGTGAGTATTTGATTTCGCGAAGAATCACAAAATCACTATTTATGGGGCACGTTTCCCGAGGCATTATTCACGCCATAAAATTTTTGTGTCTTTTTCGATGTTGAATAATTTCATAAATACGTGTATGCGTACGAATAATTTTTTCAAGTGTCTGAAATTTTATTTGAGCTGATACGTGATTTTATCCGTATCCGAAATGTATTATATGGGTGTTCCGAATAATTGGACAAATCCCGTAATAATTATTTTTATGCATCCCAATATTTATGGTAATACCCATTTTAATTTTGGGTAGAGTTATTTACCAGTTTTGGTACAAAAGTAGAAGTTTTCAGATATATTTTTGGTGTATTTGTGTATTTATTTTGGCTTGTCACTCCAAGAGGGAACCAACCAAACATTTTGGACCAATGAGAATTGAGGAAGGAGGGAGTGGTCGGGCAAGCCTAGCAATTGTTGGACAAATTGCATTGAGCAACCAAGTGCTCCAACCATTTGTCCCACCCGAAGCCTCATTCAAGCCTCCATGTCTCCTCTTCCTTTTCTTTCCTAGTTCAGCTGTAGATAGATAGAGAGAGAGTGAGGGTGAGAGAGCTGCAGATGGAGAGAGAGAGAGAGAAAGCATTGAAGAAAAGAAGAAAAAGAAGAAGAAGAAGAAAAGGATTTGGGTGGAGGAGAAGAGAAGAAGAAGGAAGTGCGGGAGCTCAAGGGAGGAAGTAGAACCTCAAAGCCAGCCCTAGCCAATCTTTTTAATCATCTATGAAGGATTTACAAAGGTAAAATCCTATCCTCAAGCTCATTTCCTCCATTGTTAAGATTTTTGAGTTTTCAAGCTTTTGTGATGGGTTTCGATTTCCTGGAGATTTTCTATTGTTGTTGTTGGTTGTGAATGGTTTTACATGTTGATTAGAGGTTATAGAAACCATTAATAACATGAAAATGGAACAAGAACAAAGAAAAATCCGTACCTTTGCTTAAAGAGGATGAACATTGGACAAAAATGGAACTTTGGACCTTCGAACGAATTTTAGAGGATTTGGAACTTAGATTTCGTGTTGTTTTAATTTGTTTGATGTTATGGAAGTATAGTTCATGGGTTACGAAGCTAACTCAACTGGAACGGATTAAAATGAAGTTAAAACGAAGTTTTGGTGATGGTTTTGGTGAAGAACACCAAGAACACCAAGAACACGAAAATATAACATGAGTTGATATTTTGGCCTAAGATTTGGCCATGTTAATGTTAATGGATAGCTCTGAATTTTTGATATGTTGTAGCCCTATGTCTTAGGAGTCCATAGAGTTCGGAACGGACCAATTTGAACGTGTATTGAGAGAGTTATGGTGGTTGGAAGTAAGATAGGTCTAGAACACTCAAAACAGAGCATGCTGGTAAAGCCCGCACCTGGGTTGCTGCCAGTTGGGCGCGGGGCGCGCCACTGGAAAGGTCTTTTGGGCGCGGGGCGCGCCGGACCTGCAGTCGACTAGACAGCTTTGACGTCCTTTAGTAAAATGTGCATAACTTTGTCATCCGAACTCGAATTGTGGCGATTCAAGATGATCCGAAAAGAGGACGAGTAGACCTATAATTTTTATTCTTTAAGTTTTTCAATTTGAGGTCGGGATCAATTCCTAAATTGCCCATTTATATGACTGATGTGTTTTTGGGGGCAATCGAAGAGTGTCGGGCATGTGTGTAAGCACGCGTAATGCTCCCGACAATGTTGGATGATGTTCTAAGTTCTAAAACATGGTTATTATGATTTATAATGATACTTAATATTAACCATTGAGTATTAGACAATTCGAGTGAGCGTGCTAAGCGTACGCAATCGCGTGTCACTTGGATGTTCGAATAGGCAAGTGTGGCGTACGGACATGCAAACATCGTAACACCATAACAAGTGTGTATAACCTTATTTAATATTTTGTTTCTAATAATAATGAAACATGATAGAGTGTTATAACCCAATGTATGAGCATGCTAAGCACACGCAAAAGAAGCGAATTAGGCGTGTAACGTGTAAACGTCGAAACGCCGTGTAAGTGTTAATGAACTTAAAAAGTGTTTCGGTTCAAATGAAACAAACATTATAAGATATGAAATGGGGTTATTATAAACCAATAAGTATTGATGATGATGAGGGTCGTAACGTATTCAAATGACGCGAAGACGAGAAATGTTTTAGTGTTAATCGCGTTAATTGTCTATAATGCGCGAACAATATGAGATAAGAATTATTATAATATAAGCCTTTATATGAAGCCTTTTTAGTGGCTAATTGGTATTTTACTGTTAAATAAATTGTGTAGGATATTTGAAAGACGAACCATCATAATTTGGCAAGGAACGCTTAAGGCAAGTTCTTTCAGTAACTTGTTGATATTTTTTTATATGTATTGATGTATATGACTTGATCAATAAATCTTTCACTGTTATGTGGATTATATGCGAGCATGATTAAAATGTGTATTATGTGCAATTATGTGACTATATTGTTTTATGTGGAACTTGAATTATTGTAAACATACAATGTGAGATGCATGAGGCATGTTATAAGATGCATGATGCATATATATTGATGAATTACATAAGATTTATAATGCATGAGTAAGATGCATAGTATGAGAATCATGGTGCATGGATAAAATGCAAACTTATGTGTTACGTGAAGCATGAAATGTGAAAACTGTTAGTTCTTGCTGAGCCATCGTGCTCATTCTTGCAAAATAAAACTTTTGCAGATTTTACGATGCAATGCAATTATCTTGATATCGTGGTGATAAAGATTAGAGATGCATGGAAACAGGAAGGTTGCTAAATATCCTTTTATTGTAATTATTTAGCTGTGATGACGGTATATGATGTACGTGAATTTGTCTATGTAAACTTTGAGTTATAACTGGAGGTTATCCATTATAGTAGTAAGATGAGGCTATGTTAGTTACCTATTTTAGCAAACTACAGGAATGGTGATAAAGTATAAAGGACATTTTTATAACGAATGTATTGGTTATTGAATAACCTTGCGAATATTCAGGGATTGGATAAAGTCAGAATCTGAACCTTGCGTTCACACATGAGATATTGTAAAGGATCATTCAACCTTGGTCATAAGTGTTTTATTTAAGGTTTTCGTGCCTGGTACTAGATTAGGATTTGTTGTAATATCATTGTAATTACATTCTTGTAGTAAGATTATGTTTTAGTTATGGTTTCGAGGCTAGGGACAACAATATTTATATCATATCAATGTTAATATTTTTATTATTCCGCAATAAGTTGTTGACAGGTGTAGAATGAGATGTATCGTGATGCACCAGACCCGAGGTTAAGGTAACCCGGATTTGGGGGTGTCACAGGGATCAGCCGAAAACACCATCGGAAGTAAGGAGTTTCCTAGGATTGGCAGGTTATTACAGAAGATTCATTCAGGATTTTTCCAAAATTGCAACTCCGTTAACGAATTTGACTAGGAAGGCGGTGAAGTTCGTTTGGACGGAGAAGTGTGAGGAAAGTTTTCAAGAATTAAAGAAGAGGTTGAGTACGACGCCTGTGTTGTCTCTACTGGATAGCACAGGAAATTTTGTGGTGTTCAGTGATGCGTCGCATAAAAGACTAGGGTATGTGCTTATGCAGAACGGTAAGGTCATTGCGTATACGTCACGACAATTAAAGGACTATGAGAAGGGGTACCCTACCCATGATTTAGAGTTGGCCGCCATAGTATTTGCTTTGAAAATCTAGAGAGACTATCTTTACAGGGAGAAGTGTGAAATATATACAGACCACAAGAGTCTGAAATATATTTTTACACAGAAGGATCTGAACATGCGACAGAGGAGATGGTTGGAATTAATAAAAGATTACGACTGCGAGATTTTATACCATCCGGGTAAAGCAAACGTTGTGGCCGACGCTTTAAGCATATAGGGTCGGGAAAAACTGTTTATGTTAACCGCTCAGGAGGAGCTAATTACAGCAATGGCGAAACTGGAGTTGGAGGTGAAATATCCGGTGGAGTGTGACGAAAAATTATTTCATTTGAGAATCGGTTCAAGTTTGGTGGATAAGGTTAAGGAAGTACAAATTCAGGACGAAGAATGTGAGAAAAATCATGAAAAGAATATTTGGAGGTGATGAAGTGAAATTCAAAGTAGATAATGAAGGATTATTGAGATTCGAGGGAAGAATTTAGGTTCCGCCAGTACCAGAGGTTAAGGAGGAAATTTTGAGCGAGGCTCATAATTCTAGATATTTGATTCATCTGGGAAGTACGAAGATGTACCAAGATCTCCGACAGCATTTCTGGTGGCCGAATATGAAGAGGGACGTTGCCGATTTTGTAGCCAAGTATTTGACATGTCAGAAAGTTAAAGCAGAACATCAGAGGCCAAGTGGGTTATTACAACCGTTAGAAATCCCAGAATGGAAATGAGAACATATCACAATGGATTTCGTAGTGGGTCTTCCGACGACTCAAAAAGGTTTCGACGCAGTATGGGTTATCATAGATCGACTGATGAATTCAACACATTTTATACCGATCAAGATCAGATTCAACCTAGATCAGTTGGCGAAGTTGTACGTGAAGGAAATTGTTTCGAGGCACGGTGTTCCAATATCTATCGTCTCAGATAGGGATCCGCGCTTCACATCAAACGATGGAAAAACTGTAACGATTGTGAATTTTATAAATAATTTAAATTATTTATTGAGTTAATAAATATTTTATTGTTAATTTATTTATTGAGTAAAATAAATAAATGATAAAGTTATTGTGGAATAATTCATGTTAAGAGTAATTGTGTTAAATGTTATTTGAATGTGATTTGATGTGTTTATTCTAATTTAATTTAATAATTAAATTAGATGATTAACTGATTTATTTGAGTAAATGATTTATCTGAATAAAATAATTTATTTGGTAATAGTGTTATTGGTCAAATAAAAGTTATAATTAAATTAGTAAGATTTAATTGAATTTAGTTAATAATAGGTTTAATTAAATTGTTAGTGTGACAATTAAACTATATAGTATAATGAGTTATTAAAATAAATGGGAAGAAGAGTTTTATTTAGCTAAACCAAACAAGGCCTTGCGGCTCTTGGTTGGTAAAAATGAATTTTTTTAGGGTCTAGCCAAACAAGGCTTTGTGACCTTTTAGTTTTTTAACTGATGAGGCTTTCTGGTTTGTAACTGGTGAGTTGATAAAACCACGTGATGTTTTATCAGCTTACTTTCATAAGCCAAAGAAGAAAAAAAAAATATACAGAGAAGAAGAGAGAAATTTGAGAGAGAATTTTGGAAAAATTGGAAGCAAGAATTCAAGCAAAGAAGATTAGCTAAGTTTTCAAAGAAATAGAAGGTATAATTCCTTTTAAAATTTTGTTAGAAAGTTTTTCACCGTATATGATTGTTACCTTCCTGTATGTGAATTTATTTGCTAAATGTATGAATTACTTGGTTGTAATTGATAGTAAGCATGTAATAGTGATTATATGATGTTATAAACCAATTTGTAGGTATCAATCCATGAAAACATGCTTTAAAATAGAGTTTTTGGTTTTTACAGAGTTTCACTTTTATGTATGGCTTATATGTATAAAATTTGATGTTCAATTCGGATATTAATCGGTAAATTGACTTTTGATTGTGTTAATATGATGAGAAACAAAAATAATGCAAGTGGAATGGATTAAAATAGTTTAGAGGTGAATTCACAGTGTTTAATTTTATCAAATAGGCCAAAATATGAATATTTTGTTTTGGCAGTGAATTTTTGGACTTTAATTGGTTGATTATGTGTTTTATAATAGTTAGAATTGTTAGAAACATGTTGGGTAGCTGCTTTACAACATGTTTGATGTCTGGGTGTGTTTAATTTGTGAGTCGGATGGTAGAATTTGGAAATTTTGGTCTGTGTTTCGCTGGTTCGCAAACTGTGGGAGATTGCAGTCGAGTTTCTCGCCCCGGCGAGAAAATTGTATAGAAAATTCTCGCCCCGACGAGAAAATTGTAAAGAAAAGTCTCGCCCCGACGAGAAAATTGTAAAACAAATTCTCTCCCCAGCGAGCTCATTGCTGGAAAAGTTATTTTTGTTTTTTTTTCTTTTCTTGGTAGTTACGATATGTCACTCTATGCAAGATTAAAACTTAAATTAATATAATAAATGAATACCAAGATGTTAAGATGGATTCTAAGTGGATATTTGATGATGATTAAATATAAGTTAATATACCTTAGCTTAAAGATAAGTTTTGGAGATTCTTAAAGTGTAATATTGTTGTAGCTAAGCTTGTAGCTTCTAAAATAGGATTGATAATCAGTGATTAATTGGAAATTGAGATGAGGATTGGAGTGTTAATGTACGTGAATATTGTAACTAATCATTTTTGTTGCTATACAAACGGAATATGTAGGTTGTTTATTGTACGTGGTTTGTAATTAGGAAAGCTACGCACGAGGCAAGTTTCTTATTCTCAACTCTTTCACACCAAACATGTTTCCAATCTTAAATTTACTTAACGTAAACTTCTTTATCTTACCTCCATTTCTGTTAACGTAAGCTTTCTATTCATATCTTGTTTACAAATATGAAAGCTTTAAAATTCTATTTTCTCATTTAGTAAGTTAACATTGTATATCATGAACTTTTAACTTTTGGACTCTTGTTGTTCAAAGCTCAAGATAATTGAAGCCATTATTCTAATATCTTGGATATACAAAGTCCATATCATTGTATATCCCTCTTGTTGATCTTTGATCATAATCTAAGTCGTTTAAATTCTATATTATTGAACTAAATACTTGGATGACAAAAATTGAGAAGAACAACCCTAGTTTAGGGGAATACTTATGCTAAAGCGTTAAATGGTTGTGCACAATACATTGTACAATGGGCTGATCACCCTGAGTACGAGATGAATAGTCCAGTCATAGTTTATTAAACTGTTAAAGGTTACAGCAAACTTATCTGTTAACCTAGGACATGGTTCGAGGTCTTGTGACCCTCAGTATATCACTCTCAGTATATCTTGAAGTTCTATTTATATTCTATTGAGCTTTCAGACGTTTCCATTCCTAATTATCATTCAGTAGAAAAGTTATACTGTACAAATTAGATTATTTGAAAAATGTTCATTGTTATTTTGGTGGGCACTTGTTTTGCTCACCCTTGCATACTAAACCCTTGCAGCTAAAGCTGAGATAACGAATGAGCCGTCTACTAGCAAAGGAAAAGGAAAAATGAGCAAGTGACGATGACTTGCTATTACGTGAAGACTTGTAATTCTTATTTATGTGGCTGTGTAATTGAGACTTATTAGTTATTTATGTTTCCGCATTTAAAAGATGTAATAAAGGTTAAAAAACCTGGACTTATTTTGAAAAGCTATATAACCCTTTTATGGGAGATATTTCTTTTGTTTATTATTCAGTTTGCTTTACTTAAAACCTTTTGTTTATGGGTAATTAGTGATTATGTATGGATAGTAAGCACCAAATCTGTGTGGTTTGAGGTAACCCGGATTTGGGGGCGTCACAGGTTGGTATCAGAGCCGTAGGTTTAAGAACCTTAGGTGGGGAAAAACCTTAGGAATTAACCTTTTAGGAAATCGTAAAGATAATGATGCTACACTCCTATCGAGTATTAAAAGATGAATTAAGGAATTCCTTGAAGATAATAAAACACTCTATGTGCTTATGTGTTTAATAACCAATGTGTTCGCGAGTAGTATCGATTAAATAATTAAAATATTTTATTGTCAGGATGTCGGAGGTTGGACAAACTAGTCAGATTCGAGTTGAGCAGATCCCAGTGCTGAGGGAGGATATCCCAGAGCCTGGAGACGAGGAGGCCAGAGATGTTCATGTTGTCAGCGAACGGTTGGTGACTGTGGAAGCACCTGGGCAGAGGCTGATCACTGTTTAGGAGGAGGAGGAAGAGGAGGAGGATCCCGAGGAGCTGATGTACGAGGAGTTATACGAAGAAAATGTAGAACTTTGGGAACAACTCAGAGTTTTGGAGGAAGTGTCAGAGACACGCCGTATTACTATCGAGGAGAAGGATGGAGAGATCTATGATTTAGACGTACGGTTGGGTGATGTAGAATGGAAATTGGTTCACGCAGAGGGTCAGCAGGAGCAGCTGTTAGATGAAAATGAAAAGGTGAAGTCAGAGAATGAGGTAGTGAAGGCTGAAAATGGTGAACTAAAAACTGAGAATGATGAATTAAAGTCTGAGATCGGTCAATTGAAGATTGCGATGGAGGAGTTAAAAGAAGCTTTGAAGGAGGAAACTACTATGCGTAATAGGGTTGAAGATGCTCACATTAGGGTTTCTCAACGGTTGGATCGTGTAGAGGGAGAGATTCGCGCGAAGAAGTTTAAGATCGATGACATGGAGTATATTTACCACACGACGATGGATAGGGCTCAAGACCGGGTTTGCCATTACCCAACTCAGTTAGAGGATCATCTGAGGTTTGTGGATCGCTGAACTATGGTTCGTATCATGGAGCAAGAACGTGAGGAAGTTGTGCGCCGAGGATTATCTTCCTAAGTTATTAGAGAAATAATATTATAGCAAGTATTTTGAATGTAAATCCCAGCTTATATAAATAATGGGATAAGACGTTAATGATGAAATTCCGAAGTTGTCTTCTTAAATGATGATGTAAATAGTAAAATGCTATCTTTTGAGTTTGAGAATGAATAAATAAAGAAGTTTTTGAAAAATGTTATGTGTTAAGTTTCTACTTATGAATATTTAAGTTATGAGTACTTAAGAAATTTAGTAATTGTCTAAAAAGTCTTCAACAGAATTATGCCGCCAAGAAGAGTTGGACGACCCCGTCAGCAACCACCCCCAGAGGGGTCTACTAATAACAATAACAATAATCCACCCGATGCTAACCCAGTTCAACAACTAGTGAAACTTTTGACTGGAGTTTTTGCAACTCAACCGCAAGCTCAAGCTACGACCTTTAAGGATTTTAAGGCCGTTAGTCCCCCTGAGTTTAAGGGAACAATGGATCCGATAGAAGCCCAAACTTGGGTAATGGAAATGGAAAAAGTTTTTGAAGTCGCTAGGATTGGGAATGATCAGAAGACTGCCTTTGCGACTTTCATGTTAAAGTCGGAAGCCAGTTATTGGTGGCAAGCCAACAAGACGAGAGCAAGAGAAGGTGTTATACAGTGGGATCGGTTTAAAGAGATGTTCTTCGAAATGTATTTTCTGGCTAGTGCTCAGAACCAGATGGAGGTTCAGTTTCTCGAACTTAAGCAAGGAACAATGACAGTGCCAGAATACGCGGCAAGGTTCAATGAACTAGCAAGGTTTGCTCCGTACCAAGTTAACACGGATGAAAGAAAGGTTAGACGATTTGAGCAAGGATTGAAACCTTGGCTTTACAGTAGGGTTTCTATGTTTCAACTCAACACATTTGCGGCGGTGTTAGAGAAAGCAATAATAACAGAGGGAGGAAGTGATGCATTAGCCAAATACAACCAGGAGCAGAAAAAGAAAAGGAATGAGACCGAGAATAGGCCGAGTGGTAGCAATGGAGGAGGAAACCAGAAACGAAAATGGAATGATGGTGGTTCTATTGGAAGTCAGCAGAGTAACCAGAGGAAGAAAACTGAAGCTTGTGCAACCTGTGGTAAGAATCATGCAGGTGTGTGCCTGAAAGGGAAGAGAGTCTGTTACAACTGTGGACAAGAGGGCCACATTGCTCCAAACTGTACTGCTCCAAAGAAGGGTGTCTGTTTCACGTGCGGGTCAAAAGACCATCTTGCTCGTGATTGTCCAAAGAAAGTGGTTAGTGGAGGAAGTGGAGGTAAGGGAAACAACAGTGGAGGTGCATTAACTATTTCTGGGCTAGCTACGACAAATCGTCCGACTGCTCGCACTTTTAATATGACGGTTCAGGATGCGGTTCGATCCAAGGAGGTGGTGGCAGGTATCCTACCAGTAAATAACTTGAATGCATATGTACTTTTTGATTCGGGTGCAACTTGTTCTTTCATTTCTGATGATTTTGCTGAGAAACTGGAGATACCCCGAGAAGAGTTAGACTTTCCCTTAAACATAGAGATTGCCAATATGGAAGTGATACCTATTAGGTATGTGTACAAAAATTGCGAGATAGATATTCATGGTCATATGATGACAGTAAATCTTATTCCGATTAAACTTGGGGAATTTGACGTTATTCTAGGGATGGATTGGTTGTATAGTTACGGGCGATTATTGATTGCCAAAAGAAGTGTGTCAACCTTAAGACTCCGTCTAAGGTGGTATTTTATGGTAGCAAATCGCCAAGGCAAACAACTTGTCTAACGATTATGCAGGCCAAGAAGTTACTGAAGCAAGGATGTGTAGGGTATTTAGCTCATGTGGTAGATACTCGGAAGATCGGTACAAAATTGGAAGAAATACCAGTGATGAGAGATTTTGTGAATGTTTTTCCGGATGATATGCCGGGATTACCTCTAGATAGAGAGATTGAATTCGTTATTGATTTAGTGCCCGGGACTGCCCTTATATCAAAAGCTCTGTACCGAATGGCTCCTGTGGAGATGAAGGAGTTGGTGGTGCAATTGCAAGAGCTACTAGACAATAAGTACATTCAACCAAGTGTTTCGTTGTGGGGAGCGCCGGTGTTGTTTGTTAAGAAGAAAGATGGTTCGATGCGTCTTTGCATAGATTATCGTGAATTGAACAAGGTTACAATCAAGAATAAATACCCGTTACCGAGAATTGACGATCTGTTCGATTAACTGAAGGGTGCTACTCATTTTTCACAGATAGACTTAAGAAGTGGTTACCATCAGCTGACAGTGAGAAAGGAGGATGTTCCGAAGACGGCGTTCAGAACTCGTTATGGTCACTACGAGTTTCTGGTTATGTCATTCAGTCTAACGAATGCACCTGCGGCATTCATGGACTTAATGAATAGGGTGTTTAAACCGTTTCTAGATAAGTTCGTGGTGGTGTTTATCGACGATATTTTAGTGTATTCTAAATCACGAGAAAACCATGTGGAGCATCTGAGACTAACTTTAGAGACATTACGAAAAGAGAAGCTTTTCGCAAAGTTTTTAAAATGTGAGTTTTGGTTGGATCGTGTTCAATTTCTTGGACATGTAATTGATAAAGATGGGATTTTGGTGGATCCGGCTAAAGTGGAAGCTGTAATAGATTGGGAGCAACCGAAGACACCATCTGAAGTGAGGAGTTTCTTAGGTTTGGCAGGCTATTATTGGCAATTTATACAAGATTTTTCTAAGATCGCCACTCCATTGATAAATTTGACTAGGAAAGCGGTTAAGTTTGTCTGGACGGAGAAGTGCGAGGAAAGTTTTCAGGAACTAAAGAAGAGGTTAAGTATGGCACCTGTATTATCTTTGCCAGATAGTACCGGAAATTTTGTGGTTTACAGTGACGCGTCGCATAAGGGCCTTGGCTGTGTGCTTATGCAGAACGACAAGGTTATTGCATACGCTTCACGACAACTGAAAGATTACGAGAAGGGATACCCAACGCATGATTTAGAATTGGCAGCGGTGGTGTTTGCTCTGAAGATCTGGATGCACTACCTTTATGGTGAGAAGTGTGAGATCTACATGGATCATAAGAGCCTCAAGTACATTTTTACACAGAAGGACCTCAACATGCGACAGAGGCGACGGTTAGAACTGATTAAGGATTACGACTGCGAAATTCTCTATCATCCAGGAAAGGCGAATGTCGTTGCTGATGCATTAAACAGGAAGGGTCGGGAGAAACTTATGTTATTGACTGCTCAGGAGGAACTTGTTAAACAGATGGCAAAGTTAGAATTGGAGGTGAAATGCCAGTATGAATCAAAGAAGAAGATATTTCAGATCGAGTTTCGTCCGGTGTTGCTGGACCGAATTAAAGAAGCTCAACTTCACAATGCGGAGTGTGAAAAGATTAAGAAGGAAGTCTCTAAGGGACAAGGTGGAAAGTTCAGTATTGATGCCAAGGGATTACTCAGATTTGAACGTCGAATTTGGGTTCCATTGGTACCGGATGTTAGAAGGGAGATCTTGGATGAAGCTCACAACACACGTTACTCAGTTCACCCATGGAGTACAAAAATGTATCAAGATCTTCGTCAATATTATTGGTGGTCAGGAATGAAGCATGATGTGGCAGAATGTGTTGCCAGATATTTGACATGCCAGAAAGTGAAAGCTGAACATCAGCGACCCAGTGGCTTGTTGCAGCCGTTAGAAATACCAGAGTGGAAGTGGGAACACATAACGATGGATTTTGTGGTAGGTTTGCCAACTACACAGAAAGGTTTTGACGCAATTTGGGTAGTCGTGGACAGACTGACAAAATCAGCGCATTTCTTACCGATCAAGATTAGATACAACTTAGACCAGTTAACAAAATTATACATCAAGGAAATTATTTTGCGACATGGTGTCCCTGTGTCTATTGTGTCTGATTGAGATCCGAGGTTTACGTCAAATTTTTGGAGGCGTTTGCAAGAATGCTTGGGAACTCAGTTGAGAATGAGCACTGCATATCATCCTCAAACTGATAGCCAGAGCGAAAGAATGATCCAAACTTTGGAGGATATGTTACGCGCCTGTGTCATGGATTTTAAGGGAAACTAGGATGACCACCTACCATTGGTCGAGTTTGCTTACAACAACAGTTACCACGCAAGTATTGGCATGCCGCCATACGAAGCGTTGTACGGACGGAAATGTCGGACTCCACTATGTTGGGACGAGGTTGGTGAACGGAAACTTCTAGGACCGGAATTGGTACACCAAACAGCGGAGATCGTGAAAGTTATAAGAGCGCGACTATTAGCTGCTCAAGACAGGCAGAAGAAGTATGCGGATCAACATCGTCAGAAACGAGAATTTGAGGTAGGAAGCTTCGTATTTCTGAAAGTGTCACCCTGGAAAGGGAAAATTTGTTTTGGCAAGAAGGGTAAGCTTAGTCCAAGATTTATTGGACCTTTTGAAGTTCTGCGGCGAGTTGGTGATGTGGCTTATGAAGTAGCTCTACCTCCAGAGCTGGTACATATCCACAATGTGTTCCATATATCTGTTTTAAGGCCTTATAAGCCAGAATATAAACATGTGATAAAATATGAACCTATACAGTTCGAGAAAGACCTAACTTACGAGGAAGTTCCACTTCAGATAGTAGACAGGAATGAACAGGTTCTCAGGAATAAAGTGATACGTTCTGTTAAGGTTCTATGGAGGAACCACAATGTTGATGAAGCTACGTGGGAACTAAAAGCTGAAATGATGAAGAATTATCCTGAGTTGTTTGTTTAGTCCTAGTTCTATGATTCTGAGTACAGAATCCTTGTAAGGAGGGAAGGATGTAGCGATAACGTTGTGATTCTGAGGACAAAATCCTTGTAAGGAGGGAAGGATGTAACGATTGTGAATTTTGTAAATAATTTAAAATATTTATTGAGTTAATAAATATTTTATTTGTAGACACCCAAATTTTGCACTTCGGATACTAACCCTGATAGGAGGGCAAAATCGGGAAATGAACCGGCCTGCGAGAGCAAACGACCGAGCGACCGGAGACGAGACCCGGCACTCACAAGACAATCGACCGGAGACGAGACCCGGCGATTACGACCGAGCGACCGGAGACGAGACCCGGCACTCACAAGACAATCGACCGGAGATGAGACCCAGCGATTACGACCGAGCGACCTGAGACGAAACCCGGCACTCACCAGACAATCGACCAGAGAAGAGACCCGGTGATCACAAGATTGGCGACCGGATACGAGACCCGTCGCTAACGATACGATCGATTAGAAGACGAAACCCGACGACTAACAATGCGGTCAGGGATTGATGCATCGACACCTTTACGAATGTTTTGCATGCCTTACATCTCGCATCGCATCATAAGTTGTATGTGTTGCATCATGCATGTATTGTCATTTTTTGTGCACTGTCATTCATGCATCGGGTGTCTATTTCTTTATCCTGTTTATTTCATTCAACATTTCATAAACATGATAAAGAGGGGCAGCTGTAGACACCCAAATTTTGCACTTCGGATACTAACCCTGACAGGAGGGCAAAATCGGGAAATGAACCGGCCTGCGAGAGCAAAGGATGGACAAGTGCGAACATTCGACGCCACCGTAACGATTTACAATCGAAACTGACGTGACAACAAGGCCGTCCGAATTGGGCATTCCCGGAGGATGTGGCACGCCTCCCAGTAATTCCCGGACTGTAAAATACGAGCTTGTCGGCGAAAATCGACGTCACGACACGAGAATCGAGGCATAGCACGAAAATTGAGAAAGTCAAGCCAGCCAGCCGCGGATTGATCTGCGGCCACTGAGTGCGCCGTTTGAAAACACGGAACTCGAAACACGGAAACCGAAAATCAGGTGAGTGGAGGGTTGGCCGCCAGCCAGCCGCAGATCAATCTGGGGCCAGCCGCAGATCCATCTACGGCTGGCTTTGGCCAGCCTATTTCAGCTCATTTCCTCATCAGCATACAGAGGGTTGAGCAGGCGGAGGGAGAAGAAGAATAACAGCAGCAGCAGCTCGGGAATTGGAGGAAAAATAGCATAAATTTGCAACAAAAGAGGAGAGAAAGAGAGAAAAAAAGAGAAGATTCATACTCTTTTGATCTGATTGTATCATATATACTTCCCAATCTATTCAAATACACAAGTTTACATCCACTTTGATATCATTTGCAAGGTAAAAATCTCCTTATTATTGCAATTTCTATCATATCATTTGGTTAAATTAAATGTAGTTTTTCATGTAATTTATGGTGGAACAATGAATTAGGGATTATTAGTGGGGGTTCCACCGGAACAAAATTCTTCCTAATAACCCGATGATATTCATTTATTGATTTTTTTGGTTGTTTTACGGTACTATATTGGGCGTGGTTTCTTTAGATCGCTATTTTAGGATGCCTTGGTATTGTTAGATTATCCGTGTTGGTTATTTCTTGTAATATCCGGTTGGGGGTGTGTGGAAATTTGGTTGTGAGCCTAGGAAAGCGACCCCGTGGTCCAAATCCGATGATGGACATCTCTTGATGTAAATAGTAGGAATGATGTAGTTTTCATTGTGAATATGTAATCGTCGGGCCTTAAAACGACGCCAAGGCGAGAATCGTGTTTAAGGCCCCGTCATAGTGAAATATGTGATTGTGGGCGTTCGGGGTTATTTTGATGGCTCACATGCCCATGAATAGCCCCAACGCATTTTAATGCTTGATTTGATTTATGACACGAAATTGATTTCAAAACTAAACGATAAGATTTCCATAAAATCAATCAAATTAGGTTATTAGAATCACGAGGCTAAAAATTGGGAGTGCTAATGAATGTCGATTCCTTTTAACGAGAAGGCAAAAGAAATCGTTTTCAAAACATCACAAAAATGGTTTTATAAAAATAAATAATTTTTATTAAATCCTTGTGCATAGGGTTAAAGAGATCCTAGAGGTTGCCCATCATTTGAATTATGAAAGCAACGTATAGATCTCGATTCCTATTTTGACGAAGGTTTAAAAACTCTTGCTTTACCAAACGACACCCAATTGAAAACCTTACAGTTTTGACAATCAAAATCAAACCTTTCTAATAAAGAGTAAGACTTTCTCGTATAAATCGAAGGACACTCTTAAGCATTCTCAAAACACGACTTTCCATAAAAACCCCAAATAATTCTTTCATACAAACTCACCACAACATTCACATAGGCACACACACACACACGCGCACACATACACATTTCATGAATTAAAGGATAGGAAAGTATCAAGATTACGGTAACCGTGTTTCACGGAAGTCGGGGGGTGCCTAACACCTTCCCCTCGCTTAGGCAAGCCCTCGAACTCTATGAATCTCGGTTCGCAGACCAATTAATTCGGAGTCACATATGAGCCAGCGATTTACAAAAAACGAAACTCGGATGAGTTGGTACATCCATTTCAAATATACCAACTGGCGACTCTGGTCAATTGGCTCATCATAAAAAACGATCTTCCAAAACCCCGTCGACATTAATGCCGACCTTTTCCAAAAATATCTAATAAAAGGCTAAAACTGGAAAAGACAAAACCCGGCATCGACAGCTGGCGACTCTGCTGGGGACATTAGAGGGCTTAAGCCGCGTTCAAGTCTTGATGCTGTCCTATCCTTTAAAATTCATGAATATGTGTGTGCATGCGATATTTTTGATTTTTTTGTGTGAATGTGTGTTTTGTCCAATAAATGAATTGAATGGAATTGCTTTACTTTAAGGTAATCATTTGCATACGGTGAGGACGATGAATGTGAATGTATGTTGAGATTGTACCTCCTCTTGAGGCGAACCTGTCGGTTGCTTATTACTGGACTCGAAGGGGCTGCTCCCCGGAGATGGCTCAGGAAACGCACCACCCAAATCCGCTTCAATCGAAAGGACTCAGACGAGTAGATTGCGAAGATTTGGGGACCTTCATGTCGAAAAGCCCGCGAGAGTAACCCTAGGATATGTCAGCCTCAGATTAACCCAATGCAGGAAAAGTCTCTTCATGCCCTTTTACATTTCGCGCGTATAAATGTCATGGTCCCATTCCATATTCATATATGCCTCCCCTTTTGTCAAAAGAAATTACTAACCTCTATGTTTTGCAGAGAACAACTGGGGAAGCATAATAAGTCGAGTCTAGCATTTATTATTGCAATAAAAGGATCGCTAACATGTTGTTTTGCAGAGAAAGATTAAAAAACCCAAAACACAAAAGTTATAGCTTTAGCATGCATCCATATCCTTTCATTGCCCAGGACTAAACTTCGAACCGTTGTTTCTGTAGGATTGATCCTCAAACGCGTTCGCAATCTAAAAGGGCCCAGAACTCTACATCTGAAATGGCTGATCTTCCACCTACTAATCCTGGTTCCATATCTCGTGAGGAATTTGACGACTTTAAGAAACAGATGTTGGAGATGGCCATAATGCTGAAGGAACAATTGCTACCTAGACAGGATCCACCTAAAGAGGATCCACCCCAACCGAAGGGCGAACCCATCGTCCCAAAGGTCATTCCTATACCTAACCGGACAGTGATTACTATCCCAGAGGAAGGAGACACTGACGACCTTCGGAAGAAAATGAAACAAATGGAGGAGACCATCCAATCTCTAAAGGGCATAGGCTCCCTAGGCAGGGTTAATTATTCAGATCTATGTGTCTTCCCCAGAACCAGATACCCGAAAAAATTTAAAATTCCCGAATTTGAGAAATACAATGGGAAGGGGGATCCTTATACACATCTGAAAATATACATCGGGGAGCTTGGATCTTATGCCGAAGACGAGGGTCTAAGAATGCAATTGTTCCAAAAGAGCCTGACAGGAGAGGCAAGAATATGGTATGCCCGTCTTGACAATGCCCGGATCCACAATTGGGAGGAGTTGGCCCACACCTTTTTAACACAATATAGCTTCCAGGCACAAATGGCCCCTGATAGATATCAAATGACAAAAATCAAGAAGCAACCAAGGGAATCTTTTAGGGATTATGCACAGCGATGGAGGGGTATGGCTGCACAGGTGAATCCCTTAATGAGCGAGTCGGAGATGGTGATGACCTTCGTGGATATTCAGGAGGCACCTTATTATGAGCGGGTTATATCAGGGATTGGAAGACCTTTTGCCGAGATGATTAAACACGGAGAAATGGTGGACATGGGGTTGAAGTCTGGTAAGATTCGGGATTTCACGGCTTTGGAAATAGCTGCAGAACAAATACAGAGTGGAAATTATGGCAGCACTTCCCGTAGGGTGCAAAAGAAAAAGGAGGAGGATGTTTCCCTCATCCTTTAAGGGTCATCTAGAAAGGCGGAAAACAATCTTCCAGTACAGGTGCAGAGAGTGGGGCCATCCCGACAGCCTAACTTCACTGATCAGAGGGCGGAAGGGCGAAGGAGATTCGAGACCTCGTAAAATCGAGTATTCACCCCACTCGGGGACCCTCTTGAGCGGATTTTGGCGGTATTGATAGCCCAGAAGAAAATAGTCGATTTGGCACCCCCGAGTGACCCGAATGGAAGAAGGTTTGACCCAAAGAGGCGATGCGCATACCACTCAGGTTCCCCTGGTCATGATACACAGGAATGTTGGACGCTGAAGCACAGAATTCAGAACTTGATTGACAGTGGGGAAATCGTGGTGGAGCAGCCGGACTCCCCAAATGTTAAAGTCAATCCTCTACCTAAGCATGATGGGGAAGGGGTAAATCCAGGAGTATGGCAGTGAATCCCGGCCAGTAGAAGATCAATGGGTTTTAAAATTCGGAGTTTTATTTCAAATCCCTGCACGCTCATGTCATTTTGTCATGTTATCCAAAAAGAAGATCATGTACTGAAATGTTTTATATATATGACAAGTATTTTTTTGTTTTATGGCAGTACCCCGATTTGAGGCATTCTAGCCTAACAAGCAATAGGCCAAATTTGAAGGAGGACCACAGTTTTGGTATAAAGCTAGATTTCGATCTGATGGGGATCAAGCAGGACAAGACAGATATCGACAATACGCCTGACGAGATCAAAGGATGGGTCGAAGGTAAACCCAAACCCGACTTAGACCAAACCACCGCCATTCAAGCATCAGAACCCCTAACGATCACAAAGAACCTGGAGTAGGGGCAAATTCGACCACAAAAAAAAAGAATTTCTCAAAAATCAAAAATCCCCCAAACCTTTCAACGAGTCAAAGGACCGGATCTTTTGTCAACCCAGCGAGATACCGATGCAACTAGTACGAGGGAGATCACAAGAAAAGCAACTTAACACTGGGGCATTTGTCAACTACCCTGGAAATGATGACGTGCAAATTGGCACCCATGCAACAATCCCATCAACATGCACCATCATCATCAAATGCTACGATCATCTGGCGTTTGTCCAGCATAGTCTTCCCGGGATACGGTAACCCGCGTGAAAGGGGATTTTATTTGACTTGATAGGAATCGGATTAATTCTGACAAGCAACCGTGGAGCACGATCGTGAGTATGATTAGACGAAGAAGGCTATTCAACCTTTTGATCGAGTACAAAGCCTTAATTCAAAGCAACGTTTGCGACAGAATCGACCTCATGTGACAACCTTCACTTTGCATTTTGCACAAACTTTCAGTTGTGGGGTATAGAACTATGACGACGTTGATGGCAATTAACACGTAGTCAGCTAATATCAAGAAGTCAGACGATAAATGATTATCAAGCTAATGTCTCGAATCGTGGCCTGGGTTATTCGAGTAATTAAGCCCGAGGGGTGTCTCTACACCTGGTGCCCTAAAGCCATCTGGTTTGGGAGTCGCTGACCCAACACTCGTTACATGGATAACTCAGAGCCTAAGAAAACGAGCATTACAGTAGAGGAGGCCCGAGCAGATTCGAATCGTGGCATGGGCTACTCGAGTAATTAAGCCTAAGGGGTGTCTCTGCATCTGGTGCCCTAAAGCCATCTGGTTTGGGAGTCACCGGCCTAACGCTCGCTACATGGGTAACTGAAGCCTAAGAAAACGAATCTTGCGCAAGGTCAAGCAAAGAATGAATGATGCAGACCACCAGCTTGTCTCGAACCGTGGCCTTTGTTACTCGAGTAAATAAATCCGAAGGGGTGTCTATACACCTAATGCCTCAAAACCGTCTGGTTTGGGAGTCATTGGTCCAAAACTTGTTAAATGGGTAACTTTGAATAGCCTAAGAAAACGAGACGAGTGAAGTGGGCTAATAAAGAGAAAAGAAAATACGAAAAAACTCTCGGCCTTAAACAATGAGTCATGGAAGAGAAACCCCTACTGAATGCTGCATCGCATAGTGCATTTGTCATATGACGTCAATCCTGTTAAGAACGTTGTCGAGAATTGAGACAGAATACCTTTGACGAGGGAAGGTAGTTCTTTTGAATTCGACCTTACTCACGTACAATGACCATGAATGCTTGAAGGTGTTCTTACGATTTCATAACTCGTTAAATAGAAAATCATCAACTCACGAGGGATTGAAAATAACTTCCAATCTAGTACCTTCACGGTTCACAACTCGCTAGATTGTGCGATCAACAGATATTCAATTTCATGTGCTTTAACTGCATTTACTCTTTTGACGAGATTATAATATCTTTGTGTTGAACTAACACCAGCGGCCCGAGCCTTCAAGTTTTGGCATTTGTTAGTCGTCTGACATGCAGGATCTTGGAGAGCTATGGATAACTCAGCACGGTTAGCATCGCGAATTTTTTCGATAGAATTTCTTGGTAATAACACGCGCCAAGGCAGGGGCAGTTGAGAATCGTGAAATGGAAGGAAGCTGAGGCTGCACAGAACTTCTCGGCATTGGGCCTCTCCCCAATCCTAACTATCACTGCCTCGACATCCAAATGATCCACGTGCATGAGCATATACAAGGATGATATACTGCGGGACAACAGCATATCGGCCAACAGAAATGATCAAAAGGCCAAGGAGCCCAACATAGCTGTCGATCATCACAGAGAGCGAAACAGACTGCCTCAACTCGATGAAATAAAGACGACCAAGGACAGACAGAGTACCAAACCAATGTTGAAGTCTAGAAGCTAACTTCACGACGAGGCGTGATCCAATCAAATGTTGGCCAACAATGACGACGGTCGAATCGTATCATTTGACTGAAAAGGGGTCATTTCTATCTAAACATTTGTGTGCACATACATCTGTCCATAGCATATCTGCCAGATCATGCATGACATCTTTTGCATGCGTACATGTACGATCAAAATAAAAATATTCATGGGGAAAGTACAAGCACGTCGCTTTCAACCTCACAAATGCTCAGACCGTGATGGCTTTTGCGGCATAGTACGTGGACGATGTTGGTGGGAGATCCAGGACATGAAGCCGATCACACATCCCATTTCAAAAAAATCACTCAAAACCAATCAGTAACCCCTGGGAAGGGCTGGTATCCAACCAATCAACAACCCATGGGAAGGGCTGGTATCCAACCAATCAACAACCCCTGGGAAGGGCTGGTATCCAACCAATCAACGACCCCTGGGAAGGGCTGGTATCCAACCAATCAACGACCCCTGGAAAGGGTTGGTATCCAACTAATCAGTGACCCCTGGGAAGGGCTGGTATCCAACCAATCAACAACCCCTGGGAAGGGCTGGTATCCAACCAATCAACGACCCCTGGGAAGGGCTGGTATCCAACCAATCAACGACACCTGGGAAGGGCTGGTATCCAGGCAATCAAAAACCCCTGGGAAGGGCTGGTATCCAAACAATCAATGACCCCTGGGAAGGGCTGGTATCCAAACAATCAATGATCCCTGGGAAGGCTGGTATCCAAACAAGGAGTGAACCTGGGAAGGCATCTAAGCAAACCACAACAAGGTGGTGAGCAAACCTGGGAAGGCATCCAAGCAAACCACAACAAGGTGGTGAGCAAACCTGGGAAGGCATCCAAGCAAGCCACAACAAGGTGGTGAGCAAACCTGGGAAGGCATCCAAGCAAGCCACAACAAGGTGGTGAGCAAACCTGGGAAGGCATCCAAGCAAACCACAACAAGGTGGTGAGCAAACCTGGGAAGGCATCCAAGCAAACCACAATAAGGTGATGAGCAAACCTGGGAAGGCATCTAAGCAAACCACAACAAGGTGGTGAGCAAACCTGGGAAGGCATCCAAGCAAGCCACAACAAGGTGGTGAGCAAACCTGGGAAGGCATCCAAGCAAACCACAATAAGGTGGTGAGCAAACCTGGGAAGGCATCCAAGCAAACAACAACAGATGGTGAGCACCCTGGGACGGGCTGAGATCCAAACAACTAACACCCTGGGAAGGGCTGAGATCCAAATACTAACAACCTGGGAAGGGCTGAGATCCAAACACTAACACCCTGGGAAGGGCTGAGATCCAAACAACTAACACCCTGGGAAAGGCTGAGATCCAAACAACTAACACCCTGGGAAGGGCTGAGATCCAAACAACTAACACCCTAGGAAGGGCTGAGATCCAAACTACTAACACCCTAGGAAGGGCTGAGATCCAAACAACTAACACCCTGGGAAGGGCTGAGATCCAAACAACCAAACCCCTGGGAAGGGCTGAGATCCAAACGATCGACCGGCGACGATAACCTGCGATTACGAGATGGGTGACCGGCGACGAAACCCAGCCCCGACAAGACGATCGACCGGCGACGATAACCGGCGATTACGAGATGGGTGACCGGCGACGAAACCCGGCCGCGACAAGACGATCGACCGGCGACGATAACCGGCGATTACGAGATGGGTGACCGGCGACGAAACCCGGCCCCGACAAGACGATCGACCGACGACGATAACCGGCGATTACGAGATGGGTGATCGGCGACGAAACCCGGCCCCGACAAGACGATCGACCGGCGACGAAACCCGGCGATTACGACCGAGCGACCGGAGACGAGACCCGGCACTCACAAGACAATCGACCGGAGACGAGACCCGACAATTACGACCGAGCGACCGGAGACGAGACCCGACACTCACAAGAGAATCGACCGGAGACGAGACCCAGCGATTACGACCGAGCGACCGGAGACAAAACCCGGTACTCACCAGACAATCGACCGGAGAAGAGACCCGGTGATCACAAGATTGGCGACCGGATACGAGACCCGTCGCTAATGATACAATCGATTGGAAGACGAAACCCGACGACTAACAATGCGGTCAGGGATTGATGCATCGACACCTTTACGAATGTTTTGCATGCCTTACATCTCGCATCGCATCATAAGTTGTATGTGTTGCATCATGCATGTATTGTCATTTTTTGTGCACTGTCATTCATGCATCGGGTGTCTATTTCTTTATCCTGTTTATTTCATTCAACATTTCATAAACATGATAAAGAGGGGCAGCTGTAGACACCCAAATTTTGCACTTCGGATACTAACCCTGACAGGAGGGCAAAATCGGGAAATGAACTGGCCTGCGAGAGCAAAGGATGGACAAGTGCGAACATTCGACGCCACCGCAACGATTTACAACCAAAACCGACGTGACAACAAAGCCGTCCGAATTGGGCATTCCCGGAGGATGTGGCACGCCTCCCAGTAATTCCCGGACTGTAAAATACGAGCTTGTCGGCGAAAACTGACGTCACGACACGAGAATCGAGGCGTAGCACGAAAATCGAGAAAGTCAAGCCAGCCAGCCGCGGATTGATCTGCGGCCACTGAGTGCGCTATTTGAAAACACGGAACTCGAAACACGGAAACCGAAAATCAGGTGAGAGGAGGGTTGGTCGCCAGCCAGCCGCAGATGGATCTGCGGCTGGCCGCAAATTGCTCAATCCATCTGCGGCTGGCTTTGGCCAGCCTATTTCAGCTCATTTCCTCATCAGCATATAGAGGGTTGAGCAGGCGGAGGGAGAAGAAGAATAACAGCAGCAGCAACTCGGGAATTGGAGGAAAAATAGCATAAATTTGCAACAAAAGAGGAGAGAAAGAGAGAAAAAAAGTGAAGATTCATATTCTTTTGATCTGATTGTATCATATATACTTCCCAATCTATTCAAATACACAAGTTTACATCCAATTTGATATCATTTGCAAGGTGAAAATCTCCTTATTATTGCAATTTCTATCATATCATTTGGTTAAATTAAATGTAGTTTTTCATGTTATTTATGGTGGAACAATGAATTAGGGATTATTAGTGGGGGTTCCACCAGAACAAAATTCTTCCTAATAACCCGATGATATTCATTTATTGATTTTTTTGGTTGTTTTACGGTACTATATTGGGCGTGGTTTCTTTAGATCGCTATTTTAGGATGCCTTGGTATTGTTAGATTATCACTGTTGGTTATTTCTTGTAATATCCGGTTGGGGTGTGTGGAAATTTGGTTGTGAGCCTAGAAAAGCGACCCCGTGGTCCAAATCCGATGATGGACATCTCTTGATGTAAATAGTAGGAATGATGTAGTTTTCATTGTGAATATGTAATCGTCGGGCCTTAAAACGACGCCAAGGCGAGAATCGTGTTTAAGGCCCCGTCATAGTGAAATATGTGATTGTGGGCGTTCGGGGTTATTTTGATGGCTCACATGCACATGAATAGCCCCAACGCATTTTAATGCTTGATTTGATTTATGACACGAAATTGATTTCAAAACTAAACGATAAGATTTCCATAAAATCAATCAAATTAGGTTATTAGAATCACGAGGCTAAAAATTGGGAGTGCTAATGAATGTCGATTCCTTTTAACGAGAAGGCAAAAGAAATCGTTTTCAAAACATCACAAAAATGGTTTTATAAAAATAAATAATGTTTTATTAAATCCTTGTGCATAGGGTTAAAGAGATCCTAGAGGTTGCCCATCATTTGAATTATGAAAGCAACGTATAGATCTCGATTCCTATTTTGACGAAGGTTTAAAAACTCTTGCTTTGCCAAAACGACACCCAATTGAAAACCTTACAGTTTTGACAATCAAAATCAAACCTTTCTAATAAAGAGTAAGACTTTCTCGTATAAATCGAAGGACACTCTTAAGCATTCTCAAAACACGACTTTCCATAAAAACCCCAAATAATTCTTTCATACAAACTCACCACAACATTCACATAGGCACACACACACACACGCGCACACATACACATTTCATGAATTAAAGGATAGGAAAGTATCAAGATTACGGTAACCGTGTTTCACGGAAGTCGGCGGTGCCTAACACCTTCCCCTCGCTTAAGCAAGCCCCCGAACTCTATGAATCTCGGTTCGTAGACCAATTAATTTGGAGTCACATATGAGCCAGCGATTTACAAAAAACGAAACTCGGATGAGTTGGTACATCCATTTCAAATATACCAACTGGCGACTCTGGTCAATTGGCTCATCATAAAAAACGATCTTCCAAAACCCCGTCGACATTAATGCCGACCTTTTCCAAAAATCATTTAATATAAGGCTAAAACTGGAAAAGACAAAACCCGGCGTCGACATTATTGTTAATTTATTTATTGAGTAAAATAAATAAACGATAAAGTTATTGTGGAATAATTCATGTTAAGAGTAATTGTGTTAAACGTTATTTGAATGTGATTTGATGTGTTTATTTTAATTTAATTTAATAATTAAATTAGATGATTAACTGATTTATTTGAGTAAAGGATTTATTTGAATAAAATAATTTATTTGGTAATAGTGTTATTGGTCAAATAAAAGTTATAATTAAATTAGTAAGATTTAATTGAATTTAGTTCATAATAGGTTTAATTAAATTATTAGTGTGACAATTAAACTATATAGTATAATGAGTTATTAAAATAAATGGGAAGAAGAGTTTTATTTAGCTAAACCAAACAAGGCCTTACGGCTCTTGGTTGGTAAAAATGAATTTTTTTTAGGGTCTAGCCAAACAAGGCTTTGTGACCTTTTAGATTTTTAACTGATGAGGCTTTCTGGTTTGTAACTGGTGAGTTGATAAAACCACGTGATGTTTTATTAGCTTACTTTCATAAGCCAAAGAAGAAAAAAAAATATACAGAGAAGAAGAGAGAAATTTGAGAGAGAATTTTGGAAAAATTGGAAGCAAGAATTCAAGCAAAGAAGATTAGCTAAGTTTTCAAAGCAATAGAAGGTATAATTCCTTTTAAAATTTTGTTAGAAAGTTTTTCACTGTATATGATTGTTACCTTCCTGTATGTGAATTTATTTGCTAAATGTATGAATTACTTGGTTGTAATTGATAGTAAGCATGTAATAGTGATTATATGATGTTATAAACCAATTTGTAGGTATCAATCCATGAAAACATGCTTTAAAATAGAGTTTTTGGTTTTTACAGAGTTTCACTTTCATGTATGGCTTATATGTATAAAATTTGATGTTCAATTCGGATATTAATCGATAAATTGACTTTTGATTGTGTTAATATGATGAGAAACAAAAATAATGCAAGTGGAATGGATTAAAATGGTTTAGAGGTGAATTCACAGTGTTTAATTTTATCAAATAGGGCAAAATATGAATATTTTGTTTTGGCAGTGAATTTTTGGACTTTAATTGGTTGATTATGTGTTTTATAATAGTTAGAATTGTTAGAAACATGTTGGGTAGCTGCTTTACAACATGTTTGATGTCTGGGTGTGTTTAATTTGTGAGTTGGATGATAGAATTTGGAAAATTTGGTCTGTGTTTCGCTGGTTCGCAAACTGTGGGAGATTGCAGTCGAGTTTCTTGCCCCGGCGAGAAAATTGTATAGAAAATTCTCGCCCCGGCAGGAGCTCGCCCCGACGAGAAAATTGTAAAGAAAAGTCTCACCCCGACGGGAGCTCGCCCCGGCGAGAAAATTGTAAAGCAAATTCTCGCCCCAACGAGCTCATTGCTGGAAAAGTTATTTTTATTTTTTTTCTTTTCTTGGTAGTTACGATATGTCACTTTATGCAATATTAAAACTTAAATTAATATAATAAATGAATACCAAGATGTTAAGATGGATTCTAAGTGGATATTTGATGATGATTAAATATAAGTTAATATACCTTAGCTTAAAGATAAGTTTTGGAGATTCTTAAAGTGTAATATTGTTGTAGCTAAGCTTGTAGCTTCTGAAATAGGATTGATAATCAGTGATTAATTGGAAATTGAGATGAGGATTGGAGTGTTAATGTACGTGAATATTGTAACTAATCATTTTTGTTGCTATACAAACGGAATATGTAGGTTGTTTATTGTACGTGGTTTGTAATTAGGAAAGCTACGCACGAGGCAAGTTTCTTATTCTCAACTCTTTCACACCAAACATGTTTCCAATCTTAAATTTACTTAACGTAAGCTTATTTATCTTACCTCCATTTCTGTTAACGTAAGCTTTCTATTCATATCTTGTTTACAAATATGCAAGCTTCTAAATTCTATTTTCTCATTTAGTAAGTTAACATTGTATATCATGAACTTTTAACTTTTGGACTCTTGTTGTTCAAAGCTCAAGATAATTGAAGCCATTATTCTAATATCTTGGATATACAAAGTCTATATCATTGTATATCACTGTTGTTGATCTTTGATCATAATCTAAGTCCTTTAAATTCTATATTGTTGAACTAAATACTTGGATGACAAAAACTGAGAAGAACAACCCTAGTTTAGGGGAATACTTATGCGAAAGCATTAAATGGTTGTGCACAATACATTGTACAACGGGCTGATCACCCTGAGTACGAGATGAATAGTCCAGTTATAGTTTATTAAACTGTTAAAGGTTACAACAAACTTATCTGTTAACCTAGTTCGAGGTCTTGTGACCCTCAGTATATCACTCTCAGTATATCTTGAAGTTCTATTTATATTCTATTGAGCTTTCAGACGTTTCCATTCCTAATTATCATTCAGCAGAAAAGTTATACTGCATAAATTAGATTATTTGAAAAGTGTTCATTGTTATTTTGGTGGGCACTTGTTTTGCTCACCCTTGCATACTAAACCCTTGCAGCTAAAGCTGAGATAACGAATGAGCCGTCTACTAGTAAAGGAAAAGGAAAAATGAGCAAGTGACGATGATTTGCTATTACGTGAAGACTTGTTATTCTTATTTATGTGGCTGTGTAATTGAGACTTATTAGTTATTTATGTTTCCGCGTTTAAAAGATGTAATAAAGGTTAGAAAACCTGGGACTTATTTTGAAAAGCTATGTAACCCTTTTATGGGGGATATTTCTTTTGTTTATTATTCAGTTTGCTTTACTTAAAACCTTTTGTTTATGGGTAGTTAGTGATTATGTATGGATAGGGAGCACCAAATCTGTGTGGTTTGAGGTAACCCGGATTTGGGGGCGTCACAAAAATTGAGCCCGAGGTTCATTGGACCCTTTGAAGTGTTAAGGAGAGTTGGAGAGGTCGCATATGAGGTAGCTTTACCTCCGACGTTAGAACACATCCACAATGTCTTTCATGTCTCGGTGTTACGACCATAAAAACCCAACTACAAGCATGTTATAGAATATGAACCCCTGCAAGTTGAAAAAGATTTATCTTACGAAGAAGAGCCTGTTCAGATAGTTGACAGGAAAGAGCAAGTGCTAAAAAATAAAATTATACCTTTTGTTAAGGTGATTTCAAGGAACCACAACGCTGAAGAAGCTACATGAGAACTCGAAGATCAAATGATGAGAAATTATCCACAACTATTTGCTTAGTCTATGTGTAGCGATTCTGGGGACAGAATCTTTGTAATGGGGGAGAATGTAACGGGACGAATTAATTGAGTCGTGATTCTGGGGACATAATCCTTTTAAGGGAGGAAAGATGTGACGAACGAGATTTTTGTAATTTAATTTAAATATTTATTGAATTAAATAAATATTTTTCGATAATTTAATTATTGAATTAAATAATTAATTGATGAATTTATGGTAGATTAATTTAATTATATGTGTTACATTAGTTAAATTAATGTGGAGAATTTTTATATTCAAAGTATGTGTTTAATTGAGTTTATTTGATTAAATGTATTATTTAAATAAGCATATTGTTATTCTAATTAATTTAATATTAATTAGAGATTTAATAATTTGTCATAATTAATAAAGGAGAATTTTAATTATGTGACGATGTGATTTAATGTAGAATTATTCTATTTTATTTAGTTGATTTAAATGAGATTATTTAGTTAATTAAAAAATGTGACATGAAACTATATTATAAACAAGTTATTAAAATAAACTAGAAGGGAGGATAAAAGGACTAGCCAAACGAGGCCTTATTGGGGGTTGGTGCCAGTTATCAACTGACACCATGTTCTGCTAGTTTATTTATCACGTATTATCATTATTACTAATTTTCCTAAGCAAGTCAGAGAACTCAGAGAGAAAATTGAGAGAAAAAAATTGTGAGGGAAAGGAGAAGAATCAAGAATTGAGAAGAAATCCTTTCATTTGTTGCATAATCTAAGCACTAATCAAGGTAATTCCTTGAATTCAAACTTTAATTTATGCTCTTTTAAATTTTATTCCATGAACGTATACTTTAAGTTTTCTGTAATCTGAATTCTAAGGCTAAATTTTTAATAACTTGATGTTAGATGTTTGTAAGCATGGATAAATGTATTTTATATGATTTATATGTGATTTAGAGTAATTAAATCCATGAAATCATGTTTATATTAATGTTCTAGAATTTACAGAGTAGTAATATACGAATATGGCTTAAATGTATGAAATTGATGCTTGTTTTGCATGTTAATCGGTTAAATTAATGGTTGATTATGTTTATGCATGTAAAAACGAAGAAAACAAAAGTTAAACGGATTAATTTGGTTAAGAAACGAGTTTACTGTGATTGATTTCGCTAACTGTATCAAAATACGAACATAAAGCATAAACAGTGAATGTTTAATCTTTAAATTGGTTATTTAGATTGTTTATGAAGCTAAAATCATTGTGTACATAATGGGTTTAGATTTTATATCACATATGATGAATAGGTAGTAATTAAACTGGTGAATTGTGAAAAACTTTGGCCAAATTTAGTATTTTTCTGTATTCTTCGCGAACTGCAGGAACTGGGTTTAGGGTCCATCGCCTCGGCAGTGGAAATACACTAAGATTAGCGCCCCGACGGTGTCCCCACCCCGGCGGTCTAAATGAACTGGTTTTGTCGCCCCGACGGTGTCTTCGCCCCGTGACCAAATTGAACTAAATTCTACCGCTCCGGCGGGAAATTTGTGAAGGAAACCACTACCCCGGCGGTGGAATAGGAAATGAGAATTTTTCTTCTTTATTTATGCTCATGTTATGTTACCATGTGTATGTTTAAAGTTTAGACTAATGTATTAAATGAATAATAAGATACTATGATGGATGATAAGCAAATATCTATTAATTATCCGGTGACAATTGAGATATTAAATGAAATTGGATGAGAATGAATCCTGAAGTGTTTATAATACTGTAACTAATCATTGTTACTGCTTTATAAACGGAATGTATAGGTTGATTAAGAACGTGAATTTTAAATTGTAATCTACGCACGAGGCAAGTATCTTATCCTTACTTATTACTTTTACGCAAGTTCCTTAACTCTATTTTTCATTGAGCAAGTTCTAAAACCTTATCTCTCTTTTATGCAAGTTCTATATTCTACTTCATATTGATCAAGTTCTTTATCATAATACATTCAAGTTCATGAATTCAAATGTATTATTCTGAATCCTTTTAAGTAATATTTCAGTTATACAGAGTTTATTCGATTGTATGCCTTTGAGATTTAGTCTCTTGTTCTCGAATACCTTTCATATTTAATTATTGAACCTTGATTGACTAGTGAACCCTTATTGATTCGACTAGTCCATAGTTGATGAGCGTTCTAAATTCTAGAAATGTTATTGAAGTAAATCCAAACCAAACTTCCTTTGGTGCGGACTCTGATGTCAAACTGAGATGAACAACCCTTATATAGGGGATTATTTTACGCGTTAGCGTTTAGATGTTGTGCACATATATGGTACAAATGGCTGATCCTCCTAAGTACGAGAAGTAAGGTCCATATAGTCTTACGACTGTTAAAGGTTTAAAGTAGAAATATTTGATAACCTAGAACATAGTTCGTGGTCTTGTGACCCTCAGATGTTCTTTTGATTCTTGTTTTTCCTAATCTTGATTCAAAAGCCGAGAATTCGATTATCCGATATCCATTGACTATTCGCATATTATTATTATTATTTTATTGTGTTACTTACTGGGAAATTGTTGCTCACCCTTGCATAATAACATTGCAGCTAAAGTTGAAAGAATTGACGAGCCATCCGCTAGTAAGGGCAAAGGCAAAGCAAACAAGTGATGAAGACTTGTTAAATTTGTTTGAATGATATTTATGTAATAGACTTATGTTATGTTTCTGCAATTATGTTTTATTAAGGTTAGATGACCTGGGATTTATTTGTTAAAGATGTTGTAACCCCTTTTATGGGAGATTTCTATTTTAATTAAGAGTTTTCATTTATATTTGAATGGGTAGTTAGATGTGATGTGATTAATTTGGATAGTGAACAACAAATCCTATGAAAAAGAAGTACCCGGATTTGGGGGTGTCACAGAAATGAGGGAGAGACAAATGAATGTCTCTAGGCTTCTTGGAAATAATAATGAGGGAAATGTTGTCAAATTGGACTCTCAAGGCAAATAGTGTCTAACAAAAGACTTGGCATGCCGACAACTTCCTCCTTTCCTTCATTCCTATTAGTCTAGAGAGTTTGGTTGGTTCTCTCTTGGAGTAACATGCAAAAATAAGTATACATATACATAAAAATATATCCGAATACTCCCACTTTTGTACCAAATTCGGTAAATAACTCTACCCAAAATTAAAATAGGTACTCCTATAAAATATTAGGGCGCATAAAAATATTTATTGTGGGGTTTGTCCATTTATTCGGAAGACCCATAATATACATTTTGGATACGGATAAAATCAAGTATCAGCTCAAATAAAATTTTCGACGCTTGGAAAAATTATTCATTCGCATACACGTCGTAACGAAATTAATAGAAACCAAAAAAGATGTAAAAATATTCGAGCATAAATAGTGCCTCGGGAAACGTGCCCGTGAATAGTGATTTTGCGATAATACGCGAAATCAATTTATTCACTCCTACGGTTTAACAACGCATAAAAATTCATGCATTGACATGATCCAGGTTATAAAATAACCTTAAAACACGACACATAAAAATAATATTTAATCCATTTAATAATATTAATAAACCCAAATTACAAGGGTATTCACGATTCGCGATCGCTACTCTTCCCGATTAACTCCCCATAATCATATACATCAACGCACATATATCCCACCCATAATTTGGGTTAGCGCCTTTACAACAAATAACTCGTTCAATAATATTATCCTTCAACTATTTATTTAATACAATAAATAGTACTCTAGTGATATTTCTCGAAACCACCAAATTAGCTTATACGAAAACTTTCATATTTACTAATCATCGTCTACACATAATCTAGGTTATAATATAACCTTTAAACGCTTAATACATAATATTATTAATAAAAGTCTATTTTATTCAATAATATTCATAAGCTCAAATTACCAAGCTACTCACGACTCACGATCGTTACAATAATTAACTATTAACTTATTCATTCTGAATCTGTGTATATATTTTATATTTATATATACATATTAAGCTCACCAAAAAATCACATAAATATATATATATAACACACACACATACACACACACACACACACACACACACATATATATATATATATATATATATATATATATATAAACTCGACACGTCTCATAATAAGAATTATTCTATATTAAATTCTTATTATAATTATTCTCGAAAAGCCGGGTTGTCACATCCTTCCCTCCTTATAAGGATTCCGTCCTCGGAATCACCGAAACATCCTTACTCGGCCCGCGTAAATCTTCTTCCGAAATATTATCGTTGAATAATTTCAACGTATTACTATAACGTATGTTTTATATTACCTATTTAATCCATTATTCTCAACAAATTCTCGTAGGTTTTATTCTATAACCTTTACCAACTCAATTATATACTGAGTATTATCCTTTTTTTAACCCATCAATTTCCTTTTCTAAGGATCCTTGTATGCCAAAATCATCATAATAATTTAATATCATGATTTACTAACTCATAAACATTCGGAATATCACAGCATCGGATAACCAACACTTATAGTCCCCTATCAAGGGTTGCTCTCTCAGTCCAAGAATCCGCACTAAGTACTCGTTTGGATAGCTTTCAAAAATATTAACATGCATACGTCTAGCCGAAAACAAATGGCGTAGACTATTTCTTACATAGTTCATGAATGAAGAACTTTAAACATTTCACAATTCAATAATAGAACATGAATTCAAATGCACAAAGTGCGAATATCAATAATTATCATTGATATAGAGTAATTGACAATAATTAAACCACTAACATGATTGGAAAATAATAACTCGAGTTTGAGTTAGGAAACTTGCCTTAATCGTTGACTACAGCTTACACAATTTAAATTACTTCCTTTGAAAGACCTAATATTAAATAAGTTTATCTTTCAATTAGTATAGTTGTGACGCCCCCAAATTCGTGTAACATCAAACACATGATTCGGTGCTCACGAAACATCAACATAACATCTAACTAATTAAACTTTCTAAATAAAAACTAAAGATACAGAAGTAATCGGTAAAACCTCAATATAAATCTATCCATAATCCCAGGTTACAAAACCTTAAACTTAGCGTTCCTCGCTATGTTACATCAATGCGGAAAAAAAAAACTTATACAAGAAATAACTTTCATCACTTCATCTTGGTCTTTCCCTTGTCCTTGCCCGAGCCCTCAGCCTTCTCACCCTTAACTGAGAAAGTTAAATAAGAATGAGCACAAATTGCCCAGCAAGTATAACGGGTAACTCGACAAATTCATCACGAATAAAGATAACTGATTTGTAGATGCTCAATAAAGTAAAGAGTCAACAAGAGATAAGTATGAACATTCAAGATAAGAGGTTTAGATTTCAATAGCATACTAAGGGGTGTTAAATACCCAGAACATAATTTTATTTCATCAAAAACCATCAGAAGTTTATATCAATCAGATAGATTGTAAAACCTTCTCCGCAAGTACTCCAGGTGATCAGCCTTTCGTACCCTACATTGTGCACAAGTATGAAATTTAGACGCGTAAGCGTAAATGGAACTATATGCCCGGCATCAGTTTTACCCCGTTATTCGGGTTGTTCATCTTAGTATTCATGCAGAACCGCACCAAAACAATTTGGATTGGTAAACCTTAAGTAGCTACAATGAAATTGAATCATTCAATAAATTATCGTTATGCATCAATAGTATCTAACCAAAACAAGTGACTAGAACGCATTCTCAAAAGCAGTTCACAAATATTTAAGAATTTATAAACAACTAAAATTTCAATGGAGTTGTCATCAATATAGCTTGCACAATTTGTTAGTTTGTATGAAATATAGCTTGCATTATAAGGAACTTGCACACAACAATAGGTAGCGCAAGTTAGGTACTTACGATCGCTGCAATAAAGTGGATAAAGGTTAAGATACTTGCCTTTCGCGTAGTTTACGATTAACGTTTAACTTTACTGCAAGTATCCTATATACATTCATATACAAATATTCATTAGTCACTCATTCATAATAACCGGTTTTCATACTCTACTCATTCACTACTTAACTAATTCAACTGCTTCATGATAAAGGATGTGTTTTACCAACATTCATTAAACTATATATACCATGCAAACAATTCATTATATATCAAAAATAGTTGTTTTTGTTTTGATTTCAAAGGTTCCATTTGCAAAAAAAATCTGTTTAAACCTTGATTCAACATATTCGTAACGTACTTAGACGATACCAACATACCACTTGTCATTTAATAAAGATTATAAGAAGGTAACACACTTGTATCATGCTCTACATCATAAACAAAACATCTTGGTCTCTCTACAGCACGGCGCAGCCGCGCTGCCTTTATGCTTTGGAGTGGCGCAACAGCGTTACTCCCTTCCAGGCTCAGAACTGAGATTTTCAATGCTCGGTTCACATTCTAGCATACTAGGGTCCTGGCACACCACAATTAGCAATTATACAGACTGATATGAAGGCTTAAACTAATCTAAATCCATGCATTCGACATTTAACAAATCACTACTTAAATTCAAGATAATTTTTCTTAAAAATTACCAAATCATGGCTCACGATTAAATTTTGTGATAACACGCTGGTAATACATCTTAAAACACATTCAAGGCTTATTCATGTCCATTACACAAGATTAGTTGAGTTAGAGAAGCTAAGCAATTAAAAGGAAATTTCCAGGTCTGACACAGGTGCGGCGCGGCCGCGCCCTATTTGACCTTGGTACCAGCGCGACCGCGCTGTTACTCAGACACAGGTACTGAAGTCTGCTGCGAACCAAACTTTTAGCAACCCATGCAATCCCAATTTGAACACACCCAGACATTGTAACTTACCCAAAGCAACATAATTTGAGTACTACACTATCTTAATAACACCAACAATTTCATTAGCAAATTTAGAGCCTCTAAACTCAACTTTCTTACAAATTAAACTCGTTTTAGCAAATTAACCAACATGATTAGCACCTCTTGACTGAATTCAGAGCAAATAAGACATGATTAGACTTAGAATTACATGCTTTAATAATCTACCATCATCAGTTATCAACAACATGGCAATACAACCCAAACAAATCATATAGCATGCTTATTCATACATTTCTCACTATTTTTCCTAAGAAAATAAAATGGGTTTAAGAATTACCTCTTGGATGAAATTCCTTATTGACCCAGTCCTCTTAATCTTCTGATTCGATCACTTGATTCTCTGCAACTCCAGAACAACTCAAATCCTCACTCTCTCTCACTCTTGCTCTCAATTTTCTCACAATCTTCTTCTTTCTTGGGTGAAATGTTAACAAATGGAAGAATTGTCTTGGGTGGAGAGTATATAAAGATGATGGTAACATCTGATTTCCTTGTCCCTCCACCTTCAGTCATCAATTGCAAGGATTAAAGGAGAATGGGGTTAGGAATTGAAATGGTTTTTGAACTAAAGCAATGTGTAACTCCCTCCTTTTGATTTCCTGATAAATCAAGCGTAAACCCCTCATTTAGTCCCAATTTGTTAGTCACATAAGTCCCTCCAAATTCAACTGATGCATTTTAATTAATAAAAGATTATTTTAATCCATTAATCAATTTAATAAGCCATTTGACTATTTTGCCCTCCGAAATCCACATTTTTGATATTATAGTCGGTTCCTAATAAAATCGACGTTCCGAACTCAAATCCGCTGTCCGTTTCACCAATTTTCACTCCGAAAACAATTTGAGTTCTAGCTTCATTCTTGTGTTTAATACAATTATTATCTACTTAGTCAATAAGCAAATAGTTATATTAATCTAACTCAACTATTCAAATACATCTCATCACATAATCCAATTACTTATTTATTTATATATATATGCATATATATATATATATATATACACACACATAACATATACACATATAATTATTTAAACACACAAAAGATTCGCATAGAATTCAATTCATTAAATACACTACGATGTATATTGATCTCGGGCATTACATTCACCCTCCCTTATTAGGATTCCGTCCCCGGAATCATCACAAAATTAGACAAACAGGTTAGGGTAATTTTACATCATCTTCTCCTCGAGTTCCCACGTAGCTTCTTCAGCACTGTGGTTTCTGCATATTACTTTAACAGAAGGTATTACTTTATTACGTAAAACCTATTCTTTCCTATCAACAATTTGCACAGGAATTTCTTCATAGGTTAGATCTTTCTCAAACTGGATAGGTTCATATTCTATGACATGCTTGTAATCTTGCTTGTAAGGACGTAAAACTGACACATGGAACACGTTATGAACATGCTCCAGTTCCGGAGGTAAGGTGATTTCATAAGCTACCTCGCCTACATGCCTCAACACCTCAAAAGGTCCTATAAACCGCGGGCTCAATTTTCCTTTCTTTCCAAATCTCATTTTGCCTTTCCAGGGAGACACTTTAAGGAATACATAGGTACCGACGTCGAAGTCTCGCTGTTGTCTATGTTGACCTGCATATTTCTTCTGTCGATCTTGAGCCGACACTAATCTTGCTCGTATCAATTTAACAACGCTCGCAGTCTGTTGTACCAATTCTGGCCCTAGCAGTTGTCGTTCACCTACTTCATCCCAGCACAACGGTGTTCTGCACTTTCTACCATACAGAGCTTTATAAGGTGGCATACCGATGTTTGCATGGTAACTGTTGTTGTAAGCGAACTCCGCCAAAGGTAGATGATCATCCCAACTTCCCTTGAAATCCATAATACATGCTCGCAACATGTCCTCTAGAGTTTGAATTGTCCTTTCGCTCTGCCCATCTGTCTGAGGATGATAAGTGGTGCTCAGTCTCAATTGCGTTCCCATGCGTTCTTGAAAGCTTCTCCAGAAATTTGCTGTGAACCGTGGGTCGCGATCGGACACAATCGATACGGGCACACCATGTTTGGAGACAATTTCTTTGATGTAGAGTTTTGCCAGTTGGTCCAAGTTGAATTTGATTTTGATCGGCAGAAAGTGTGCCGACTTAGTCAATCGGTCCACAATAACCCAAATAGCATCAAATCCCTTCTGGGTAGTTGGAAGTCCTACCACAAAATCCATTGTGATATGCTCCCATTTCCATTCTGGTATTTCCAGGGGTTGAAGTAACCCGCTCAGTTTCTGATGTTCAGCCTTGACTCTCTGGCATGTTAAGCATCTGCTGACGCACTCTACGACCTCTTTCTTCATATTGGGCCACCAATAATATTGATGAAGATCCGGATACATCTTTGTGCTTCCCGGATGAATTGAGTAACTTGAACTATGAGCTTCTTGTAGAATTTCTTCCTTTAACTCAGATACCGCTAGCACCCAAAATCTCCCTTCAAATCTTAACAATCCATCACCACCCATACTGATCTTAAGCTTTTCCCCATCTGAAATTCTTTTTCTCACCTTTTCGCATTCTTCATCGCTGTCTTGTGCTTCCTTTATTTTGTCCAATAGAGTCGGACGAGCATCTACTGCGAATAATTTCTCACCAGATTCCTTTGAAAACTTTACTTCGAGCTCCAATCTTGCCATATCCTTAATTAACTCTTCTTGAGCTGTTATCATCGCCAACTTACCAACACCCTTCCTGCTTAGCGCATCTGCTACCACGTTAGCTTTTCCCGGGTGATATAGAATTTCACAGTCGTAGTCCTTTAGCAGCTCCAACCATCTCCTCTGTCGCATATTCAACTCTTTCTACGTGAAGATATACTTCAGACTCTTATGGTCAGTGTATATTTCACACTTTGCACCATATAAATAGTGCCTCCATATCTTCAGGGCAAATACTACCGCTGCCAATTCAAGGTCGTGGGTAGGATATCCCTTTTCGTAAACTTTTAACTGCCTTGACGCGTACACAATAACTTTACCATGTTGCATAAGCACACATCCAAGTCCTTTGTGGGACGCATCACTGTAAACTACGAAGTCACCCGTATCGTCAGGTAAAGACAACACTGGTGCTTCACTCAACCTTTTCTTCAGCTCCTGAAAACTTTCTTCACACTTTTCCGTCCAAACAAATTTTACCGACTTCCTTGTTAAATTAGTCAGAGTTCCTGCTATCCTGGAGAAATCTTGAATGAATCTTCTGTAGTAGCCTGCCAATCCCAAGAAACTTCTTACTTCTGTTGGTGTCTTCGGCTGCTCCCAATTAATTATTGCTTCCACCTTTGCTGGATCCACAGAGATTCCGTCCTTGTCAATCATGTGACCCAGAAATTGAACTCTTTCCAACCAGAATTCACACTTTGAGAATTTTGCGTATAATTTCTCCTTTCTCAACGCTTCTAACACCATTCTTAAATGTTCTGCATGATCTTCTAGAGTCTTAGAATAGATCAGAATATCATCTATGAACACAACTACAAACTTATCCAAGTATTGCTTGAATACCCGATTCATCATGTCCATAAATACTGCTGGCGCGTTCGTTAACCCGAATGACATTACCAGGAACTCGTAATGGCCATAACGAGTCCTGAATGCCGTCTTAGGTACATCTTCCTTCCTCACCTTCAACTGGTGATAACCCGTCCTTAAGTCGATTTTGGAAAAATATTTCGCTCCCTTCAACTGATCAAACAAATCATCTATCCTAGGTAGTGGGTATTTGTTTTTGATCGTCACTTTGTTCAACTCCCGATAGTCGATACAAAGTCTCATCGATCTGTCCTTCTTTTTCACAAATAAAACTGGTGCTCCCTAAGGAGACACACTCGGTTGGATATACTTCTTATCTAACAACTCCTGCAACTGTACCATCAGCTCCTTCATCTCCACTGGTGCCATTCTGTATGGGGCTTTCGAAATCGGTGTCGTTCCAGGTACTAGATCTATAACGAATTTGATCTCCCTATCTAGCGGTAGACTTGGCAAATCCTTCGGAAACACATCGGGAAACTCACTTACAATAGGTATCTGTCCCATCTCTGTCTCTACTTTCTGGGTATCAACAATATGGGCCAAATAACCTATACAGCCTTTTCTCAACAATTTCCTAGCTTGCATCATCGTCAGACAACTCGAGTGCCTAGGCGATTTACTACCATAGAACACTACCTTAGACTGATTTGGAGTCTGAAGGTTTATACACTTCTTCTGGCAATCTATCATTGCCCCATGGTTAAATAACCAGTCCATACCTAGAACTACATCAAATTCTCCTAGTTGAATTGGAATTAGGTCCACATGTAACTTATACCCCCTTATATCTACAAGACAATTCCTATGAATATGTCTAACGGGAATTATTTCCTTATTCGCCACTTCTATGTTCATGGGATGTTCTAATTCTTCCTGAGGTAAATTTAATAGTTGGGTGAATTCATGTGATAAGAAGGAACAAGTAGCACCCGAATCAAATAATATGTATGCAGATATATCATTGACCGGAATGATACCTGAAACCACGTCCTTGGATGCGACCGCATCTTGAACTGTCATGTTGAAAGTCCTTGCTGTTGGTCGATTTTGAGTTGGTGGTCCAGAAATTGTAAGATTTCCACCGCTATTTCCCCTTCCTCCATTTCCTCCACTTGAGTTCTTCTTTGGGCAATTCCTAGCCTGATGATCCAATGCTCTGCAGTTGAAGCATCCATTCCTCTTCGGTGCGGGGCAGTTAGGAGAGATGTGCCCCTCCTGTCTGTAATTGAAGCATACATTCTTTCCCTTTAGGCAAGCGCCTGAGTGACTCTTTCCACACTCCTTGCAAGCCTCTGCTCTTTTCTTCGAATCACCAGATTTACCCCCAAAACTTGTTGGGTTGCTGTTGTTATTGTTGTTGATGTTGTTCCACTTCCTTTTGCTACCACTGCTGCTACCTTCCCCTCTATTCCCTCCATCAATCTTCTTCTTCTTTTCCTTATTAAATTTCATCAGGGCTTCACTTCCGCCCTCAGTAATTATGGCCTGTTAGGTTTGTATATAGCGCGAACATGCAATCAAATTACATAAATAGTGCGAAAGCGCGATAAAATCGGATTTTAAAATTTTATACAAACCATCACCAAGATCAATCTATGTGCTCAATTAACGATATAAACGAAAGATAAAGAGAATAAGAATTATACCCTCGTAGAACAAAGCTTCCTCGGGTACATGTTCAACTCCTAGTCCTTCGTGTTCTCCTCGAATGCTACGGTGTGATTCCTTCCTTTGATCAACGTTAGCCACCCAAGTGTTTGGCCTCTAGAGGTGATCCACCAAGGAAGAACAAGTATTCAAGAAGTTGGGTATTTGGCAAAACCCTAGTTTCTATCTCTATAGAAATTGCTCTCCACAATCTAATGCAAGAGTGTGTAACCCTAATCTATGATAAGACCCCTCTTATTTATAGATGTAGGAATAACCCTACCCTAAACTATTTAGGATTAGGGTTTGTATTATAATTAAACTCCTTTAATTAATAATGCTCCTAATCCAATTAGGAATTCATGGGAGAGTACTTCTATTAATTAATTCCCAATCCCTATTAGGAATTAAATAATAGTAATAGTAATAATAATAATAAGACTCCTCTTATTAATTTATATTTAATATTTCCAAAATATTAAATAATAAATATTAAGCTATTTAATTTATTCTATCTCCATAGATTAAATTAAATACACTTAACTTATTATTACAATTATGTCATTTACTTCTTAAATAAATGTTTTCCTTTTACGGTGTGACCCTTTAGGTTCTCCATATTAAACCGGTTGTGAATAAATCAATTAGAACAATTCTAATCTTATTTAAATAAATAAATTAAACTATTTAATTCATTTAAATAAATAATATTTATTCTACAATAAGGGTAAGCCCCCTTAACGATCAACGACTTTCCAGATAATATAGATTTCAACATTAATCACAAAAGAACCTTTGAGTAAATAGTTACCGTACAATTCAATCCTTCTACCATACAATGTTCCAATTAAATATAAGACATGGATTTACTGTCAAGTCTTATTTTATTTAATTATATGTATTTCGATTCTCAAATGCACAACTCTAATTAATGCAAATTAGAAACTCCTTTCTAATTTCATTCTGCCTTGGTCAAGGACTACTGAGTTATCATTTATCGAATCACATAGGACATTCACATCTTTTACTAGACGACGTAGATTCTTTGTTGATCATTCACCTATCTCCATGTATAACTAATTATACCCAATCATACCCTTTGATATACCCACAAGGTCTTAAGGGACATGTCAAAGTATAACTCATCATACACAAGATATTATGATGATCTCAAGTCCAAGGATCACTTGTACAACTATCACTATAGGAATTCCTATTGACAGGCGAGTAAAACTCCATTAGGTATTCCTTAGCGAGCCACGTTCAGTGAACTTATTCTCTAATAAGCACCTACATACTTTCTTTAGTATCTCCACACAAATGATTATGAGATCAATCATCCTCTTCCTAAGAGCAAGCAACGTATGTACTAATCTATCCGGATTCACTAATCCCCAATTTAGTAATCCAACGATTAGGAACAATTTTAGTTTGTGAGCTATCTTGAATTTAGATCTTATTAGCATGATCACCATCATGATTCTAAAAGCATTGCTCAAAACTATGGGTTTATCACATTTAATATAACAGCACTATGTAGATAATATAAAATGCCTTTTAAGAAAATCAATTCTTTTATTAATAAATGAATAAGATTACAAAGTATATGCTACATCATATCAAATATGATTGGCTTGTGTGCATACTACTTTCATGGCCTTCTCCAGAAGAGTAGCGAAGCTGTTCGTCTGTAACACCGAAAGTCTGCTATACAACCATGGCTTAAGGCCCTGCTCGAACCTCCTTGTCTTTCTTTCCTCAGTGTCGACCTGATGAGGTGCAAATCTCGCCAGTTCGTTAAACTTTGCGGCGCACTGGGGTACCGTCATGTCATCTTGCTTCAGCTCCAAAAATCGCATCTCCGTGCGACTCTGCATACTCACAGGAAAATAATTCTCGAAAAAGACTTCTTTAAACCTCTCCCAAGATATCACTCCTTCTCCAGCCCTGTTCTGGTTCGCCTCCCACCAGAAGTTAGCTTCACCTTTCAACATTTACGTGGCAAAGATCGTTTTCTGCTCATCTCCTACTCGGGCGATTGCAAACGCCTTCTCGATTTCTTTAATCCATGACTGGGCTTCGATGGGTTCAGTGGTCCCTTTGAATTCAGGGGGTCCCACACTTTTGAAGTCCTTAAAGGTTGCCACTTGGGCCGTCGGAGGGTTATTATAATTATTCGGGGTCCGATTCTGTAATGCCCCAACTAATAGGTCTACAAATTGTTGCATTGGGTTCGGTTGATCCCTAGCATTACTGACTGACTCCTCAGGTGTCTGTTGACGACGTCTTCCCCTTGGCATTTCTGATGAATAAAATTTATATGTTATCATCCCACAACTTAATCTTATAACATTTAAAGCTTATATAAAAGTTTAATCATCACATCACACATATCAATAAACACATTTTATTAATATGAAAAACCATGAAACCAAGGTACTTAACATCTTATGGCAAAATGCCATTTACACCTCTTAACTTAGAACCGAAATTTAAATATTTACATCAATAGATAAGTGTTCAATACGACACTAATAAAAAGTTCATAGCAATATAAACTCAAAGACCCCTCCTCAAAGCATCTTCATATTCCTCATCTACTATATCCAGAACTAGCCCTCGACTTATAACGTGTCTAGACCGGTGCTCCTCACGCGGAAAATGATACACCCTATGCTGGAACCTGCCATGCGCTGAACTAAACGCGTACTGCATCCTGTCCATCCTAACCTTCTTATTCCTTACTTCATGCTCTAACTCATCCCTCTGCTTCTGAGCCTTTACACGACCTTTCATCTCATCCCTCCAGTAAGTGGTAATCAACTGTTTATCTGTTTGAAGACCCTGAACTCTCACCTCCAATCCGTTTATCGTGTTTCCCAAGTGGGACCGGACGGCCTCCTTTTCTACCCTCAACCTATCTGCCTTCTGGTCTGACGCACGCAGCTTGTCAGCCAGATCTGTGTTCCTAACCATCAAATGATGCACCAATGCCCCGAGCAGTACCACTGCCCCCTTCTCTTCTTGATACCATTCCTCCAACTCCTGGACTCGATCGTCCAACTCCGTGTTCCTGTCCATCAACTCATCTAGCAGCCTATCCTCCGGTGCTTCCTCAGAGTCCTCCTCGGACTCCTCATCTGGGTCTGAATCAGCTGCTGCCTCAGCTATGGGTGGAGGTACAGCTGCTACTAACTGCTCACTAACCACATGGATATCTCTAACCTCCTCTTCTCCTGACATCCTACGATCAAAACAAACAACTAAATTAGTGTATTAAAAATAAACATTTTTTTTAGTAAAAGTAACTAGACTCAACACTTTAAACTCTATGTGAGTTCATCTCTTTCTATCTCCACTAATTTCTTTACGACTATAATCTAAGGTTCTCCCACCTAAGGTTTATAACATACAGCTCTGATACCAACCTGTGACGCCCCCAAATCCGTGTAACATCAAACACAAGATTCAGTGCTCACGAAACAGCAACATAACATCTAACTAATTAAACTTTCTAAATAAAAACCAAAGATACAGAAGTAATCGGTAATAAACCTCAATATAAATCTATCCATAATCCCAGGTTACAAAACCTTAAACTTAGCGTTCCTCGCTATGTTACATCAATGCGGAAAAAAATAAACTTATACAAGAAATAACTTTCATCACTTCATCTTAGTCTTTCCCTTGTCCTTGCCCGAGCTCAGCCTTCTCACCCTTAACTGAGAAAGTTAAATAAGAATGAGCACAAATTGCCTAGCAAGTATAACGGGTAACTCGACAAATTTATCACGAATAAAGATAACTGATTTGTAGATGCTCAATAACGTAAAGAGTCAACAAGAGATAAGTATGAACATTCAAGATAAGAGGTTTAGATTTCAATAGCATACTAAGGGGTGTTAAATACCCAGAACATAATTTTATTTCATCAAAAACCATCAGAAGTTTATATCAATCAGATAAATTGTAAAATCTTCTCCGCAAGTACTCTAGGTGATCAGCCTTTCGTACCCTACATTGTGCACAAGTATGAAATTTAGACGCGTAAGCGTAAATGGGACTAAATGCCCGACATCAGTTTTACCCCGTTATTCGGGTTGTTCATCTTAGTATTCATGCAGAACCGCACCAAAACAATTTGGATTGGTAAACCTTAAGTAGCTACAATGAAATTGAATCATTCAATAAATTATCGTTATGCATCAATAGTATCTAACCAAAACAAGTGACTAGAATGCATTCTCAAAAGCAGTTCACAAATATTTAAGAATTTATAAACAACTAAAATTTCAATGGAGTTGTCATCAATATAGCTTGCACAATTTGTAAGTTTGTATGAAATATAGCTTGCATTATAAGGAACTTGCACACAACAATAGGTAGCGCAAGTTAGGTACTTACGATCGCTGCAATAAAGTGGATAAAGGTTAAGATACTTGCCTTTCGCGTAGTTTACGATTAGCGTTTAACTTTACTGCAAGTATCCTATATACATTCATATACAAATATTCATTAGTCACTCATTCACAATAACCGGTTTTCATACTCTACTCATTCACTACTTAACTAATTCAACTGCTTCATGATAAAGGATGTGTTTTACCAACATTCATTAAACCATATATACCATGCAAACAATTCATTATATATCAAAAATAGTTGTTTTTGTTTTGATTTCAAAGGTTCCATTTGCAAAAAAAATCTGTTTAAACCTTGATTCAACATATTCGTAACGTACTTAGACGATACCAACATACCACTTGTCATTTAATAAAGCTTATTAGAAGGTAACACACTTGTATCATGCTCTACATCACAAACAAAACATCTTGGTCTTTCTGCAGCACGGCGCGACCGCGTTGCCTTTATGCTTTGGAGTGGCGCGACAGCGTTACTCCCTTCCAGGCTCAGAACTGAGTTTTTCAATGCTCAGTTCACATTCTAGCATACTAGGGTCTTGACACACCACAATTAGCAATTATACATACTGATATGAAGGCTTAAACTAATCTAAATCCATGCATTCGACATTTAACAAATCACTACTTAAATTCAAGATAATTTTTCTTAAAAATTTCCAAATCATGGCTCACGATTAAATTTTGTGATAACACGCTGGTAATACATCTTAAAACACATTCAAGGCTTATTCATGTCCATTACACAAGATTAGTTGAGTTAGAGAAGCTAAGCAATTAAAAGGAAATTTCCAGGTCTGACACAGGTGCGGCGCGGCCGCGCCCTATTTGACCTTGGTACCAACGCGGCCGTGCTGGTACTCAGACACAGGTACTGAAGTCTGCTGCGAACCAAACTTTTAGCAACCCATGCAATCCCAATTTAAACACACCCAGACATTGTAACTTACCCAAAGCAACATAATTTGAGTACTAGACTATCTTAATAATACCAACAATTTCATTAGCAAATTTAGAGCCTCTAAACTAGACTTTCTTACAAATTAAACTCGTTTTAGCAAATTAACCAACATGATTAGCACCTTTTGACTGAATTCAGAGCAAATAAGACATGATTAGACTTAGAATTACATGCTTTAATAATCTACCATCATCAGTTATCAACAACATGGCAATACAACCCAAACAAATCATATAGCATGCTTATTCATACATTTCTCACTATTTTTCCTAAGAAAATAAAATGGGTTTAAGAATTACCTCTTGGATGAAATTCCTTATTGACTTAGTCCTCTTAATCCTTCTGATTCGATCACTTGATTCTCTGCAACTCTAGAACAACTCAAATCTTCACTCTCTCTCACTCTTGCTCTCAATTTTCTCACAATCTTCTTTTTTCTTGGGTGAAATGTTAACAAATGGAAGAATTGTCTTGGGTGAAGAGTATATAAAGATGATGGTAACATCTGATTTCCTTGTCCCTCCACCTTCAGTCATCAATTCCAAGGATTAAGGGAGAATGGGGGTTAGGAATTGAAATGGTTTTTAGAACTAAAGCAATGTGTAACTCCCTCCTTTTGATTTCCTGATAAATCAAGCGTATAACCCCTCATTTAGTCCCAATTTGTTAGTCACATAAGTCCCTCCAAATTTAGCTGATGCATTTTAATTAATAAAAGATTATTTTAATCCATTAATCAATTTAATAAGCCATTTGACTATTTTGCCCTCCGAAATCCACATTTTTGATATTATAGTCGGTTCCTAATAAAATCGACGTTCCGAACTCAAATCCGCTATCCGTTTCACCAATTTTCACTCCGAAAACAATTTGAGTTCTAGCTTCATTCTTGTGTTTAATACAATTATTATCTACCTAGTCAATAAGCAAATAGTTATATTAATCTAACTCAACTATTCAAATACATCTCATCACATAATCCAATTACTTATTTATATATATATATATGCATATATATATATATATATATATATATATATGCATATATATATATATATGCATATATATATATATATACATAACATATACACATATAATTATTTAAACACACAAAAGATTCGCATAGAATTCAATTCATTAAATACACTACGATGTATATTGATCTCGGGCATTACAATAGCACATAGGGATTCGTATTTAATTCTGAAATAAATTGTCACTTAAGCACATAATTCCCTATTTAATAACACATAAATTACAAGACAATATTATCACCATTGGATAATATTTTAATTACCAATTAATATTATTATACACTTAATAATGCATAATTCACTTACTAATGTTATTAATTATTTAACAACATCTTAATTGGTTACTAATATTACTAATCCTTTAATAATATTTAACCACTTACTATTATTATTAATCATTTAATAATAATTTAATCATTTACTATTATTATTAATTACTAAATAATAATTTATTTGTTAACTAATATTATTATTTAATAATATTTTAATTATTTAGTAATATTTAAACACTTAAACGATTTTAATGTAAATTGTTTAATCATTTTATTAATTCCTTAATTACTTTACTTTATTTATTATTTAGTATTTAAATAATAAATAATTAATTTAATTCTTTTTAATCACTTTATTTATTATTTAATATTATTTAAATAATAAACAATTACCTTTATGTATTATTTAATTTTAATTAAATAATAAATAATAATTTTATGTTATTATCTTTATTTTTCTTAACTCAATCGTATTTATTAAAAAATTTTACTTGACTTATTATTTTTATATCTCTTGGATATATTTAGTATATTTCATTTTACACATCTAATAATTTTCTTTTAATTTTTCAACCTCATTTACTATTTTTAAATAGGCCATTCTGTCCAGAATTGCATCATTTATTAAAACTCGTGATTTCATCAAAAAATTCTGAATTGCATCATTTTTTTAAAAATGGACAGAATAGTACTAAGCTTTAGAAAATCTAGTGTTTTCAATATGCATACATCTATTCCTCTTTCTAATACACCAAAATACATAATGAACACATACCCTTCATCACAACCAACCTTACTCCTTTGGAACCACCATGATCCTTAATCACAACAACCATTACCACATCACTCATGCAAACAAATAACTAAACTTAGGGTTTCCTTCCAACACATGGTCATATGAACATTTCTTCCAACACATGGTCATATGAACATTTCTTTCAACACTTTGCATATTAAACATATTTCTTTTAACCATGGATCTATATATATACCATAGATATACCAACCTAAAGCTTTAAAATAGTTTTTAAAACCATAAAAATACATTATAAGCATATCTCAACCATAAGATTAAGTTTAAGGGTTGGAATCACTTTTCACCTTATAGATCGAGATGCACACTTTCTTCTTCTTTCAAAGTAGGTGATAAAGGTGGATGACATCCAAAGCTCCTCTCCTTGATGGCTTTAATACTCTCTAACCACCAACACTTGAAAGTTTAATGAACTTCTAGGGTTTCCTTTCACTTTCTCTCTTTCTTTTTTCTTGAGAGTTTCTCTCTCTAAAGCTTTTAGCAAATGTGAAAAATGAAGTATTCTAAGTGGTCAAGAATGGTCTAGGGTGATATAAATTTCATCTACCAAAAATATTACATACAATCTATGTATGTATAAGCTTATCACCAACTTAACCCTATCCAAGCTTACATGGAGATTTTGGACACTTATGGATCAATCATATGAGACAGGTTAGAGATTGCATGGGACCCATGGCTCTATCATCCAATTATCCTCTTTTTTTACTATTTTTTTTATCTAATTTGTAGAAATGTTGACCAAAGCTTAACTTTTCACTTAATGTCCAATTGGACTAATGTTTGGACCCACTACTACAAAATAGTAAATAAATAACGTGTAAAAAACGTTGTGGTTTCTGTCAGCAAAACGTCGTGGTTAAGGGTGTCATCTATTTGACACCCTTATACAACGTTTTTAAACGTTGTAGTTAGACACATTATACAACGTTTTTAAGGAAAAAACGTTGTAAATTTGTTTTCCATAAAGTAGTAGATGCTTGAAAACGTTGTAGTTTAATATATTAGACAACGTTTAGACACATGTACACAACGTTTAGAATGTGTCATCTATTTAGACAAGACACATTTATACAACGTTTAGAATGTGTCATCTATTTAGAATGCGGTTCACTTATATTACCAGTGCACCTGCAATCTGCTAATGCCATAATATATAGCTAAAAGAGTTCTAAATTCTCATTTAAATTTAAAGTCAAAATGTATCAACCATTCAAAATACATCCCAATAATACCATTCGTTTACAGTTTCAAATTACTACATCCACAAAAAATATACCAAACTATCCATATATGCATCTCAAATTCATTTTTCAATATAAATTACTACTATATTGAATTGTGAATTTGATTACATACATCCACAAAATAAACCAAACTATCCATAAAATTAAGCTACTACCTAAGCATGTGCAAAAAAGCCTAGGTTCTCCCAAAATACGTACATTCATCTAACCCTGTACAAAACAACCTTCTCCCAAAATACCAATTTACTGTTTGCTGTCCCAAACTACAAAGAACAATGTGACTCCTTTCATATCACTTGGAAGTTCTACCTGTTCTTGCACTCCCTCGAACTTACAGCTTCGAGCAAGCATTACCAAAGCATGTACACCACCTACCCCAGCAATAACCATGCTACACTTGTCATCAGCAGCCAAATTTGCCAGCGCACCAGCTGCACGCTCCTGCAAACAAGAAATAAGCATGAACCAATTTAACTTTCTACACCATAGCCATCATATTGGATATAATCATTAATGCTTGACATATATTTAATGAAAGTGTCATATTGAAATGCATATATATATATATATATACATGACACAAAAAAACACATACCAGAACTCCATCACCACCAGTAGACCATTTGAAGATTAGATCAACTAATGCATTTATAGCACCAGCTTCAGAAATACCATCCTGAAATGTAAATAATATTTTAATATAATTTAAAGTGTGGAGTACATGACAATTAACACTGCAAAATAGGCAACCTTGTGCTCTTCCCCAACAGAAAGGTTCCATAGGCCTCCTGCAGCCTCTTCAGCGACCACTCTGTTCATAGATCTTGCCAAATTTACTAGAATATTGATTCCTCCATTTTCTACTACAGCTTTTGCGACATTGGAATTCACAGACAAGTTTGCTATTGCCTACACAACCCAACAGATTGCAAATTAACCAATCTTCTCCTGCTAGACATGAAGGTAAGCTAAAATGTATATTGCTACCAACCTAGTTATCTTACTAAAAGAATAAAAAAAATTAAAGTACTGATTGTGGATCTGGGTGAACTCTATCCAGTGAATCAAATGAGGAGATTAAAACCAACATAATTCATCAACTTTGCGGCTTCTGACTGAAGCCCCTCCTTCCAGGATCTTGCCAGGTGTAAAAGGAGTCTTATGCCACCATCCCGCATAACTGCTTCAGCCCGTCCATCGTCAATACTAGCATTTTCATCATCAACGACTACAAAAGTTGCAAGGCATGTAGCTGCCCTTTCTTGAACATCCTCTTCTGAGCTCTGTGTTAAACTGAGCAACAGTGCTGCCCCTTGGCTGATCCAGAAATTATCCAAACCCTGTGGATTGCTCTCTGCAATACGTAGAAGCGAATGGGAGAGGATCCATTCCAACCAAGTCATAATCTCATTCAGGTTCCAATCCTTCTTATCTGAATTCCTCCAATCCGAGAATACATTCTTCTCTTTCATTGTAGTATCGGCAAATAGAGAAGCTACACCTTTGAAGATGTCAGTATATAAAAAGGGCAAGTAGCAGTTTACCTTTATTACTCTTATGGGCCACAAAGCTAGCATCTTCCTCAAGTGCTGGACAGTTCAAAGCACACAGGACCTTCAAGCTTTGCAAGGATAAAAACAATCTAAAAACAGCATTAGGAACAATATCAGTCCTCGAAACATCTAAACCTTTCAAGTTTGGCAATTTAAAGTCTATCTTAATCAACTATAATTAAGGGATGTAGTTTAGGTCATGGAATATCAGACCATCTGAGCAGAAAGTCTACTATTACCTGAACAAATAAACAACTAACTATTGCTAAAAAAATGGCATACAATATCAATTAAGAAAAACTGAGATTTTGTAGTAAATTTTAAATGATATGATTATGAATTTTGCGTGTTGCAAGAAAAAGGCTAACTTATAAAGATACAAGAATAAGAATAAACTTTTAATGTTTAAATTTCACAGGCACAAATTGAAGACATAAATCAGCGAATCCACAACAAAGCTACCAGAATCAGTTTGCAATTTCTACAAACTCCAAATGAAATTGATTTATTAAGGCACAAGCGAAACTCATTTGTTCATATTGCTTTGCAAACCAAGTAGTGAATATTTTTATCTACTCAATTGCCAAGTATAAACATATAGGTTTATTAAGCAACTGATAAGGAAGCTACAAATTTCAATTTATGTCAACAGAGTTTCACTCTCACCTTCAGTACATAAATTTTGTATGGACTTCATATTACGCATATCTGAGATTTGTGAAGTAAAAAATGAGAAACTATGCCCCGTGGGATTGCAATAGAGGTAATAACTCTGCTATACTTTAACCCACTATTCGCCGAGCCCCAATTTTAAAGCCTTCTGAACAAAAGAATTGCCTGACTAATTTCAAACCAGGAATTAATATAAATTCATGAGATACCTTGAGAGAATCGGAAGCTTTTTTTAGCTCAATCTCGAGCTCCATCATGGTGGTAGCCTCACTGGACCTAATAACCGAAGCCAAAGCCCTAATCGCCGCCACAGCCTCGGCCAGATCAGGCTATTTTTGCCAGTTATTGAACTCGTCAGTCACGCTGAAGGGCTTGCCAGAATCGACGGACGGCGGTGTTTGGTTTGAACCAATTATTTTAAACCCTAACACAATTAATTGAAGATATATAGAAATAGAAATTGTGTACCTCAATCTGAATGCCAGAGATAAGAGAGAAATGTATACCCAACTCGCTGGAAAATTGTCGGATTCGCGATGAACAGAGGACGTCGCCGGCTTGTGTGAGAGAGAGAAACGCGTGTCGCCGGTCGGTGAGAGGGTGAGGGAACGACGGAGGGAGGAGGGGAGAGTGACCAGTGAGGGCTTGAGAGAGCTCGGGAAAGAGGCGAGGAGAGAGAGAGTCTGTAAATGAAATGAGGCGGCTGGACAATTAGGTTTTATTTTAAGTTTTCACTTCCGCGCAATTTTTTCAAGCTCCGTGTTTTTTAGATAGATAACGTTTTTAAAAAAAAATGTTATCTAGTTAAAATAAAAAAAATGCCCTTTTAAATACATAACGTTTTTTCATATATATCTACAACGTTTTGTTAAAAAAACGTTGTGTAAAAATATACCATAACGTTTTTTATAAAAACGTTGTGGTTTTAGTGTTGTCTATTTACTATTTTGTAGTAGGGACCACCAAATAATTTCTATTGAGCTACAATAATTAAAACATTGGACTACTAGCATACTTGATAATTAATTCAAGTAGTGAGCTAGTTTAATTAATTAAATAATCTAACATTAATTATCTACAAGTCCAATACACAATTAATTGCTTGGGCTTGTTTAAATAATTTACTAGGCAGTCCATTAAAATTTAATTACATACTTGGACTATTAAATAAATTCACATATAGTCACACATTTCATAATCGTAATTAATTAAATTATATAATCTAATTAAACTTGCTATATCCGAAGTTAATTGGATATTTACTTGGTTCAATTATCTTATCAATTTATTGATATTAAAATTCTTACGTTAGCCCATTAATTTAATATATCCATTAATTGGGCCTTCCTTTAATTAAATCAACCATATAGTCACATAGTCACCCAAATCACGTAATGGTTTAAATTAATCGCAAAAAAATTTAATTCATTAGAAATTAAATTCTTAACTTTATTTATAATGTCACTTAAAATTCGCGGTCATTACATTCTCCCCCGTTATAAGAATTTCGTCCCCGTAATTTCAACATAGGTACGGAAATCTTAACATAGGTTCATTCAAAAAGATGCGGATAATTCTTCCTCATCTTTTCTTCCAGTTCCCATGTAGCTTCTTCAGCCGCGTGGTTCCTCCAAATCCCTTTGACCGAATGTATGACCTTATTTCTTAACGTCTGCTCATTCCTATCTAGTATCTGGGCAGGAATCTCTTCATATGACAAGTTGTTCTCAACTTGAATTGGTTAATAGGATATCACATGCTTGTAGTCGGGTTTATATGGTCGCAACACCGAAACATGAAACACATTGTGAATGTGCTCAAGTTCAGGAGGTAGAGCTACCTTGCACGCCACTTTACCTACCCTCTTCAGAACTTCAAATGGTCCTATGAACCTGGTGCTCAATTTCCCCTTCTTCCCAAATCTGATCTTCCCTTTTGAGGGAGATACAATCAAAAACACAAAACTACCAACTTCAAAGTCTCGCTTTTGACGATGCAAATCGACATACTTCTTCTGTCGGTCCTGAGTGCTACCAAACGACCTCTTATCACTCTGATAACATCCACGGTCTGTTGTACCAATTCAGGTCCCAACAGTCTCTGTTCACCGACTTCATCCCAACACAGAGGTGTTCGACACTTCCTTCCGTATAATGCTTCATATGGCGGCATGCCAACACTTGCATGATAACTATTATTATAGTCAAACTCCACCAATGGTAGGTGATTATCCCAGCTACCCTTCAAATCCATCTCACATGCTCTAAGCATGTTTTAAAGTGTCTGAATCATTCGTTCGCTTTGCCCATCCGTTTGAGGATGATACGCCGTACTCAACCTCAACTGGGTTCCCAACCTTTCTTGCAAGCTCCTCCAGAAATTCGACGTGAAGCGCGGATCTCTGTCAAACATAATAGATATCGGTACTCCATGTCGCGACACAATCTCTTTCACATATAACTTTGCTAACTGCTCCAGATTGTACCTTATCTTGATCGGTAGAAAATGTGCAAATTTAGTTAAACGATCCATGATCACCCAGATCGCGTCATAACCTTTCTGAGTTGGTGGAAGCCCTGTCACAAAATCCATCGTGATATGCTACCACTTCCACTCTGGAATCTCCAGCGGTTGTAGCAGCCCACCCGGTTTCTAATGTGCTGCTTTTACCCTCTAACATGTCAAACACCATCCAATACATTCCGCGACCTCCCTCTTCATGTTTGGCCACCAGAAGTGCTGGCGCAAATCCTTATACATCTTGGTACTATCAGGGTGTATTGAATACCTTGTAGAATGTGCTTCCTGTAGAATCTCTTCTCTCAACTCTGGAACCATTGGTATCCAGATCCTCCCTTCAAACCTTAGGAGTCCCGTGCTATCAATTTTGAACTTCAAGTCTTCACCTTCTGAAATCATCTTCTTGATTCTGACACACTCTTTATCCTGCTCTTGAGTCTCCTTTGTTTTATCTAACAAGGTCGGACTCGCTTCCATTGTATACAATTTCTCATCTGCATCTTTCGGATACTTGACTTCCAACTCCAGTCTTTCCATTTCCTTTATGAGTTCCTCTTGAGCTGTCAGCATCATTAACTTTTCTTTGCCCTTCCTACTTAGAGTATCAACTACTACATTGGCTTTACCGGAATGGAATAAAATTTCACAATCATAGTCCTTGATCAACTCCAACCATCGCCGCTGCCTCATATTTAGCTCCTTCTAAGTGAAGATATACTTTAGACTTTTGTGGTCTGTGTATATTTCACACTTCTCCCCATATAAATAGTGCCTCTAAATCTTCAGAGCAAACACCACTATCGCTAGTTCCAGGTCATGAGTCGGATATCCCTTCTCCTTCAGCTGTCGTGACGCGTACGCAATGACCTTCCCATGCTGCATCAATACACACCCAAAGCCCTTGTGTGACGCATCACTGTACACCACAAATCCCCCTATATTATCTCGTAGTGATAACACATGTGCTTCACTTAGCCTCTTCTTCATTTCCAGAAAATTTCCTCACATTTATCTGTCCATACAAACTTTACTGTCTTCCTCATTAAATTGGTTAACGGCGTCGCTATTTTTGAATTTTTTTGAATAAATCTCTGATAGTAACCCGCCAACCCTAAGAAACTTCTGACCTCCGTCGGCATCTTCTGCTGCTCCCAATTTATCACCGCCTCCACCTTCGCAGGATCCACTGATACACCGTCCTTGTCAATCACATGTCCCAAGAAATGCACCCTTTGTAACCAAAATTCACACTTCGAAAACTTTGCATATAGCTGTTAGGTTTGTATATAACGCAAGCATGCAATCAAATTACATAAATAGAGCGGAAGCGTGATAAAACGAATTTTAAAATTTTAATACAAACCATCACCATGATCTTTCCTTGTGTTCAATTATCGAATAAACGAAAGAGATAGAGAGTTAGAATTATACCCTCGTAGAAACAAGTTTCTTCGGGTACAAGTTCAACTCCAAAAATCCTTCGCGTTCTCCTTGAATTCAACGGTGTGATTCCTTCCTTTGATCAACATTAGCCACCCAAGTGTTTGGCCTCTAGAGGTGATCCACCAAGGAATAATAGTTGTTCAGGAAGATTGGTGTTGGCAAAACCCTAGTTTCTATCTCTATATAAATTGTTAGTACTTTCCACAATCTAATGCAAGAGTGTGTAACCCTAATCTATGATAAGACTTCTCTTATTTATAGATGTAGGAAAACCCTTCCTTAAACTATTTCGGATTAGGGTTTCTATTCTAATTAAACTCCTTTAATTAATTTTACTCCTAATCTAATTAGGAATTCATGAGAGAGTACTTCTATTAATTAATTCTCAATCCTTATTAGGAATTAAATAATAGTAATAGTAATAATAATAATAAGACTCCTCTTATTAATTTATATTTAATATTTTAAAAATATTAAATAATAAATATTAAGCTATTTAATTTATTCTATCTCCATAGATTAAATTAAATACACTTAACTTATTATTATAATTATGTCATTTACTTCTTAAACAAATATTTTTCTTTTGTGGTGTGACCCTTTAGTTTCTCCATATTAAACCGGTTGTGAATAAATCAATTAGAACAATTCTAATCTTATTTAAATAAATAAATTAAACTATTTAAATAAATAACATTTATTCTACAATAAGGGTAAGCCCCCTTAGCGATCAACGACTTTCTAGATAATATAGATTTCAACATTAATCACAAAAGAACCTTTCAGTGAATATTTATCGTACAATTCAATCCTTCTACCATACAATGTCCCAATTAAATATAAGACATGGATTTACTGTCAAGTGTTATTTTATTTAATTATATGTATTTCGATTCCCAAATACACAACTCTAAATAATGTAAATTAGAAACTCCTTTCTAATTTCATTCTGCCTTGGCTAAGGACTACTGAGTTGTCATTTATCGAATCACATAGGACATTCACATCTTTTACTAGATGTGGTAGATTTTTTGTTGATCATTCACCTATCTCCATGTACAACTTATTATACCCAATCTTACCCTTGGATATACCCTAAAGGTCTTAAGGAATATGTCAAAGTATAACTCATCATACACAAAATACTATGATGATCTCAAGTCCAAGGATCACTTATACTACTATCACTAGATGAATTCCTATTGACATGTGAGTAAAACTCCATTAGGAATTCCTTAGCGAGCCACCTTCAGTGAACTTCTTCTCTAATAAGCACCTACATACTTAATTTAGTGTCTTCACACAAATGATTATGAGATCAATCATTCTCTTCCTAAGAGCAAGCAGCGTAGTATGTACTAATCTATCCGGATTCACTAATCCCCTTTTTAGTAATCCAATGATTAGAAACGATTTTAGTTTGTGAGCTATCTAGAATTTAGATCTCATTAGCATGATCACCATCATGATTTGAAAAACATTGCTCAAAACTATGGGTTTATCATATTTAATATAATATCACTATGTAGATAAAGTAAAATGCCTTTTAATAAATCAATTCTTTTATTAATAAATGAATAAGATTACAAAGTATATGCTACATTATATCAAATATGAATGGCTTGTGTGCATACTACTTTCAATAGCTTCTCCCTTCTCAGTGTCTCTAGAACTATCCTCAAATACTTAGCGTGCTCCTACTCCATCTTCGAGTAGACTAAAATGTCATCTATGAACACGATAACAAACTTATCCAAGTATTTCTTGAACACTCTATTCATCATGTCCATAAATGTTGCTGGAGCATTCGTCAGCCCAAACGACATTGCCAGAAACTCAAAGTGACCGTATCGAGTTTTGAATGCTGTCTTTGGTATGTCCTTTTTTCTCACCTTCAGCTGGTGATACCCCGTCCTCAAGTCAATCTTCGAAAAATACCTCGCCCCTTTAAGTTGATTAAAAAGATCGTCTATCCTGGGCAATGGGTACTTGTTCTTAATCGTAACTTTGTTCAACTATCGATAGTCAATACAAAGCCTTGGCGATCAGTCTTTCTTCTTTACAAACAGCACTGGTGCTCCCCATGGTGACATACTCGGCTGAATGTACTTTTTATCCAATAACTCTTATACTTGTATCATCAATTCCTTTATCTCTACCGAAGCCATCCTGTATGGTGCTTTTGGTATTGGCGCTGTTCTCGGTATTAAATCAATTACGAACTCGACCTCTCTATCTGGCGCTAAACCTGGTAACTCATCTGGGAAAACATCTGGAAATTCCCTTATTACAAGTATCTATCCCACTTCACCCCTAATCTCTAAGTATCAACCACGTGAGCCAGATAACCTATGCAACCCTTTCTAAGCAATCTCTTTGCTTGCATCATCGTCAGACAACCTAATTGTCTAGACGATTTACTTCCATGAAATACCACCTTCGACTTATTAGGGGTTTTCAGGTATATACACTTCTTCTGACAGTCAATCATAGTCCCGTGACTAGATAACCAATCCATTCCAAGGATTACGTTAAATTCTCCTAGTCGTATTGGAATTAAATTTACGCCCAATCTATATCCTCTTATTTCAGCATAACAATCTCGATGAATATGTTTTACAAGGATAATGTGACACCCCCAAATCCGGGTCTCCTAACCTCGAATTCGGTGTTCACGATACTCAACAACAAACATACTTTCTAACTAATGTGGAATAATAAACATACAATGTCTATCGAAATAGTAATAAAGTCTTCTAATCATGGTCCCAAGGTTCTTTAACTTTAACTTAAAACAAACCCTTAATACATTAAGGAGTTCACATAACCTAATAACAATTCAAGATAAACTAGTACATAAGCCTTATCAGGTGACTACTCTTGCACCTTCCCTTTTCCTTTATCCCCTTTAGACGTTTCTGCCTTAACTGAAATAAAGATCATGATATAGAAAGGGTAAGCAACTAATTTACTTAGCAAGTTTATATACAAGGGAGATATATCATGATTAGAAGGAAGTTTCGCTTTCAATGTTCAACAACAGTATAAAATTATGAAGGAACAAGAATTAATAGTCAGCAGTTGAATATTCGGATACTCAAATGACAATTACTGAGTGGTTTGAAATAACCATAGACATTTGTCAAGGTTCTCAGCATTTAAACCTGACCTCTTAAAAAGATTTGGTAATCAAGGGGATCGGCCTTTCATACCCCGTGATTTATGCATAAACACTTAATAAACCAGCATTGATATCATGCCTTAATCAAATTTATCCTTTTCTCAGCTAAGAGTTCTTACCATAGAAATTTAATAAGAACAGCTTTTAAAATACATTTGATTTAACAAATTTAGACATGCTTGGTCTAGCTGATACAAATAGCATAGATCTATCTCATAAACAATTCATTCTTGAAAGAACTTTAATTTAATTCACAGTTCAATAATAATAGAATAGGAATTCAATTTCACAAGGTGCGAATCTCAATAATCAGTATAGATGTGAATAATCAACAATAATTATTCACTAACATGCTTCGGAAATAATAACTCGAGTTTGAGTTAGGGAACTTGCCTGTTTGCTCAGCTACAAATAATTCTAGCTTTAATTAATTGGCCTTGAAGGACCTAACATTGATAAAGTCGATCTATCAATTAGTATTGCGTAGTTGTACGTCTATACGTTCACTAAGGAACTTATCTACCACATGAGCTAAACACATAATGCACCTAGCACAATCTTACTATCATTAACCCTAATCAAACTTAGGTTAATGATAGATTAACATGGGAATATTTTTTCAAAGGGTTAAACACCTTTTTAAGCCTTTAAACAATTGGGTTTACTTGTTTAATTAAGGAATTATTAAACACTTCATATTCGAATAACTCATTTCTCATTTGATTACCATTCAATATTAATTAAATGGGAATCAATTAATTATCTATAGTTATTATCTATCGAATAACAAATTAGGTTTAATTATTACCCATTCAATAATATATCCATAAAGTTTTAATCTTAATATTTTTTTATTTACTTAAAAATATCAAATTCTTATATTACAAATATCATAGTAATATTTTAATAAGTTATTAGGCGACTAAACAATTTATTTTAATTATTTTACCCTTTATTAACAACTTATTTAATACCCATAAAAGGTCATAAATATTATTTATCATAATAGATTATCAAAATACCTCACATAGGTTAGATTACACTATCATAGGAGTACCTAAGCTTTAACATCCTATTTTTCTCATTTATGACATTATTTAACCATTTATTTCCTTTTAACCATAACTATAATATTATTATGAAAAATAGCAAACAAGTTCTAAAAATTATTATCTTCTGGATCTGGACAGTATATGACCCAACAATAATTTACAAATTTTTCTGGAATTTTAGAAAGTGATTTACTATTTTTAAAGTACTCAAAACCTCTAAATCTTTTTACATTTTTCATAAATCGAGTTTTGCTCAGAAACTTTTGAAATTTTCAGGGTACACTCTCATAACATATATAACCATACTGTAAAACATTTCATATTTTTTCAAGGTATACATAGTGAGTAATCCGGGTAAGGATATTTAGGAGTCCTTACAGTAAAATCCATTACACAAAAACCACACATCAAAACGTGTTCATTCTTTTTCCTACTTATAGAGAACTTCTTAAGCTACCTCTGTGATTTTTTTCAGATTTTTAAAAGATCCATAACTAGCCGAAACAACCTTTGGAAAAACGGGGATAGCAAGCTTTTAGGGTTTTAAAGCTTTAAGTTTTATAGCTGGACTGTTTTGGGAAAATAGTCCCCAAGGCTTCAAAAATTATTGGATTTGTGTTCTACCACTTGGGTTTACTAGCTAACTCATGTATATAGCTCCCCCCTTTGACGGATCACAAATTCAAGTTGTAAAACTTGAGTTACACACGATTTAGTGGAAGGAAAAACTAGGGTTTCACCCCTAGGAGAACATATGCTCATTTTCTTCCTCTAAATCTTTGATCTAACACTCAAGATATTTAGTTCCATACATGATGATATGTAGAACTAGGGTATCTTGGGTATTAGTTCATAACCCCATCAAAACTTGCTATCTTGCTATAATACCAAATAGAAGAAGGAAATGAAGATTTAGGTTATACCACTAGTAGCAACCTTCCTTGATATACCAAAGTAAGATATGAACTTAGGGTGCACTAATCAAGCTAGCACTCCTCTCCTTCCCCTCAAGAACCGAACCTCTCTCTCTCTTTTCTCTCTTTGTATTTTGCTAGCTTGGGAGAAAAATAGAAGAAGAAGAATAGGAGAAAAATGAAGAGAAAATAAAATGTGGTGATTCAAGAATGTATCTTACAATATAGTTAGATACAACTAGGAGTATAACTAATATCCCCTATATCTTTGTTGTCCCTTGGATAAAAAGCTTACTAATTGAATAATAGCAAGATACCTCTACCTTTTTGTTAGGTTTGTATATAGCGCGAACATACAATCAAATTACATAAAAGTGCGGAAGCGCAATAAAACGGATTTTAAAATTTTTCATACAAACCATCACCATTATCATCCTTGTGATCAATTATCAATTAAACGAAAGAGATAGAGATATAGAATTATACCCTCGTGAATCAAAGCTTCCTCAGGTACAAGTTCACCTCTAATTCCTTCGCGTTCTCCTTGAATTCCACCGATTAAATTCCTTCCTTTGATCAACGTTAGCCACCCAAGTGTTTGGCCTCTAGAGGTGATCCACCAAGGAATAATAGTTGTTCAAGAAAATGGGTGTTGGCAAAACCCTAGTTTCTATCTCTATAGAAATTGCAAGTACTCTCTCTCTCCAATTCTTATGGAAGAGTGTGTAACTTGTAACTGTCTAACCCCAAATCATGATAAGACTCCTCTTATTTATACATATAGGGAACCCTCCTAAACTATTTAGGATTAGGGTTTTTGTTTTAATTAAACTCCTTTAATTAATTGAACTACTAATTCAATTAGGAATTCATGAGAGAGTACTTTTATTAATTAATTCCCAATCCCTATTAAGAATTAAATAATAGTAATAGTAATAATAATAATAAGACTCCTCTTATTAATTTATATTTAATATTTCGAAAATATTAAATAATAAATATTAAGCTATTTAATTTATTCTATCTCCATAGATTAAATTAAATACACTTAACTTATTATTACGATTATGCCATTTACTTCTTAAATAAATATTTTCCTTTTGCGGTGTGACTCTTTAGGTTCTCCATATTAAACCGGTTGTGAATAAATCAATTAGAACAATTCTAATTTTATTTAAATAAATAAATTAAACTATTTAATTCATTTAAATAAATAATATTTATTCTACAATAAGGGTAAGCCCCCTTAGCGATCAACGACTTTCCAGATAATATAGATTTCAACATTAATCACAAAAGAACCTTTAAATCAATAGTTATCGTACAATTCAATCTTCTACCATACAATGTCCCAATTAAATATAAGATATGGAATTACTGTCAAATCTTATTTTATTTAATTATATGTATTTCGATTCTCAAATGCACAACTCTGATTAATGCAAATTAGAAACTCTTTTCTAATTTTATTTCTGCTTTGGCCAAAGACTTCTGAGTCGTCATTTATTGAATCACATAGGACATTCACTCCTTTTACTAGAAGTGGTAGATTCTTTGTTGACCATTCACCTATATCCATGTGCAACTTATTATACCTAATCATACCCTTTGATATACTCTAAGGGTCTTAAGGGACATGTCAAAGTATAACTCATCACACACAAGATACTATGATGATCTCAAGTCCAAGGATCACGTGTACTACTATCACTACAGGAATTCCTATTGACAGGCGAGTAAAACTCCATTAGGTATTCCTTAGTGAGCCACGTTCAGTGAACTTATTCTCTAATAAGCACATACATACTTGCTTTAGTGTCTCCACACAAATAATTATGAGATCAATCATCCTCTTCATAAAAGCAAGTAACGTATGTACTAATCTATCCGGATTCACTAATCCCTTTTTTAGTAATTCATCGATTAGGAACGATTTTCGTTTATGAGCTATCTAAAATTTAGATCTCATTAGCATGATCCCCATCACGATTCTAAAAACATTGCTCAAAACTATGGGTTTATCACATTTACTATAACAGCACCATGTAGATAATGTAAAATGCCTTTACTAACCGAATAAGATTACAAAGTGATAGACTCCACGGCACGCTTGCGTGAGGTGGTCGTCGCCCGGATCGTTTCTAACAAGTTGATAGGATGGATAGCTTGCAACACCTTAACCCCTCGCCTATATGTAGACGGTAATCTTGGTACAATTGCTTGCAAATGAATTATGCGTAGGATGAACACCAATGACACATCAACCCCTCATTTATATTGAAGCGGTAATCTTGGTACAATCGACGATTGATGCGGTAGAAGACGCCACACACAACTATGAATGGTTGTATGATAAGTCAATTATGAATCTCTCAAGAAAACTAAGGAATACTTAGGAATTCTTCAAAGAACCACAAGTAGAGAAACAAACTCACAATAATATTGATAATGCTGAAAATTGGTTGATCCCAATCCATTACAACATGCACCTATTTATACTAAGCTAGAGAACAATCTAGAATTCAAACAAACCCTAGCAATGGAAAACACCATTACATAAAACATGGAACCCTGTTCCGGGGAAGGAGTCAAATGGTGGAAAACACCATTACATAAAACATAGAACCATGTTTTGGGGAAGGAATCAATTGGTGGAAAACACCATTATCTAAAACATGCATGTTCATGAATCTAGTAATCCCAAAACACATGAATAATCTTTAAGCTTTATTTCAAGCGTCTTAGTCACCATTCCAAGCTTCCTTGAGTTGAAATCATTCCATTCACTCTTAATCATCCGTTTACTCCTCAATACTTGAGTTGAATGAATGTCATAAAATTCTGACCCCCTCATGCTTGTGTCATTCCCTTCCTCTTCAAAAGGATTTGTCCTCAAATCTAGCATTTCTCCCTCTCAGAAGGATTTGTCCGCAAAAATGATCCTCCCTCCTTGCGCGATGGAATCACCCACAAATTTGTTCCTGGGTCAAATACCCATCTTTGCAAACTTGCACATCGTATGTGCAAATACACACGAACTCCTGGATTAGACACAAATGATACCAATTGATAGTCTCCTCCTGGATCTAATATCAGCACATAGTTCCCTTCACGCTTCATCAATTTACATTTACGAATCCCCGGATCAAAAATCAACTTGAGGATCTCGTGCATTTGTAAATACATCCTTTTCAACGATCCTGGATCAAATATTAATTACTGAAACTCAACACGTTGTTCAAGTAAGCACTCTTGAATTCCTGGATTAAACATAAAATAAAACCAATCAATATGAATCTTTTGTATAATCAAGGAAAACTCAAGAAACTCAAACTCATATGTATAGTTTACTAAATCAAAATTCAATTTACTTCCCTATAGACTCTCAATACAATGTTCGAATGGATCTACCCAACTTTTCATGCCTTTGGAGAGTGAGATCCCATCTCGAATCTTCAAAACACAAATAACCTTTCCCTCTCCATTGACATTAGCAAATTCAAAATCAAATAATGATATCAATGGAACCGGAAGATCATAACCAACACCACAAAACAAAAATTCTCTAGCATATATACGATGATCACAACCAAACTCACTAGATGCTGAAGATTTTTCCCAAGGTTGATTATCAGTCAAAATATCATTAAAACAAATATTACCAAATGATAGCATTTCATCCAACGAGGCTTGTTCTAATGAAAAGATACCAAATGATAGCAACTTATGCAATGATGATTGCTCTAACGAAATGACATGATCAATACCATTGTCAACTGACGACAATTTATGTAAAGCGTGATCAACAGGAAAATCTAACTCAACATATGGACTAGAATGAATTTCATGCAAATTAGAGTTTTGAAAATGAGAAGAAATATCATGATCATAAACTAATTCAACAAAGTTCAAATATCCTTCATAATTTATGATAAAGACGATTCTACCATCAAAATAGCTAATCACAAATTTACCAATGGAAGATGCAAAACATGTTTTAGATAACTCATGAAGACACTAGATGCATCAGTTAATCTAACAGAAATAGCTATCCATCTATACAAGTTACATGTTAACACAATTTTCCTTTTATCACAATCCATTATGCTAATTTGACTAGGCATTGTCATCACATGATTATCATCAAATGTAGATAAAACATAAGTATTATGCAATTTATCAAACATATTATCTAAGTAAAGAAAATAACAATGATACTTGTTTACCAATTCAAAATCGACAAACATGTTTGACGTCTTATCCTCCTTAGATACTATGATCTCATCAATAGCACATGCACTCATGACCTCATCCACGATACCTTCCTCTATCAATTCTTCAACCTGCCTCGGTGACTCCTTCGTCTCCTCAAGATCACCAATAGCTGACGGATATGGAATGATAGTGCTAGGTATATCATCCTCCACCTGTATAGGAGAAACAACAAAACTAGACAAAACAGAGTTACTTTGGTTAGTATCCAAAAGCGCCATCTTGTACGAATATATAGTCATTGGCTTTTCAAAATACAACTCACTTTTGCTCTCACTCTCTTTTTTATAGTCACTTATTTTTCTCTCTTTCTCTTTTTGCTCATTCTCTCGTTTATTTTTATCTCGAATATTTTCTTTCTCATTCTTGTCATTCATTTCTTTTTCTCTCTTTTGATTACAATCCTTTTGTACAATCATTAAATCTTCATGAACTTCATCATGTTCATTGGAACCTAACAATTCTCCTTGGACTGCATACTCTTTTGCATTGTCTTCCTCCTTCGGTTGATCTTGCTCTTTTTGTGCCTTAAGAGTGACTTGTTGCTGTTTCAAGTGATCATCCTTTAACTCATTATACGTTCTCATGATGTCCTCAAATGATACTGGTTCCACATATACCCTAGGAGTTTCGCGCGGTTGTTTCTAATGCGACTCCTCATGCCTTTGAACCTTTTTTTCATTCTCCCAAGTTGATTGCCTTGAAGGTTGCTCTTTATGCCTTGGAGATATATATTCATTTCTCCCGCTAGGTTATACTGGAGCATACCGTTTTCTCATCACGGTTTTCAATTCTTTCCATGTATCGATCGAAGGTTCTTCATATTTTCTCCTATTACGTTCAAATTGAACCCACCACGTACGTGCATCACCGGAAAGATCTAGAACTGCAAGTTTGAACTTTCTTTGCTCGGAATATTTATGATAGCCAAACTCTCGTTCCTTCCCTTTCTCCCAACTCAAATAAGCTTCGGGATCCGCTCTACCTTGAAAGGATTTTTTTTGCCATTCATAATTATTTTCACATTTATATCCATACATGATTACTACAAAACAAATTTTAGTACATAAAGAAAGATAATTTCCTCACACACTCCCTCTCATGTATCACACAATTATAAAACGCTCGTGTATCGCTCAATTGGCTTTTACCCTCTAATAATCTAACCACTCTTGCTTTTTTTCGCTCGTAATTCTCTCTAATAGGTTCTTTTTGAATTCTCCAAATAATTCCACAGTTTACTATTTAATTCAACAAGACTTATCATAAAACTACTATAGCAAGTATGACTTATGATATCCAACAAAATTTCACAATCGCTAAATATGACTTTTCCGAATGAAATCCCAATAATAGCAAATGATATTAATTTTCTGCAATTTTTTTTTTGCAGTTTTTTTTACTATAATTGAACAATAAAAGTAAAGATAAGTAACTTGATAGGAACTTAGCTCTGATACCAAATAATAGACTCCACGGCACGCTTGCGTAAGGTGGTCGTCGCCTGGATCGTTTCTAACAAGTTGATAGGATGGATAGCTTGCAACACCTTAACCCCTCGTCTATATGTAGACAGTAATCTTAGTACAATTGCTTGCAAATGAATTATGCGTAGGATGAACACCAACGACACCTCGACCCCTCGCTTATATTGAAGCGGTAATCTTGGTACAATCGACGATTGATGCGGTAGAAGACGCCACACACAACTATGAATGGTTGTATGATAAGTCAATTATGAATCTTTCAAGAAAACTAAGGAATACTTAGGAATTCTTCAAAGAACCACAAGTAGAGAAACAAACTCACAATAATATTGATAATGCTGAAAATTGGTTGATCCCAATCCATTACAACATGCACCTATTTATACTAAGCTAGAGAACAATCTAGAATTCAAACAAACCCTAGCAATTGGTGGAAAACACCATTACATAAAATATGGAACCCTGTTCTGGGGAAGGAATCAAATGGTGGAAAACACCATTACATAAAACATGGAACCATGTTTTGGGGAAGGAATCAATTGGTGGAAAACACCATTATCTAAAACATGCATGTTCATGAATCTAGTAATCCCAAAACACATGAATAATCTTTAAGCTTCATTTCAAGTGTCTTAGTCACCATTCCAAGCTTCCTTGAGTTGAAACCATTCCATTCACTCTTAATCATCCGTTGACTCCTCGATACTTGAGTTGAATGAATGTCATAAAATTCTGACCCCCTCATGCTTATGTCACAAAGTATATGCTACATCATATCAAATATGATTGGCTTGTGTGCATACTACTTTCACTTTTGTTATCATGGGCTAGTGAGAGCTTTGTGTCACTAGGGTGGCTAGTTAACATCTTAGGAGGCTACTTGACAACTTAGGAGGCTACTTGACATCCTAGGTAGCTATACCATCAAGTCTAAAATCCAACTTCCAACACAAGTTAGATAATACTTTAATTAAAATTTGAAAAACCAACTTGCTCTTTCTCTCTCTATGGTCCACGACATATAAGGGATTTTTGTCCCAAAATGATGTCCCAAATATACCACCATTAAATAAATTAGTGCTACATCTTTAAATTACCAAGTGGGCTAGGTTTTAGGTAATACCTCAAATACACTTTGGGCTTAGAATTAAATGATTGGGCTAATGAAACCATACCTATTTAAATGCAATATAGGGACTTTTAATTTAACCCAATGATAGCTCATTTAATATGCCACATAATTAATACCCAAATCTATGATTAATATAAATAATTGGGCTAGGTTCATTAATGAAGTAACTTAGTGATGAGTGTGTTTTATATACACAAATTGGGTACTTTTAGCCTTAATAATTTGTAAGTCTTTAGCTATTTCGTTTGGTTTTATGTGTTTTCATTTTATTATTGTGTAATGTAGTTTTGTATTACTTTTATATGTATTTGTGTGCTTTTATGTGTTTTTACGTTGTTTTGTAGGTATTGAAATAAAGGCCCCTTGGATCGATGCGTTTTTGGTTTGAATCTAACATTCCCGCTGCTTGTTTCTCAATTTAACCCATGATGCAATCTGAATCTCTCAAAACTCAAAGAACAAAAGTTGTAGATTTTGATCTTAGCTTTCCAAAGCATCCGAAATCATCCAATTTGAAGTTAGTATGAGAGAGTTATGGTCATTTTACCATCGGATTTTGCATGACTTTTACACAGCAGTTGCATCGGGATCAATTTGAACCTTTCTCCGGCCGTTATATCGTCAAGCTCTAGTTATGAAAGTTGTAGAGCTACTTCTTAGCTTTCCATAGCCTACTTAATCGCCTTAATCCGAGTTCGGACGAAAAAGTTATGGTCGTTTTTCCAGAGCTCGCCGGGGCGGGAATTTCCTACACAAATTCCTCGCCGCGGCGAGAGCTCGCCGGGGCGAGAAAACTTAGGCCAAAAAGCTCGCCGGGGCGAGCTTGTCGCGGACAGAAGCAGATTTTTCAGGTTTTTTGGTCATTTTGGAGGTGCTAAGCTAGGTTTACTCATACCCAACACTTATAACATATCCAGGGGCTCGAAAATCAGCAACTACACTTGTGGAGGCTGCACATAAACATCAAAATTGAAGAGAAATGGGCTGCAATACAAGGAATTTCCAGCAAAATCAAAGGAACAATTGAAGAAAGGAGTACCAAATCAAGGAGGAAAGCTAGAAATCATCAACCCTCAAGCAAGCAACGTTGGGAAATCTTCAAAAGTGGTTTTATTTCTAGTATTTTCTTCTTATTTTGTAAATCCAATATGATGATATAAAGATCAAATTTGATGTTTATTGTAGTTACCATGAACTAGGACTCATTTGCTAAGATTTCAATGGAACCCAATACATAGTTTGAATTGAATGCTCTCTCTTTGATGTTGGTTAATTATTTGTGATTGGATATCATAATTTGTGCTTTATATATTAATTACCTTGCTAGTAATTACCTTGGGAACTTATATGGAATTGAGAGAGGAAGTATAGGTTGAGACCTTGTTATGATATCATGTGAAAATTAGATATTCCTATGGGTAATTTATGAAATTAAGTGACGTGTGTTTTATTTAATACCTTCATGAATGGATAATTTGATTGTATTTAGGATAGACATATACCTAAATACCACATGTATCCATTTGAGAATCATGCTTAATGATTTTCTATTGCGAAAGTTGATAATTGATAGGGTGATTAATGAGATTTGGTGACACGTGTCTTGTTGATTATTCTTGATATTGGATTCTTGCTAGTGTGTAGAATAGAGATATTTATACACCGCATTGGGAAATACGTATTTGACCATCGAGAGAGGCTTGTATATACTTGTAAATTCTCGGATAACAATCCTTGTGATTTAACTAGTTGAAAAGAGAGAGTTAGGATATTCAAGTGAAGTGTTGGGGGAAATTGCAATCTTAGACTTGTTAATATTTGATTTCATTATCTTAATGCTTTCCATAGTTGTTTAATTATTTGTTATCTTCATTAATACAAAACAACAAAAACAACTATCATTTGTTTGAATAAGATTGAGATGATAAAAGGTTAGTACTTGGAAAACACTAGTAATAATTCCTCGTGGGATCGATACTTTACTTACTCTTTATTACTTGTTGACCGCGTATACTTGCGCGTTAATTGTCGTTATATTAATCGGACAACAAGTTTTTGGCGCCGTTGCCGGGGAATTGTTTTTCTAGTATTTTTTTCAATATTAGTCATAATCAAATTAGTCTTAGTTTAAACTTGTATATAAATTTGCTTTTAGTTTGTTTTATCATTTATTTTTCTATTTTAATGCTTTCTTCTTTGAAAGGTACACGATGGATGACTTTGTTGATCAATGGCCGTACATGAGTATGACTCAACCAAGCGAAACTGGGATTGATAGACTCAATGCATTTTCTGCATTGTTAGCACAATTTGAGATGTTTTCGAGGAAGGTTGATGCTTTAGAAGCACAAAATATTCAAAGTGTGGTGGTTACTTGTGATTATTGTGCTGACAATCACCTAAGTCATCAATGCACCGTCAATTTTGGACCGGTACAACACGGTGGTGATTACCCCAACAACTATGATTATCCCGATTATCACCAAGATTGGGGGTATCACCCGGATTCTACATGGAGCTACAATTATGAAGATCAATACTATGCTCCAAATCCAACATATGCACCGGAATTCTCATGTCCACCTCCTATTCAAGAAGAAAAGATGTCAAACTTTGAGGAACTTGTGACCAAGATCATGACTTCGAATGAGGAGATGTTGAAAAGTCAAGACCTATCAATTCAAAATCTTCAGAATCAGATTGATCAAATGTTCAAAGCTTTAAACAACTGCCCTCAAAACAATTGGTGTAATGACATGGATTCTGAGACTAATGGAAAGCCCGAATCACATTTGCAACTGGATGAGCCACAAGATATCGAAAGTGGGGAGACAAGTGGGGAGCGAGAAAAGGAGGCCGATGATCCAGCCTTGAGTTCCAATGATGATGAGCCAATTGTATTAATACCCCAAGTGCCTTCTCCACCAAAGTTCAAGAATCCAGTCAGTTTTGCAAAACCGTGTCCACTTGGTAGTCATTTCTTAGGCGAGGCTCTATGTGACAATGGAGCTAATATAAATTTGAACCCATGGTGTGATGAATTAGGGGTCCATGAAAAGAAAGCTGAAAATTCTATTGTGTTTGTGGAGCTTCAATTCAACATTCTTTTCACAAACACAATGGAACAATCATCTAGTTTTGTGAAGTCCTTAAGTGAGGTTGTGCCTAAAAGTACCAAGCTAGGTGAACATGATACAATGACCCTTACTGAGGAGAAACCCTCAAATATTACATGGCTATCAATGGAGGGTGGGTTCCTCAATTATCGAAGGGGAATTGGATAAAAGCAGGGAGTTAGTCAGGCCGAAGACTTTAAAACAAGCGCTTCTTGGGAGGCAACCCAATTTTATTGTTTTGATTTTGATTTTTTTCAATTGCTTTTTAGTTTGTTTAATTGCATTTTAATTTCTTTAGTCAATTGCTTTCAGGTACCGAATACTAAGCAAATTGGTGTGCGCTCCCAACTTAAGGGACTTAAAAGATGATATTAATAGCGCTTGACACGTTCTCAGGGAAGTCTTCTATTTTTTTTCCCTATTTCAGACATTGAGGACAATGTCAAGTTTAAGTTTGGGGGTATAGGCTTTAGTATTTAGTATTTGTGTTTTTAATTTAGTATTTGTGTGTGCTTTAGTATTTAGTATTTGTGTTTTTAATTTAGTATTTGTGTGCTGTTAGTGTTTTTTTTTTTTTTTTTTTTTTTTTTTAAATTTCATTTATTTTTAGGATATGTCCCTTGAGCATTGTTTTAATTTGATTTGAACCATAATCCATGGTCTATGATAATGGCTTGTTTGAATTGATTCTAACTCATGGAAAATGGACAATTGTTGCTTAGTTGTTGTGCTTATCGTTATTGTTGGTTATTGTTTTGCTTATGCGTCCTTTCACTTTTATGCACTCACCCATGAGTATTGAGCTAGTTGTATGCTTAGAGAAGGCTTTTATAACCGAATGCTTATGGGAAATATCTATAAACTCTTTAACTCGTTTAAACATCACTCGAAGGAAGGTGTCCAAATTTGTTGTGTTTGAATTGATGGTCATGTGGTGAGTTGAGATGGAGCGTAAAACGCACTCACTCATGGACACATGCTTAGGGGAGATAGAGCGTAAGACGCACTCTCCTATAATTTGATGAGAAAAGAAAGAAAGTTTTTTATATCAATTCTTGTGTTGAGTTGAGATGGAGCGTAAAACGCACTCACCCACAAGAGTGGACTTAGGATAAGATGGAGCATAAAATGCACTTACCTAGAGTCTTTTGATTTCAAATTTTTGGAAATTGTGATTTGTATACCTTTGTATTGAGTGGTGTGTTAAGCATGTTGTTTTAGGGTTTATTTTGATTATTTCATAAGGTAATGTGGTTGCATAGTTTTATCCGAGCTTAATTGGTTTAGTGCTATTGGGTACACACACATGCGGAAGGGACCTAAAGCAAGCTATAACTAGCTAATTGTAAATCTAAACTTGCAACGTTTTGAAAGTTTCCTTGAACTTTATTGTGTTTATGCTTTGAGACCATTGGTTAGCTTATTAACTCATTGCTCAAGATAGTTTTTATTTAGAAATGTTTAATTTTTATAGTTTGTGTGTTTTGCTTGAGGACAAACAAAGGTTTAAGTTTGGGGGTATTTGATGAGTGTGTTTTATATACACAAATTGGGTACTTTTAGCCTTAATAATTTGTAAGTCTTTAGCTATTTCGTTTGGTTTTATGTGTTTTCATTTTATTATTGTGTAATGTAGTTTTGTATTACTTTTATATGTATTTGTGTGCTTTTATGTGTTTTTACGTTGTTTTGTAGGTATTGAAATAAAGGCCCCTTGGATCGATGCGTTTTTGGTTTGAATCTAACATTCCCGCTGCTTGTTTCTCAATTTAACCCATGATGCAATCTGAATCTCTCAAAACTCAAAGAACAAAAGTTGTAGATTTTGATCTTAGCTTTCCAAAGCATCCGAAATCATCCAATTTGAAGTTAGTATGAGAGAGTTATGGTCATTTTACCATCGGATTTTGCATGACTTTTACACAGCAGTTGCATCGGGATCAATTTGAACCTTTCTCCGGCCGTTATATCGTCAAGCTCTAGTTATGAAAGTTGTAGAGCTACTTCTTAGCTTTCCATAGCCTACTTAATCGCCTTAATCCGAGTTCGGACGAAAAAGTTATGGTCGTTTTTCCAGAGCTCGCCGGGGCGGGAATTTCCTACACAAATTCCTCGCCGCGGCGAGAGCTCGCCGGGGGGCGAGAGAAAACTTAGGCCAAAAAGCTCGCCGGGGCGAGCTTGTCGCGGACAGAAGCAGATTTTTCAGGTTTTTTGGTCATTTTGGAGGTGCTAAGCTAGGTTTACTCATACCCAACACTTATAACATATCCAGGGGCTCGAAAATCAGCAACTACACTTGTGGAGGCTGCACATAAACATCAAAATTGAAGAGAAATGGGCTGCAATACAAGGAATTTCCAGCAAAATCAAAGGAACAATTGAAGAAAGGAGTACCAAATCAAGGAGGAAAGCTAGAAATCATCAACCCTCAAGCAAGCAACGTTGGGAAATCTTCAAAAGTGGTTTTATTTCTAGTATTTTCTTCTTATTTTGTAAATCCAATATGATGATATAAAGATCAAATTTGATGTTTATTGTAGTTACCATGAACTAGGACTCATTTGCTAAGATTTCAATGGAAACCCAATACATAGTTTGAATTGAATGCTCTCTCTTTGATGTTGGTTAATTATTTGTGATTGGATATCATAATTTGTGCTTTATATATTAATTACCTTGCTAGTAATTACCTTGGGAACTTATATGGAATTGAGAGAGGAAGTATAGGTTGAGACCTTGTTATGATATCATGTGAAAATTAGATATTCCTATGGGTAATTTATGAAATTAAGTGACGTGTGTTTTATTTAATACCTTCATGAATGGATAATTTGATTGTATTTAGGATAGACATATACCTAAATACCACATGTATCCATTTGAGAATCATGCTTAATGATTTCTATTGCGAAAGTTGATAATTGATAGGGTGATTAATGAGATTTGGTGACACGTGTCTTGTTGATTATTCTTGATATTGGATTCTTGCTAGTGTGTAGAATAGAGATATTTATACACCGCATTGGGAAATACGTATTTGACCATCGAGAGAGGCTTGTATATACTTGTAAATTCTCGGATAACAATCCTTGTGATTTAACTAGTTGAAAAGAGAGAGTTAGGATATTCAAGTGAAGTGTTGGGGGAAATTGCAATCTTAGACTTGTTAATATTTGATTTCATTATCTTAATGCTTTCCATAGTTGTTTAATTATTTGTTATCTTCATTAATACAAAACAACAAAAACAACTATCATTTGTTTGAATAAGATTGAGATGATAAAAGGTTAGTACTTGGAAAACACTAGTAATAATTCCTCGTGGGATCGATACTTTACTTACTCTTTATTACTTGTTGACCGCGTATACTTGCGCGTTAATTGTCGTTATATTAATCGGACAACACTTAGTCACTTAGTAAATAAATTACTAAATTGACTATTAATATTATTATTCAATTTGGCCATATCTCATTAACCACTACTTTCATTAATTAACTCACACATTTTATTTACTAACTATATTCAACTTACTTGAATATTTAATTTAGTAAATACTTTGCCGCTTCTATGGGTATAAAGCCTTAGAGTTTGCTCACTAGTTCAAATATGCTACTAGTGACTCCCCTAACACAAAGTAGATCAATAAATCACATAGTCACATAATCCACCAATACACCCAAAGGTTTAAATAGGAACACAAAGCTAACTCATTAAAATTAAATTATATATTTAATCAATAATGACGTTTAAAATTCACGGACATTACGTCCCTCCGCCCTTATAAAAATAACGTCCTCGAAATTGCAAAAATAGGGTTACTCAAATAAAAACGGATAATTCGCTTTCATCTTCTACTCGAGTTCCCACGTAGCCTCTTCGACTGCGTGATTCTTTCAAAGAACCTTGACAGAATGGATGATCTTATTTCTCAGCTCCTGTTCCTTCCTATCGAGTATCTGGACAGGAACTTCCTTGTACGTCAAGTCCTTCTCGACTTGGATTGGTTCATAGGAGATAATGTGCTTATAGCCTGGTTTATACGGCCGCAACACTGACACATGAAACATGTTGTGAATGTGCTCAAGTTCAGGAGGTAATGCTACCTCGTACGCCACTTTGCCGATTCGCCTCAAAATCTCGAACGGTCCTATGAACCTAGGGCTCAATTTGCCCTTCTTCCCAAACCGAATCTTTCCTTTCCAGGGAGATACTTTCAAAAATACAAAGCTACCAACTTTAAAGTCCCGCTTCTGATGATGTAAGTCGGCATATTTCTTCTGGCGATCTTGGGCTGCTACCAGACGATTTCTAATCAGCCGCACTATATCTGTAGTCTATTGTACCATTTCTGGTCCCAGCAGTCTTCGCTCCCCAACCTCGTCCCAACACATTGGAGTTCGGCATTTCCTTCCATATAGCGCTTCGTACGGTGGCATGCCGATACTGGCGTGATAGCTTTTGTTGTAAGCAAACTCCACCAGTGGCAAATGGTCATCCCAGCTGCTCTTTAAATCCATCACGACCGCCCGAAGCATATCTTCTAACGTCTAAATCGTTCGCTCGCTCTAGCCGTCGATTTGAGGATGATACGCTGTACTCAACCTCAACTGTGTTCCCATTTTTGCCTGCAGACTTCTCCAAAAATTCGATGTGAAGCGCGGATCCCTGTCTGATATAATAGATACCGGTACTCCATGAAACGATACAATCTGCTTGACATAAAGCTTTGCTAATTGCTCCAGATTGTACCGTATCTTGATTGGCGGAAAATAAGCAGACTTGGTTAGACGGTCCACAATTACCCAAATGACGTCTAAACCCCTTTGAGTTGGTGGCAGTCCCACCACAAAGTCCATTGTGATGTGCTCCCACTTCCACTCCGGAATCTCTAATGGTTGAAGCAGTCCGCTCGGTCGCTGGTGCTCTGCTTTAATCCGTTGGCATGTCAGACATCGGTTGACGCACTCCGCCACTTTTCGTTTCATATTCGGCCACCAAAAATTCCGTCGCAAATCCTGATATATTTTTGTGCTCCCGGGATGTACTGAGTACTTCGTGATATGAGCTTCCTGAAAGATTTCTTCCCTTAATTTCAGATCCAATGGTACCTAGACTCTCCTTTCAAACCTTAACAACCCTGTGTTGTCAATCTTATACTTAAGCTCTTTGCCTTCGGTAACTTGCTTCTTTATTGAATCACAATCCTCATCCTTTTCTTGAGCCTCCTTGATTTGATCCAATAGGGTCGGGCTCGCTGTCACTGTAAACAATTTCCCATCCGTCTCTATCGGATACATAACCTCCAATTCCAGACATTCGAACTCCTTTATCAACTCTGCCTGAGTTGTGAGACTCATTAATTTCTCCCTGCCTTTCCTACTCAGGGCATCTGCCACTACATTTGCTTTGCCCGGATGGTATAGAATCTCACAGTTGTAATCCTTGATCAATTCTAACCATCAGCGCTGCCTCATGTTCAGCTCTTTCTGAGTGAAGATATATTTCAGACTTTTATGATCTGTATATATCTCACACCTCTCTCCATATAGATAGTGCCTCCAAATCTTCAAGGCGAATACTACTGCTGCTAATTCCAGGTCATGAGTCGGGTATCCCTTCTCATAGTCCTTCAGCTGACGTGAAGCGTACGCAATGACCTTACCGTGCTTTATCAGTACATAACCAAGACCTTTGTGTGATGCATCACTGTACACTACAAAACCTCCAGTGTCGTCCGGTAAAGCCAACACCGGTGCTTGGCTAAGTCTCTTCTTCAGCTCCATGAAACTTTCCTCGCACTTCTCCGTCCAAACAAAATTTACCGTCTTTCTGGTTAGATTGGTCAATGGCGATGCTATCTTTGAAAAATCCTGGATGAATCTCTGATAGTATCTCGCTAACCCTAGGAAACTCCTAATCTCCGTCGGCGTCTTCGGCTGCTCCAAGTTGATAATGGCTTCCACCTTTGCTGGGTCTACTGAAATGCCATCCCGGTCAATGACGTGACCTAGAAACTGCACCCTTTACAACCAAAATTCACACTTTGAAAACTTCGCGTACAGCTTCTCCCTTCTTAATGCCTCCAAAACAATCCTTAGATGTTCAACATGTTCTTTCCTGTCACTGAATACACCAAGATGTCATCGATGAATACTACCACGAACTTGTCCAAGTACTGCTTGAACACTCTGTTCATCATATCCATGAATGCTGCTGGTGCATTTGTTAGTCCAAATGACATTACTAGAAACTCGAAATGTCCATAACGAGTTCTGAATGCCGTCTTCAGGATATCCTCTTGTCTCACCCTTAGCTGATGGTAGCACGTCCTTAAATCAATCTTTGAAAAGTATTTCGCTCCCTTGAGTAGATCAAACAAATCGTCTATTCTGGGCAGCGGGTACCTATTCTTAATCGTAACTTTGTTCAACTCACGGTAGTCGATACAAAGCCTCATCGAGCCATCCTTCTTCTTTACGAATAGAACTGGCGCTCCCCATGGTGACACGCTCAGTCTGATATAACCCTTGTCTAACAGTTTCTGCAATTGAACCATCAGCTCTTTCATCTCTACTGGTGCCATTCGGTAGGGCGCCTTGGAGATCGGTGCCATCCTGGGTACCAAGTCAATCACAAATTCTATCTTTCTATCTGGCGACAGTCTCAGAATTTCATCTGGGAAGACATCAGCGAATTCCCTTACGACTGGTATCTGACTCAGTTCACCCTCGACCCGTCGAGTATCCACCACGTGAGCCAAATAACCTATACATCCCTTCTTAATCAATCTCTTTGCTTGCATCATCGTCAGACAACAAGATTATCTCAGCGATTTACTACCATAGAACACCACCTTCGACTTACTTGGAGTCTTCAGGTGTACGCACTTTTTCTTACAGTCAATGACCACCCTGTGACTCGCTAACCAATCTATTCTAAGGATTACATCGAATTCTCCAAGACGAAACGGTAACAAATCCACGTTAAGCTTAAACCCTCTCAAATCAGCACAACAATTCCTATAAATGTAGTTTACGGGGATAATTTCTTTGTTCGCTACTTCTACATTCATCGGGTGTTCTAATGGTTCACTAGGTACTTTAAATCCTTGAGCAAATTCGTCAGATACAAAAGAACATAAAGCTCCCGAATCAAATAGCACATAGGCATTTATGTCGTTGATTGGAATAATACCTGACACCACCTCCCTAGATGCCACGACATCTTACACTGCCATGTTGAAGGTTCTTGCCGTTAGCTTATTTGGCTGAGCTGGTCCTCCACTGGTTGCCCTCGAGTTGTTACCCCTATTGCCGCTTCCACCATCCATGTTTTTCTTCCTAGGACAGTCCTTGCTCCGATGTCCCATCACTCCATAATTAAAACCACATCCTTTCTTCGCCTTAGCACAATTGGGCGAGATATGCCCTTCTTGTCCATAGGTATAACAGACCATTTTTCCTTTCATGCACTCTCCCGAGTGACCCTTTCCGTAATTTCCATATACCTGCCTTTTCTGCTACATGCTCCCTTGCTGAATTTCGGAATTGCTACCCCCACTGCTCCATTGACGCTTCCTGTTGTTACTGCCACCACTGCTAACATTCACATTTCCACCTTCTACCTTCTTCTTGTTCTTCTCCCGATTATATTTTGAAACCGCTTTGTCGACGCCGGATTTTCTCGTCCTTCTGGTCTTTTCCAATTTTAGCCTTTTGGTTTAGATGATTTTTGGAAAAGGTCGGCATTGATGTCGACGGGGTTTTGAAAGATCGTGTTTTATGATGAGCCAGTTAACCAGAGTCGCCAGTTGGTATATTTGAAATGGATGTACGAACTCATCCGAGTTTTCGTTTTTTTATAAATCGCTGGCTCATATGTGACTCCGAATTAATTGGTCTGCGAATCGAGATTCATAGAGTTCGGGAGCTTGCTTAAACGAGGGGAAGGTGTTAGGCACCCCCCGACTTCCGTGAAAACACGGTTACCGCAATCTTGATGCTTTTCTATCCTTTAATTCATGAAATGTGTGTGAATGCGCGCGTGTATGTGTGTGTGTGTGCCTGAATGAATGTTGTGGTGAGTTTGTATGGAAGAAATTCTTTTGGGTATTTTATGAAAGAGGCGTGTTTTATTTTGGAGAGTGCTTTAGGATGTCTTTTCCTTTAATACGAGAAAGCTTTATTTTTTATGGGAAAGGTTCGATTTTAAATGGCAAAAAGTTATGAGATTTTTATTAAGTGTTGTTTTGGGAAGACATGAATTCGTTAAACCTTAGCCAAATAGGAATCGAGATTTATACGTTGCTTTCATAATTGATGGGCAATTTCTAGAATCTCTTTCACCCTATGTATCAAGGTTTAATAAAACGTTTCGTTCTTTTATAAAACCCATTTTCGTGACATTTGAAAATAACCTCTTTTAGCTTTCTTGTAGAATAGAAATCAACTTTTATTAGCATTTCCAATTTTTAGCCTTGTGACGCTAATATCCTACTTTGATTGATTTTAGAAAAGATCTTTATCGTTTAATCTTTTGAAACCATTTTGGTGTCACGAAATATAATCAAGCATAAACATGCGTTGGGGCTATCCACGGGCATGTAAGCCATCAAAATATCCCCAAACGCCAACAATCACGTATTCCACTAATACGGGGCCTTAAACCCGATTCTCGTCTTAACGTCGTTTTAAGGCCCAACGGTTACATATTACAAAAAACGAGCACCTTGAATCTATACATACATCAAAACGTCCATTATCGGATTTGAACCACGGGGTCGCGTTCCTAGGCTCACACGAGATTATGCCATGCCCACAAAATGAATACTACCTGATTAACCAACCCAAATTTATATAATACATCGTGACATCCGAGAATGACAATCTAAATAAATTACACCCGATAAATTATCATGAACACACTAAAAATTTCATCAATGGGATATCCTCGGGTCATTAGGAAGAGTTTTGTTCTGATGGAACCCTCATCAATAATCCCTAATCCATGATTGTTCAACAATATTCTTGAAAATTACAATTTAATTTAGCCAAATGACATGATAGAAGTTGAAAAAATAAGAAGATTTTCACCTTGCAAATGATACCAAAATTATGTAGAAACTTGTATATTGAGTGAAATATGAGATGTATTGATATAATCCAACAACAAGGGGAAATTCCTCTCTTTTCTCTCAATTGTTGCAAGAATTTTTTGCTATTTCTCTCTATTTCCGAGCTAAAACTGCTGCTGTTTTTCTTCTTCTTCCGCCAAAACTGCTCTCTCTCTTCTTCTGCAGGAGGAAATGAGCTGAAATAGGCTGGCTGGCCCACCTCCCATCGCACTCAGCTGATAGTGCTGATTTCCTGGTTTCCGTGCTGGCGCACCCACTTGGCCGCAGATCAATCCGCGGCTGGCTGGCTTGACTTTCTCGATTTTCGTGCTACACCTCGATTCTCGTGCCATGACGCTGGTTTCCGCTGACAGGCTCGTATTTTACAGTCCGGGAATCATTGGGAGGTGTGCCACACCTTCCGGGAATGTCAAATTCGGGTAGCCTTATTGTCACGTCAGCTTTGACTGCCAATCACTGCGGTGGTGTCGGGCGCTCGCATTTGGGCCCACTCCTTCGCTCCCGCAAGCCGGTTCAATTGACGATTTTGCCCTCCTGTCATGGTTAGTACAGGGAACGCAAAATTTGGGTGTCTACAGCTGCCCCTCTTTATCACGTTCATGCAATGTCTAATGAAATGAACAGGATAAAGAATAGACACTCGATGCATGAATGACAGTGCACAAAGGTGATAATGCATACATGATGCAACACATATGATTTATGATGCCACGTAAGATGCAATTGATGCAAATTATTCAAAAAAAAAGGTGTCGAGGCTGATGATCGCCTCGTCGGGGCCGGGTATCGTCGCCGGACACCCATCTCGTAACCCCCGGTTATCGTCGCCGGTTGGTTATCTTGTCGGAGCCGGTTCTCGTCGCCGGACATCCAAATCGTAATCGCCGGTTATCGTCGCCGGTCGATTGTCTTGTAGGGGCCGGTTTTCGTCGCCGGACACCCATCTCGTAACCCCCGGTTATCGTCGCCGGTTGGTTATCTTGTCGGAACTGGTTTTCGTCGCCGGACATCCAAATCGTAATCGCCGGTTATCGTCGCCGGTCGATTGTCTTGTAGGGGCCGGTTTTCGTCGCCGGACACCCATCTCGTAACCCCCGGTTATCGTCGCCGATTGGTTATCTTGTCGGAGCCGGTTTTCGTCGCCGGACATCCAAATCGTAATCGCCGGTTATCGTCGCCGGTCGATTGTCTTGTAGGGGCCGGTTTTCGTCGCCGGACACCCATCTCGTAACCCCCGGTTATCGTCGCCGGTTGGTTATCTTGTCAGAGCCGGTTTTCATCGCCGGACATCCAAATCGTAATCGCCGGTTATCGTCGCCGGTCGATTGTCTTGTAGGGGCCGGTTTTCGTCGCCGGACACCCATCTCGTAACCCCCGGTTATCGTCGCCGGTTGGTTATCTTGTCGGAGCCAGTTTTCGTCGCCGGACATCCAAATCGTAATCGCCGGTTATCGTCGCCGGTCGATTGTCTCGTCGGGGCCGGTTTTCGTCGCCGGACACCCATCTCGTAACCCCCGGTTATCGTCGCCGGTTGGTTATCTTGTCGGAGCCGGTTTTCGTCGCCGGACATCCAAATCGTAATCGTCGGTTATCGTTGCCGGTCGATTGTCTTGTAGGGGCCGGTTTTCGTCGCCGGACACCCATCTCGTAACCCCCGGTTATCGTCGCCGGTTGGTTATCTTGTCGGAGCCGGTTTTCGTCGCCGGACATCCAAATCGTAATCGCCGGTTATCGTCGCCGGTTGGTTATCTTGTCAGAACCGGTTTTCGTCGCCGGACACCCATCGCGTGATCTTTTTCACTCAACACGTCAAATGGCCGCAAGGGAGCAAGGTGGGACCCACCAGGGCCAGCCGCGGATGGATCTGCGGGCAGCCGCAGATACATCTGCGGCCAAGATCGGGATGTATAAGCGGCTCGCCGCTTCCAGATCTGTCACTTTCAACTTCCAACTCACACATATTTCTCGCGATTTTTGCTTGTACGCAAGGGCTTTTTGTCGATTTTTCAACTTTCCTGCAAAAACTGTTCCGGTAGGATTGATCTACACGCTACAGGTAACACTTTGACCGGTCACTTTTCAATTTCGTCAATGTTTTGCTATACATTTGACTATTTGCATGTTTAGAGATAAAATGTATGCTTTACAATGCTATGTAATGTACTATCATATATACATGCTATGTATTAACTGTGTGGGTCCTATTTTATGTTCATGAGGCGGTCCCACGTATATGTTTGCTCCTTTTTGAAAGAAAATCATGCATTTATGGCATTTTACATGCTTTATTTACACATATGAATGCAAATATGATCTGCTGTGGCCTGAGTTCTTTGAAAAACATGCTTGGATATGCATGGGATGTCCATTTTACAAACGGAACTCTGCCGATTTTTTTTTTTTTTTTTTTTTTTTGTATACCATAACCATGCATCATGTTGCATTAATGATATGACGAGGCTAGAAATTTAGAATATTCATTACATAATTTTAAAAGGGAACTTACCTTCTTTCTCGCCCGTTCTATTCCAGCTATGGATCGTGATGCGCCCAGTAGCTCTTCCGCCTCTCGGACTTCGGGTGTTCGCCGTCGTAGGGCTGCACCTGCCCCTATTCCTCCTCGTACCCGTCAGGCTCGTCGCTTGGCGGAGTCTGTCATCCGTCCTGATCACCCGGACGTTGAGGAGGTTGTTCCTCCGGAGGTTGCGGTGGAGGAGCCGTCTTCCAGCACATCAGCTCCCCCCTCTCATCGCGCCTTATCTGGCGCTTCTGTCCAGATACCCGATCTATTGGGTCGGGATCTCAGTCGTCACCCCTCGGCATCTCTTGTTGCTAATGAGGTATACTCGATTCGGCTTTTCATTTGTTCTCGATTTCTCAATTTCCGGTTCTATCTGGATTGACCCATTGGTGATTTTCACAGGTGCCTGAGTTTACCCAGCCGAGGGGTAATTAGTTCAACATTTACTCCCTCTACGCGGCCCTGCACAGTGATTACCGGGAGATGGTGGACTCTTGGGGCTTTCGACATTTCTTCACTATCATCCCCCGTCAGTGCCCCTGGGGTTACATGAGGGCCTTATCCGAGCGATGGTTCCACCATACGCAGTCTCTTCATCTTCTCGACTGCGAGGTCGTGCTGACCCCCTGGGACTGGAGGTACATTACGGGCATAGAGTTCACCGGGTCCCGTGTCCCCCTGGATCTTGATATCACTCCAGTGGAGGTTCGAGCTTTTCTAGGCTTCGCTGCTGATGATCGGGTCTTTAAGGCCCGTAGTATTCGGTCCGGTGCTTTGGCCGTCGATGCTGTTGGGGGTCTATACGCACAGCCTATCCCAGCGGATCAGGGCACTAGCGACATCCTGCTACGGCGCTTGTTCCTGACTATCATGAGGGGTTGTTTCCTAGGGAACAACTCTTCTACCATCCACTTCAGCGTCGTAGGGGCTGTTCGAGATGTAGACCGGATTGGTGACTACGATTGGGGGTCGTTCACTTTTGCTTATTTCCTCCACGGTCTGCGTCTACGCTCAGAGGGACAGACTGATGCGTGGCTCGGTTTCTACCACTTTCTGCTGGTGAGTCCTTTCCTCCTTTCTCTTACTGTATTTCTTTTCATTTCATCTCTTTTCTGTATTTGATAGTGACTCATGCCTTGTCTTGTTTCTATTCACAGTTCTGGGCTTACGAGCGTCTTCCATGTCTGAGGCCTATCACTACTCTGGGCCCAGACACTTATCCCCGGGGTCGACGGTGGCATCACAGCACTTTGGAGGAGGTCCCCGTGTCGGGCAGCTTTGCACATTGTCGTATTCAGCTGGAGTTGATCACGGCTGCCGACGTCGTCTGGATTCCCTACCTCTCCGAGCATCTGACTGTGGGGTTTGCTGACGGGCATCCTTCCGGCCCGGAGTTCGAGCTTTCCACCCGTCGCCTCACTTTGCAGAGTGTTGGAGGCTGGGTGATGTATCTGGGAGAGCGCGCATTCAGATGCATCACTGGAGAGATCCGCATCCCGCATTCCCTTTCTTTCACTACTTTCTGGCCGCTGGATTCTCAGCCCTCGGAGATCATGCTCGTCGGGGAGGACGGTCGGATGCTTTCCACAGGCCCCAGTACGAGCGAGGCTTTCAGGACTTGGTGGGTACCTCGTACCATCGGTCCCCAGACCCGGGCTACCTTCTTCCTCGGGGATATGGTCCCCGGCTCGGTGATGATGACTGACTGGGCAGCCTGCGTTCGGAGTCCCACCCACACTGAGCAGATAGACACTTTGACCCGCCAGGTGGAGCAGTTGTCGCTATTTCTTCGGGTGTTAGGCCGGACCCCGGAGGAGGCTTACGCCTACGATCCTGACGGTGCGGGCTATGATGCAGGCCCGAGCTCATCTGATGCCACCGCTCGGCCATACATCCCCGACATGAACTTTGGGCCCTCGACTTCGACGACCCGGGGGGATCAGTTCGAGGACCCCGATTTCATCGATGAGATTGACTTTATCTAGATCAGGATAGGATAGGGCTTTTGTACCTGTACCTGTTTAGATTTATTTTTCATTTCATGCACTATGTACTGAACTCATTTATTTATTTATGCACAGTTCTTTATCTTTTATCTCCATGAAATTCATTTGCTTTATTATTGTCTATACGATGCATGCTTTTTATTCATGGATAGAAAATGACCCCTGTACAGTCTTTTTGATACTATTTTTTTTTCACAGATGACGTCCTCAGATGTCGTGGTATGCTTGGATTCCATTCCTCCTACAGGGTTGGTTGGCAGCCTCCTCCGTTGGTTAGACAGTTTATCGCCGGCCGACAGGTCATCGCAGATGGTCTTTTGGGACACTCTCGGTCCTTATTAACCTTTCAGGTGCCAGCGGGCTTCGTGGATGGTATTTTGAGATATTGGGCCCCTACTCGTCAAGTGTTCAGGCTAGGGACAGTAGAGCTGACCCCCACCCTCGAGGAGTATGGTCGATTCACCGGTTTGCCTTTGGATAAACCTTGTGCCAGGATCACGTCTGGTCCCATGCGCCGTCAGTTCTTGACTTTTACTGGGTTGCGGAGGGCGGTTCTGCTATCGGCGATCACATCAGATCACCTGATTCCTCTTCATTTTTTGATTGACCGATTCGGCTCACCTAACAGTTTTCGCCACTTCTCTGGGGATTTTTCTGTATCGGAGGAGCGCTGGGGCGTTTTGAGGCTAGACGTTTTGATGGCCTGTATCCTCTCAGTTCTGTACTTGCCCGCGGGACCTGATCATTTGGACATGCGGGTGGTCGCGGCCGTCAGGGCCCTTCAGGAGGATCACACCATTCTTCCCATGATATTGGCGGATACTTACATGTCAGCCTCATACTGTCAGTCCTTCCGGGGCAGAGTATTCCGAGGGAGCTTGACTTTGTTGTATGTGTGGTTCATGAGTCATCTTAGTCCCATTGGCCATTTCCGTCGCCAAGGGTTTTGCTTCAGTCATGACATAACCACGCAGTTTTCATTTCGTCCTGCGAGCTGTACTGATGCGGCCTCCTGGATAGCATTTCTGTCGGTTATTGAGGATCCTTTTCATCTCCTGATCTATTCGGGTTATTGCTCCTTTAGGAGCTTCTTGACTTATGTGCCCGACCTGGATTTCATTCCCATTGCTGGTTTGAGGGGCGTGACGACTTATCATCCCCTGGCGGTAATGGGGCAGTTTGATCAGACACAGGATTTCCACCTCTTCACGGGTGCGGCCGACTACTGATTCCCTATATCATCCCAGACAGAGAGAGATCTACTGCGGGTATATGATCTTTGGCCTCGTAGGATCCCGACCGAGTATAATGATAGTTGCCCCATCCAGACATTCGCTTATGTGCAATGGTTGCGCGGAGATGCGGATGTGGTTGGTGTGAGTCAGATCGGGACCTTTGATGACTCTGGAGTGACCTGCCCAGATGATGCCATATATCATTCGATCTCAGCCGATTCTCCCCCTAGTCAGGACACTGAACATAGCCGGATCCGACTGTCCTTGATTGCTATTGAATCTGAGAGGGATGCCGTCATTGCTGAGAGAGATGCTGCTATTCTAGCCAGAGATATGGCCATAGCTGATAGAGATGCCATTGTTTCTCAGGCTAGGACAGTCATAGATGCACATTCTGGGACTGTCAACCGAGCCACTGCCTTGTTGGACCGCATCGACATGATGGGACAGCGGATTTCAGGGAATGCTGATGCCTCAGATCTATCCACCACCTTATCCATCCTGCTTCAGTTAGTTGCAGATTTGTAGATTGTTTTATTTCCTGCATAGACTATGTTAATTTCATCGGTTATTGAAAAGGAAATCTTGTAACAAAAAGATTTATATATGTAAACAGGTATTTAAATTTAGTCATTTTCCCTCTTTGTTGTATCGTTGCCCTTCATCGGATCATCATTTTATCCAGTTGATCATGATTCTGACATTTTGCTTTCTTTCTCTTCTCAAGTCTTGATGGAGAATTGACAGATATTGTCGTACCCCTGTCGATTTCATTGGATTGAGTTTCGGACTTTGGCTGACTGTTTGGTTTGATCAGGGTTATATCAATTTGGTATGGAACTGATTGGTCGGCTGGTTTCGGGAAAGTTTTGAGGGTTTAGGAAGGTTTATCTGGCTACTGGGGATTGGTTTTGTTTTAGGGGAAGGATTATTTTAAAAGGGATCGGACCGTGCCGAGATGGCTGCCTACGTACCCCCACAGGTTGGGAGATCAGGTCCTACGTAGTTCGCTCCTCAAAGGAAAAAGGGAATTGAGGATTTAAGCGTAGAATCGCTTCACTGAGTCAGAATTTAGGGGTTGTGGAAATGTCTCACCATCCATTTCTTGCAATATGAGGGCTCCTCCGGATAGCACCCTTTTAATTACAAAAGGTCCCTCCCAGTTTGGGGCAAACTTCCCTTTAGCTTCGTCTTGGCAAGGCATGACCCTTTTTAACACCAGGTCATTCTCCTTGAATTTCCGAGGTCTTATCCTTTTGTCATATGATCGGGAGATCCTTTGTTGATATAACTGACCGTGACAAACAGCAGCCACCCTCCTTTCATCAATTAGGGCCAACTGGTCGTATCGACTTTGCATCCAATCCTCCTCGCTTATCTGAGCATCGATCATTATTCTGAGGGACGCCATCTCAACCTCAATTGGCAGGACGGCCTCCACCCCATACACCAAAGCGTAAGGGGTTGCCCCTGTAGAAGTACGCGTTGATGTTCGATATGCCAGCAGGGTGAGGGGTAGCAGATCTGGCCATCCCCGATGATTAGCAGACATTTTTGCCATGATCTTCTTGATGTTCTTATTGGCAGCCTCCACCGCCCCATTCATTTTGGGACGGTAAATGACAGAGTTGAGGTGCTTGATCTTAAACTGGTCGCACAATCCCTTCATGAGGGCGTTGTTCAAATTCTTAGCATTGTCGGAGACCAAAACCTCAGGTTTCCCGTATCGACAAATGACATTATTCCTGATGAACCCAACGATAACCTCCTGAGTGACTTTGGGGAAAGAGGCTGCTTCTACCCATTTGGTGAAATAATCGATCATGACGAAGATGAATCGGTGCCCGTTGCTTGCTTTGGGCTCTATTGGCCCGATTACATCCATTCCCCACATTGAGAAAGGCCAAGGGGACGTCATACAGTGCAGGTCATTGGGAGGCGTATGGATCACATTACCGTGCGCCTGGCATTGGTAACACCGTTTGACATGATCATCACAGTCAGCTTTTAAGGTCAACCAATAATGCCCTGTTCTCAAAATCTTCCTGGCCAGAATCGGTCCACTCATGTGTGGCCCACACACTCCGCCATGGATTTCATTCATAATCTTTTGGGCCTGCGTTTCATCCACGCACTGCAACAGTCCCAACCCAGCATTCCTTTTGTAGAGAGAATCCCCACTCAGGTAGAACTTCATCGCCATTTTTTGAATTCGGATCCTCTCCGCTCGGTTTGCCTGGTCGGGAATGGATCTATCCCTTAGATATTCCCTTATGTCGTGATACCAAGGCTGCCTTGGCGGAACCACCTCGCCTGATAATACTGCAACATGTTCTTCGTATGCCGGAGCATTCTGTACTGCTATCTCAATCTGTGGAGCGTCCCTTCTTCTGATGATATGGATTAAGGAAGCTAAAGTTGCCAATGCATCGGCAAAATCATTCCGTCCATGGGGAATATGTCGGAAAGCGATATCTTCGAACCCTTGCATTAATTGGACAACACATCGGTGGTATGGGAGCAACCGGAGCTCTTTCGTGTTGTACACCCCAATCGCCTGTCTGATTACCAGTTCTGAATCCCCAAACACCGCCAGTCTCTTCACTCCCATATCGCGTGCAAAACGGAGTCCCAAAATACATCCCTCGTACTCAGTTGTATTATTCGAATTACTGAACTGCAATTTAGTGGCTATAGGGTATTGCTCCCCGGTGATAGAGACCAAGACCGCTCCGGCTCCTGCCCCTTCAGCATTCATGGCACCATCAAAATACAGCTTCCAGAATTGTCCCTTATCATTGCATTTCGCGTCTGACACCCAAAATATATCTTCGCCCGGTAGAGGAGTTTCTAACGGCTCCGTCCCTCCTGACGGGGTTTCTGCCAGTTAATCTGCAATTCCCTGCCCTTTCATGGCTTTTTGAGTTACGTATACCATGTCGAACTGTTGTAAGATTAACTACTATCTTGAAAGTCGACAGTTCAACATGGGCCTTTCAAAAATATATTTCAGGGGATCCATTCTCGATATTAGGTACGTAGTATGCCCATGGAGGTAATGCTGTAATCTCCCTGCAGCCCAGGCCAGAGCACAACAGGTCTTCTCGATGGGAGTGTAATTCTGTTCACATTGGCTAAATCTTTTGCTGAGGTAATAGATGGCCTGCTCTTTACCTGCCTCATTCTTTTGTCCCAGCATACATCCCATCGCGATGGTATTGACCGATATGTACATGAACAAGGGGATCCCCTCCTTTGGGGGTACCAGCACAGGTGCCTCCGTCAGCTGCTTTTTAATAGTCTGAAAAGCCCTCTGACATTGCTCATTCCATTCTTGGGAAGCACCCTTCCTTAACAACTTGAAAATTGGCTCGCACGTAGTTGTCAAGTGGGATATAAACCGGCTGATGAAGTTTATCCTCCCGAGAAATCCCCTTATCTCTTTCTCTGTGTGAGCCGCTAGCATATCCACAATGGCCTTAATCTTTACTGGATCCAACTCAACGCCCCGATCACTGACCAGGAATCCCAAAAGCTTACCTGATTGCACTCCGAAAGCACACTTTGCTGGATTGAGCTTCAAATTATACCTTCTGAGTCGATCAAATAGCTTTTTAAGATGGGTTATATGATCAGATTCTACCCTTGATTTCACAATAATGTCATCCACGTAGACCTCTATCTCCTTATGCATCATATCGTGGAATAGGGCCATCATGGCTCTCTGATAAGTAGCCCCCGCGTTTGTGAGGCCAAAAGCCAATCGCCTATAGCAGAAAGTGCCCCAGGGGGTGATGAACGCGGTCTTTTCCCGATCTTCCTCCGCCACCATTATCTGATGATATCCCGCGAAGCAATCCACAAAAGAGTACATTTCGTACTGGGCCGTGTTATCCACCAGGATGTGAATGAAAGGCACCGGGAAGTTATCTTTAAGACTGGCCTTGTTTAGATCTCTGTAGTCTACACATACCCTCACCTTTCCTCCAGGCTTAGCCACTGGAACTACATTGGACAACCATTCCGGGTAAGTGGACACCATAATGATTCCCGCCCTGAACTGCTTGATGATCTCCTCCTTTACTTTTAAGCTCCACTCCGGTTTCAACTTCTTTAATTTCTGCTTGACGGGCCTGAAACCCTCCCTGATGGGCAACTGGTGTACCACGATGTCGGTGGACAATCCGATCATATCCTCGTGCGACCAGGCAAAGACATCCTCATATTGTTTTAGCAACTCAGTCATTTCGGTCTTTTGGCCGGTGGTGAGGTCTATTCCTATCTTGAGTTCTTTTGGCTTGTCTGGGGTTCCAATATCAATGGTGATGGTTTGGTCCAAATTGGGTTTGAGTTTATCCTCGACCCATCCTTTGATCTCTTCAGGCGCGTCGTCGTAATCTGTCTCGTCTTGCTCAATGCCCATCAAATCGAAATCCAGCTCAATGTCAAAATCATAATCACTATTCAAATTTGAAAGATCATTTGTTAGGCAAGGATTACTCAATTTGGTACACCTGACATGAAACAAAATACTTGTCATATATAAATCATTTTCACGACGATCGCATTTTCAAATAACACGAAGGAACGACATAATTATGCAGAAATAAAACAACAACAACAAAAAGAAACTTCTTCATTCCCCCGTTTTCTGGGGTCCACCACCCTGACGTCGGGTTTTACCCTTGTTTGGATATCATTGGTTTCATGATCCAGTTGTTGACTGTCAGGTCAGATGAAATGCGCTGGATAAAAGGGGCCGTCACATCAGACACTTCCCAGATGATTACGGATACGTCGCCTGAGTCCTCCTTCTTATCCTCTCCAGGAATAATCAGCCCCGCCCAATCGACGACAGGCACAACTCGTTGGGCCACCGGTGGTGCGATAATATTCGTCCCCTCCCTACTGCTGGTTGATCGTCCGGGGATATAGCATTTGGTTTCAAACTCTTTTGCGACCTCCTGAAGGAAACTTTCCCTCCGGACTGACTCATTATGTGCGGGGGTTAACTCTTCATTCCCTGCCCCAATCATAGGCTCGCTGATCCCCTGCTCATCGTCGACTTTGGTCCCTGGACGGCCAGCTAGACGAATCGGAGTCGCACCCTGACGGTGTCTCCGTGCTGCGCCCATATGGTATCCCAACCCTGCTTTGCCTATCTGATGTGGTAATTGGATGGGTTTGGTGATCCCCTGACTGCTCTTTCCTAACCCCTGTCCAGGCTGAAAGTTCATTTTTATCATTTCCTTTGCCACAAAGGTAAGTTCTGGAGAGACCCTAGGTTTCATGGCTGGAGCCCCCAGGCATCTGGATTGGGGAGTGCTAATATCCAGCGCTTGAAAGTTGGCAGGTGCCGCCGACTCATCCACATTGATCACGGGTAGGCCATTCCTGGGAGGAGAAGGGTCATCACATTCGGCCGAGATTGTTACCAGATTCCCACCAATGATTAACTTGATTTGTTGGTGGAGCGTGGAAGGAACTGCCCCGGCCATGTGTATCCACGGCCTCCCCAATAACATGTTATAACTGGCTGTAATATCCAGGACCTGGAAAGATATATCAAAAGTGCAGGGTCCTATCTCCACCGGCAACTCGATTTCTCCAATTGTATCCCTCCGGGAACCATCGAAGGCTCGCACCACCACGTGACTCCGTAGGCGCTTGGGATTAATGTTCATCTTCTGCAATGTGCTGAGGGGACAAATATTCAATGCCGATCCCCCATCAATCAACACTCCATTCATGATATACCCTGAGGAGATTACCGCAATATGTAGCGGTTTTCGATGCCCCCTTCCCTCCTTGGGGATGTCCTCATCTGCAAAGGATATTACATCACTCTCCATTAGATGGCCCACCAGCTGGCCGAAACCCTCCTCACTAATTTCTTTGGGCACGTATGCCTCCTCCAGGACTTTTGCCAGGGTTTTGCAGTGCTCACTGGATGATAACACCAAGTCCATGATTGACAACAGGGTCGACTCCTCATTCAAAATCTGGATCCCTCTCGCCTCTGGATGGTCCATCCTCTTTAAGAATTCCATGGCCCTCTCCTCAGATATTTCCTCATTTTTCCTCTTTTGGCTTTCCAAGACTCGCTCGGGAAGATACAAGGGATTCCCCTTTGTCGTCACAAAAGCACAACTGGCCGCTTCCTCTGACGCCCCCCCATAGTTCCAGGGCACCGTCCTCAGACTGCTGATAGGGATTTGCGGTCTTGCTGCCAGAATGATGGGTTTCGGTGCCGCCAATTTGACGGGTCCCTTCGGGGTATCTCCACTTACACCCACCAATCGAATGGGCGCTCCCCGGGCATTCCCATGATTGCTTATCATGTTGATCATTTCATCCATTTTCTGCACATAATTCAGCCTTGACGGCCCCTCGACTTCACTGTCCTTCGCCATATTGACCCCACCTCCATCATGTCTGGGCAGGGGATTAACCTTAACGTTTGGGGAGTCTGGCTGTTCCACCACAATTTCCCCATTATCAATCAAATTCTGAATTATATGCTTCAAGGTCCAACAATCCTGCGTATTATGACCCGGGGAATCCGAGTGGTATGCACATCGTTTGCTTGGGTCAAATCTCCTCCCCCTTGGGTCACTCGGGGGTGCCAAATTGATTATCTTCTTTTGGGCCATCAATACGGCTAATACCCGTTCAAGAGGCTCCCCGAGCGGGGTGAATACCCGATTTTGCGAGGCCTCAAATCTCCTTCGCCCCTCTGCCCTTTGATCATTGAAGTTGGGCTGCCGGGATGGCCCCACCCTCTGCCCATGTACTGGAGGGCTGCTCTCTGCCTTTCTAGAAGATCCCTGTATGATGAGGGAAACATCCTCCTCCTTTTTCTTTTGGACCCTACGGGAAGTGCTGCCGTAGTTACCGCTTTGGATCTGTTCCGCAGCTGTTTCCAAAGCCGTGAGATCCCGAATTTTGCCGGATTTCAAACCCATGTCCACCATTTCTCCGTGCTTTATCATTTCAGCGAAAGGCCTACCAATCCCTGAAATAACCCGCTCATAATACGGGGCCTCCTGAATATCGACGAAAGTCATCACCATCTCTTACTCGCTCATTGGAGGATTCACTTGGGCAGCCATACCCCTCCATCGTTGTGCATAGTCCCGGAAGGATTCCCTGGGTTGCTTTTTAACTTTTGTCATTTGGTATCTATCAGGGGCCATCTGGGCCTGAAAGCTATATTGGGTTAAGAAGGTATGGGCTAATTCCTCCCAGTTGTGGATTCGAGCGTTGTCAAGGCGGGCATACCAGATCCTCGCCTCCCCTGTTAGGCTCTTCTGGAATAGCTGCATCCTCAACCCCTCGTCCTCGGCATACGACCCGAGTTCTCCAATGTATATTTTCAAGTGTGTATAGGGGTCTCCCTTTCCATTGTATTTTTCAAACTCAGGGACCTTGAACTTTTCTGGATATCTGGTTCCAGGGAAGACACATAGATCCGAGTAATTAACCCTACCCAGGGATCCTATGCCTCGTAGAGATTGGATGGTCTCCTCCATGTGTTTCATTTTCCTCCGAAGGTCGTCAGTGTCCCCTTCCTCTGGGATAGTGATCACTGTCTGGTTAGGTATGGGAACGGCCCTTGGTATGACTGGCTCGTCCCTGAGTTGGGGTTGGTCATCTTTAAACAGGTTTGCACCATTCTTAGGAGGATTCTGGTCACCTCCTGGCGGTGGAATATTATGTGGTCCTTGGTTTGATGAATCCTGTCTGACTAGGAACTGCTCTTTTAGCATTGTGGCCATTTCCATCATCTGTCTTTTAAAGTCATCAAACTCTTCCCGAGATATGGAACTATGATTGGGAAGATCAGCCATTTCAGAAGTAGAGGCCTGGGCTTTCTTAGACTACGAACGGGTTTGAGGAGCAATCCTACAGAAACAATGGTTCGGATTTTAGTCCTGGGAAATGAGAAATGTGGATGATGCATGCTAAAGCTGAATTTTTTGTGTTTTGGGTTTTTTAATCTTTTTCTGCAAAACAGCATGTTAGTAGTCCCTTATTGCAATAATAAATGCCATCATGACTTATTATGCTTTCCCAGCTGTTCCCTGCAAAACGCAGCGATTAGTAATCTTTTAACAGAAAGGGAGGTATATATGAATGGGACCATGACATTTATACGCATGAATGTAAGAGGGCATGAAGAGACTTTTCCTGCGTTGGGTTAATCTGAGGCTGACCTATCCTAGGGTTACTCTCACGGGCTTTTCGGCATGAAGGTCCCCAAATCTTCGCAATCTACTCGTCTGAGCCCTTTCGATTGGAGCGGATTTGGGTGGTGCGTTTCCTGAGCCATCTCCGGGGAGCAGCCCCTTCGAGTCCAGTAATAAGCAACCGACAGGTTCGCCTCAGGAGGAGGTACTCTCTCAACATACATTCACATTCATCGTCCTCACCGTATGCAAATGATTACTTAAAAGTAAAGTAATTCCATTCGAATCATTCATTTATTCGACAAAACACACATTCACACAACAAAAGTAAAAATCAAAATATCGCACGCACACACATTTTATGAATTTAAAAGGATAGGATAACATCAAGATTGAACGCGGCTTAAGCCCTCTAATTTCCCCAGCAGAGTCGCCAGCTGTCGACGCCGGGTTTTCTCGTCCTTCTGGTCTTTTCCAATTTTAGCCTTTTGGTTTAGATGATTTTTGGAAAAAGGTCGGCATTGATGTCGACGGGGTTTTGAAAGATCGTGTTTTATGATGAGCCAGTTAACTAGAGTCGCCAGTTGGTATATTTGAAATGGATGTACCAACTCATCCGAGTTTTCGTTTTTTTATAAATCGCTGGCTCATATGTGACTCCGAATTAATTGGTCTGCGAATCGAGATTCATAGAGTTCGGGAGCTTGCTTAAGCGAGGGGAAGGTGTTAGGCACCCCCCGACTTCCGTGAAAACACGGTTACCGCAATCTTGATGCTTTTCTATCCTTTAATTCATGAAATGTGTGTGAATGCGCGCGTGTATGTGTGTGTGTGTGCCTGAATGAATGTTGTGGTGAGTTTGTATGGAAGAAATTCTTTTGGGTATTTTATGAAAGAGGCGTGTTTTATTTTGGAGAGTGCTTTAGGATGTCTTTTCCTTTAATACGAGAAAGCTTTATTTTTTATGGGAAAGGTTCGATTTTAAATGGCAAAAAGTTATGAGATTTTTATTAAGTGTTGTTTTGGGAAGACATGAATTCGTTAAACCTTAGCCAAATAGGAATCGAGATTTATACGTTGCTTTCATAATTGATGGGCAATTTCTAGAATCTCTTTCACCCTATGTATCAAGGTTTAATAAAACGTTTCGTTCTTTTATAAAACCCATTTTCGTGACATTTGAAAATAACCTCTTTTAGCTTTCTTGTAGAATAGAAATCAACTTTTATTAGCATTTCCAATTTTTAGCCTCGTGACGCTAATATCCTACTTTGATTGATTTTTGAAAAAGATCTTTATCGTTTAATCTTTTGAAACCATTTTGGTGTCACGAAATATAATCAAGCATAAACATGCGTTGGGGCTATCCACGGGCATGTAAGCCATCAAAATATCCCCAAACGCCAACAATCACGTATTCCACTAATACGGGGCCTTAAACCCGATTCTCGTCTTAACGTCGTTTTAAGGCCCAACGGTTACATATTACAAAAAACGAGCACCTTGAATCTATACATACATCAAAACGTCCATTATCGGATTTGAACCATGGGGTCGCGTTCCTAGGCTCACACGAGATTATGCCATGCCCACAAAATGAATACTACCTGATTAACCAACCCGAATTTATATAATACATCGTGACATCCGAGAATGACAATCTAAATAAATTACACCCGATAAATTATCATGAACACACTAAAAATTTCATCAATGGGATATCCTCGGGTCATTAGGAAGAGTTTTGTTCCGATGGAACCCTCATCAATAATCCCTAATCCATGATTGTTCAACAATATTCTTGAAAATTACAATTTAATTTAGCCAAATGACATGATAGAAGTTGCAAAAATAAGAAGATTTTCACCTTGCAAATGATACCAAAATTATGTAGAAACTTGTATATTGAGTGAAATATGAGATGTATTGATATAATCCAACAACAAGGGGAAATTCCTCTCTTTTCTCTCAATTGTTGCAAGAATTTTTTGCTATTTCTCTCTATTTCCGAGCTAAAACTGCTGCTGTTTTTCTTCTTCTTCCGCCAAAACTGCTCTCTCTCTTCTTCTGCATGAGGAAATGAGCTGAAATAGGCTGGCCGCAGATCAATCTGCGGCTGGCTGGCCCACCTCCCATCGCACTCAGCTGATAGTGCTGATTTCCTGGTTTCCGTGCTGGCGCACCCACTTGGCCGCAGATCAATCCGCGGCTGGCTGGCTTGACTTTCTCGATTTTCGTGCTACGCCTCGATTCTCGTGCCATGACGCTGGTTTCCGCTGACAGGCTCGTATTTTACAGTCCGGGAATCATTGGGAGGTGTGCCACACCTTCCGGGAATGTCAAATTCGGGTAGCCTTATTGTCACGTCAGCTTTGACTGCCAATCACTGCGGTGGTGTCGGGCGCTCGCATTTGGGCCCACTCCTTCGCTCCCGCAAGCCGGTTCAATTGACGATTTTGCCCTCCTGTCATGGTTAGTACAGGGAACGCAAAATTTGGGTGTCTACACGCTTCACTCCCACCTTCAGCAATGAGAGCTTTTTCCAACAAAGTTGAGAACGATGTGATTTGTAAAACCGCTACCTTACTGTAGATCCACGGCTTTAACCCATTCTCGAATCTTCTTGCCTTCCTCACCTTAGTGTCCAGCTGATGTGGGGCGAACCTGGCCAATTCATTGAATTTTGCAGCGTACTCTGACACTGACAAATTTTCTTGTTTCAATTCCAAAAACTCGATCTTCATCTTCGCCTGCGTACTCTCAGGAAAGTAATTCTCAAAAAATAACGTCTTGAATGCTTCCCACGCCACGACTCCAGTTCCAGCTTTGCTTTGATTGGCTTCCCACCAAAAGTTAGCCTCACCTTTCATTAAATAGGTAGCAAAAACTGTCTTCTGCTTCTCAGCGACTCTAGCAATAACAAAGGCCTTTTCAATCTCCTTTATCCACGGCTGGGCCTCTATCAGGTCCGCTGTTCCCCTAAACTCCGGCGGTCCTACTGCCTTGAAATCTTTAAAATTGGCTAAGTGGTTGCCCGTCTGGTTTCCTGCGGTAGTTGTTTGATTCCGCAGAGCTTCTGCCATCATGTTCATAAAGTCTTGCATTGGGTTTGGTTGAGTTCCCTCTGCATTGTTAATCGACTCTTCGATCCCTTGGTTCCGTAGGATTCGTCTAGGCGGCATTATCTGATTAAACAAAGTCCTAACACGTTACTCGGGTTTTTATTAACATATAAGTATTTAGCAGGTAATATAATATTGTATTTGTACAATCACATGATCATCGTGTGGGAGCTTTAGATTACCCAACCTTGGGAATTCTGCTTTCCCCGATTAGTGATTTTAGTTGCTAAAAAAAATACCGATTCAGTTTCACCGAATTATCATAATCATTAAATAGACAGTTTACCAAGTAAAATTCTCAAACACATATCATAATAATGCATTTATATTCATATACCAACTTTAGTGTCTTACACGTTCATCACAGGTATATTGCTATAAATGCTACCATCCCATTTTAAATAACAAAAGATGGGATTCACCCAAACCATTCTTTTCTACCTATATAAATGGAAAGTACAACCTACATACGAACTACCTCGCACCTGCTGAGGTTAATACAAACTCTAGTAAATCAAAAGTAGTACCAACATCACTGCTCATCCCGAGGAGTCTCGTCATCATGCCTGTCCTCCTGAGCCTGGGATGAACGTCCACACACTTGACGCCGAACAGATCGACTAGACTCTCCAACCTCAAAGTGCATCCTCACCATCCCAGCTCTTTGGCCCATATAGGCAGTGTCTAGTGCCCTTCCTAAGGTGTCAATCCTAATGTCCTTGGCCGCTATCTCCCCTCGCAGCTGATCCACCATTCTAGTTGCCTCGATCCACGCCTTATCAGTCCTTATCCTCTCAGCTATCTCCAAATCAAACTCGAATTTAAGAGCCTGATTCTCAATCCTCTTTTCCACTAGCTGGGTCTTGATTAGCTCCAGACTCTCCTGAATCTGTGCTGACACTAACTGAGCTTGATACGCAGCATCCTTATACTGCTGCGCAGTGACTTGCAGGGTGTGGTTCTTTTCTTCTAAGTGGGCAATTCTACCCTCCAACTGTAAGGTTTGTATAACGCGAACATGCAATCAAATTACATAAATAGAGCGGAAGCGCGACAAAACGGATTTTAAAATTTTTTTATACAAACCATCACCATGATCGTTCTTTATGCAAAATTATTAATTAAACGAAAGAGATGGAGAATAAGAATTATACCTTTGTAGAATTCTAGCTTCCTCAGGTATAAGTTCAACTCCAATTCCTTCGCGTTCTCCTTGAATTCAACAGTGTGATTCTTTCCTTTGATCAATGTTAGCCACCCAAGTGTTTGGCCTCTAGAGGTGATCCACCAAGGAATAATACCTATTCAAGAAGATGGGTGTTGGCAAAACCCTAGTTTCTATCTCTATAGAAATTGTATGTACTCTCCACAATCTAATGCAAGAGTGTGTAACCCTAATCTATGATAAGACTTCTCTTATTTAAAAGATGTAGGAAAACCCCTTCCCTAAACTATTTAGGATTAGGGTTTCTATTTTAATTAAACTCCTTTAATTATATTCCTAATCCAATTAGGAATTAATGAGAGAGAGAGTACTTCTATTAATTAATTCTCAATCCCTATTAGGAATTAAATAATAGTTATATTAATTAATTCTCAATCCCTATTAGGAATTAAATAATATTAATATTAATTAATTCCCAATCCCTATTAGGAATTAAATAATAGTAATAGTAATAATAATAATAAGACTCCTCTTATTAATTTATATTTAATATTTCCAAAATATTAAATAATAAATATTAAGCTATTTAATTTATTCTATCTCCATAGATTAAATTAAATACACTTAACTTATTATTACAATTATGCCATTTACTTCTTAAATACATATTTTCCTTTTGCAGTGTGACCCTTTAGGTTCTCCATATTAAACCGGCTGTGAATAAATCAATTAGAACAATTCTAATCTTATTTAAATAAATAAATTAAACTATTTAATTCATTTAAATAAATAATATTTATTCTACAATAAGGGTAAGCCCCCTTAGCGATCAACGACTTTCCAGATAATATAGATTTCAACATTAATCACAAAAGAACCTTTGAGTAAATAGTTACCGTACAATTCAATCCTTCTACCATACAATGTCCCAATTAAATATAAGACATGGAATTTCTGTCAAGTCTTATTTTATTTAATTATATGTATTTTGATTCCCAAATGCACAACTCTAAATAATGCAAATTAGAAACTCCTTTCTATTTTCATTCTGCCTTGGCCAAGGACTACTGAGTTATCATTTATCGAATCACATAGGACATTCATATCTTTTACTAGACGTGGCAGATTCTTTGTTGATCATTCACCTATCTCCATGTACAACTTATTATACCCAATCATACCCTTTGATATACCCTAAAGGTCTTAAGGAACATGTCAAAGTATAACTTATCATACACAAGATACTATGATGATCTCAAGTCTAAGGATCACTTGTACTACTATCACTAGAGGAATTCCTATTGACAGCCGAGTAAAACTCCATTAGATATTCCTTAGCGAGTCACGTTCAGTGAACTTATTCTCCAATAAGCACCTACACACTTGCTTTAGTGTCTCCACACAAATGATTATGAGATCAATCATCCGCTTCATAAGAGCAAGCAACGTATGTACTAATCTATCCGGATTCACTAATCCCCAATTTAGTAATCCAACGATTAGGAACAATTTTAGTTTGTGAGCTATCTTGAATTTAGATCTCATTAGCATGATCACCATCATGATTCTAAAAGCATTGCTCAAAACTATGGGTTTATCACATTTAATATAACAGCACCAAGTAGATAATATAAAATGCCTTTTAAGAAAATCATTTCTTTTATTAATAAATGAATAAGATTACAAAGTATATGCTACATCATATCAAATATGATTGGCTTGTATGCATACTACTTTCAATCTCCCACTTGCACTAAAGTCAATCGCCATAGTATCTAATACCCATCTTCTCTAAGTGACGATCAAACTGCTGTTGTGTTAAAGCTTTAGTAAATGGATCTGCAATGTTGTCTTGAGAGTCCACACGCTCCAGGGCGACATCTTCTCTTTCAATGATCTCTCTAATCAAATGAAACCGCCGCAACACGTGTTTGGATTTCTGATGAGACCTGGGTTCCTTAGCCTGTGCAACAGCTCCGTTGTTGTCACAGAATAAAGGTACGGCTCCTCTAATGCTAGGAACCACTCCAAGTTCAGTTATAAACTTCTTCATCCAAACAGCTTCCTTTGCAGCTTCACTTGCAGCTATGTACTCTGCCTCTATCACTGAATCAGCAACTGTTTGCTACTTGGAACTCTTCCAACTCACTGCGCCACCGTTTAAGGTAAACACATACCCTGAAACGGATTTATAGTCATCTTGGTCCGTTTGAAAACTTGAGTCTGTATAGCCCTCTAGTTTTAATTCAGACCCACCGTAGACAAGAAATACATCCTTAGTTCTTCTCAAGTACTTTAGGATGTTTTTCACTGCCTTCCAGTGCTCTTCTCCTGGATTCGACTGATATCTGCTTGTTACACTAAGTGCATGAGCGACATCTGGTCTAGTACATATCATACCGTACATGATAGATCCTATTGCTGAAGCATAAGAAATCTTACTCATTCGATTTCTCTCCTCAGGTGTCTTTGGGGCCTGTTTCTTGGAGAGATGTATTCCATGGCTCATCGGCATGAGGCCTCTCTTAGAATCTTCCATGCTAAACCTCTTTAGCATCGAGTCAATGTACTTTCCTTGGGTCAAGCCAAGCATCCTTTTAGATCTATCTCTATAGATCTTTATCCCCAAAATATAGGATGCCTCACCCAAGTCCTTCATGGAGAAGTGTTTAGATAACCAAATTTTGATCGACTGTAGCATAGGAACATCATTCCCTATCAGTAATATGTCATCAACATATAATACAAGGAATGAAACAGCGCTCCCACTAACCTTCTTGTACACACATGGTTCATCCTCATTTTTGATAAAATCAAACCTTTTGATTATCTCATCAAAACGGATGTTCCATCTTCGAGAAGCTTGCTTCAATCCATAAATGGATCTTTGTAGCTTACAGACTTGGTTTGTTCCAACCGTTGAAACAAAACCCTCTAGTTGTATCATATATACATTCTCCTCAAGCTCTCCATTGAGGAAGGCCGTTTTCACGTCCATTTGCCAGATTTCGTAGTCATAATAAGCTGCAACTGCAAGCAAAATTCGAATGGACTTGAGCATAGCTACTGGTGAGAAGGTTTCATCATAGTCAACTCCTTGTCTTTGTTTGAAACCTTTTGCAACCAGTCGGGCCTTATAGGTCTCTACCTTGCCGTCCGCTCCAGTCTTTCTCTTAAAGACCCATTTACACCCAATAGGCTTAATGCCCTCAGGTGGTGAAACCAAAGTCCATACTTGGTTTTCATACATGGAGTCCATCTCGGATTTCATGGCTTCTTGCCATTTCTCTGAGTCTTTACTACTCATAGCCTGTTCGTAAGTCAATGGATCATCATCATCTATGATGCGTACCTCATCATCATCATCATCTATGATGAATCCATACCTATCAGGTATCTTCGGTACTCTTCCAGATTTACGAATAGGTTGTGGTACAGTAGGTTCTTCTACTTGGTCAGGTACCTGACTTTGATCCGGAGTATTTTGTGGTTCTTGAACTTCTTCAAGATATATCTTACTCCCACTGACCCCTTCGAGGATAAACTCCTTTTCCAAGAAGGCAGCGTGTTTTGCTATAAACACCTTTTGATCAGTTGGATGATAGAAATAATATCCTAAACTTTCTTTAGGATATCCCACAAATCTACACTTGTCGGATCTAGTCTTCAGCTTATCGTGCTCAAACCTTTTGACATAAGCTGGACAAACCCAAGTCTTAACATGCTTAAGACTAGGTTTCCTCCCTGTCCATATCTCATATGGGGTCTTGGGGACGGATTTGGTAGGTACCTTGTTAAGTAGGTATGCAGCTGATTCTAGGGTATAACCCCAGAAGGATACTGGAAGGTCAGTAAAACTCATCATGGAACGAACCATGTCCAACAATGTTCGATTTCTCCTTTCAGATACACCATTCAACTGTGGCGTCCCTGGTGGAGTCCATTGTGAGATTATACCATTTTCTTTGAGACAATTGAGAAACTCATTAGTCAAGTATTCCCCTCCTCGATCCGATTGAAGAATCTTAATACTCTTACCAGTTTGTTTCTCTACTTCACTTCTGAATTCTTTGAACTTTTCAAACGATTCAGATTTGTATTTCATTAAATACATATATCCAAATCTAGAATGATCATCAGTGAAAGTAATAAAATAAGAATACCCTCCTCGTGCATTCGTTGTCATAGGTCCACAAACGTCTGTGTGTACCAACGCTAACAACTTTGTAACTCTTTCTCCTTTTCCACTAAAAGGAGATTTAGTCATCTTACCCATGAGACAAGATTCACAAGTTGGATATGATTCGTAATCAGATAGCTCTAAAAGCCCATCTTTATGTAACTTGGATAATCGTGTTTCATTGATATGACCGAGTCTACAGTGCCACATAAAGGTATAATTAACATCATCTCTTTTTCTTTTCTTAGTTTGTTCAATTTGAAGTATATTTTCATGCAAGTCAAGTATATAAAGTCCATTCAGTAAATTTCCAACACCATATAAAACATTTTTATTATAAATAGAACAACTGTTGTTCTTTATTATAATATCAAAACCATCCATATCCAATACAGAAATTGAAATATGTTTCTAATGAGTGTTGGAACATAATAACAATTATTTAAACTAATGAACTTGCCCGAAGGCAGTGCTAAACAATAAGTCCCTACAGCCAATGCAGCAACCTTTGCTCCATTTCCCACTCGTAGGACGACTTCATCCTTGTTTAGCTTCCTACTTCTGCTTAGTCCCTGCATATTATTACATATGTGAGAACTACAACCGGTATCCAATACCCAAGTAGAATTTTGACTTTCAGAAAAATTAATTTCAATCATGAACAAACCTAGATAGGAAGTCGAAGCTTCTCCAAGCTTCTTTTGGCCCGCAAGATACTCCTTGCAATTCCTCTTCCAATGTCCCGGCTTGTTACAATGGTAGCAAATTCCTTTGCTATCTGGATTAGGATTCTTATTATCCTTTTTCTTTGCCTTGCCCTTAGCCTTCTTGTTTTTCTTCTTTTGAGAAGATACCTTGGGCCTCTTCCTTTTCTTAGAAGAATCATCCACTAGTAAGACTTGATTCTTGTTGGATGAGAAGTGACCTTCAGCAGTTTTCAGCATGTTAAGTAACTCAGGCAAGCTGACGTCCAACTTATTCATGTGAAAATTCACAAAAAATTGTGAGAAGGTCTCCGGGAGTGACTGCAAGATCAAATCTTGACTTAACTCCCCATCCATCACGAACCCAAGCTGTCCAAGTTGTTCAATCAGATTGATCATCTTGAGGACATGAGTCTCAACAGCAGTGCCCTCGGTCATACGAGATCGGAAGAGCTCCTTAGATATCTGATATCTAGCAGTCCTACTTTGCTCACCATATAACTCTTTGAGGTGCAGCAATATAGTAGGAGCATCCATAGTTTCATGCTGACGCTAAAGCTCGTTACTCATGGATGCGAGCATGATGCATTGAGCCAAGATTGCATCATCTTGCCACTTTCTGAAAGTAGCAATCTCTTCCTCAGAGGCTGTTTCTGCAACATTTGCAGGGACTGGCGAATTTAGGACATAAGAAATCTTTTCAGCAGTGAGAACAATTCTCAGATTCCTTAACCAGTCCGTGTAATTCGGTCCGGTTAGTTTGTTAGCATCAAGTATGCTACGCAGTGATAGTGAGTTTGACATTTTTAAATTCTGCATGTGAAATAGACAACATTTTAGCATACATTCAATTTATTAATCATCAAAATAAATTAGGTCTTTATTTAAATTGGCATCTCCCACTATTTTTATCAAACTATATTACCCTCATTATATAGTTCGGCAAATCTAATTAAGGATCTGCTAGTGAGATTAAGGATCCCATTTCAAATGTATATTAGCCTTGTGTGTGCACAACAAACTATATATAAATAAATAGGTAGACAACTATTGTCAATTACATCACCATGTAACTCCTTGTATTTTGCCTCTTAGATTATAATGGTCAAGTGTGTGCACATCCGAACTAAAATAATCTAAGTTAAGTCCAGCCTAGCACTTCCATATATGTGAAGAGAAAAAGACCGCCCTTGTGTGTGCACAACAAAGCAGTAATGTTCAATTCTTTAATAAGCATCAAATGTGATAAAACAACATCTTAAATATTTAATACTCGCCTTGTGTGTGCACAACAAACTCATATTAAATATTTAATACTCTATCGTTTTACCATGATAGAAGGCGACGTTCGATATTCCAAATATCTTTGAACGCTTAGGACTTAATATATTACTTTAAGGGGTTTGTTATTATTAGTCTCGTCTTGTTAAGCGCGCATGCACATATATATATAAAATACGCTTCATATTATTTAACATGCGAAGCATGTTGGATAATATATAATATATATATAGTAAGCATGTACATATAGAATACTATATTCTACCCGGATTGATTATGGACTTTTATTCTAGTTTGGTTCACTAGAGCCACCAAGTGAACCAAAAGGTCAAACCTAGGGTGCAAGAATTGAATTTAAATATAACTATTACATTTAAACCCGGGCTCCATTACAAACGGGTCTTCAAGCGCTCCTTGCTCCTTGGTCTCCAATTCTTCAAAATTTAATTCTAACTAATCCTATTACAAAAACTATTTACATTAAATAGAAACCTTGATCAGCAGTCAAGGGGAAGTACATAGGAGGGAGATAGAATTTACATTAAGAAAAATTAGAGAAGACGAGGTACGCAGACCCCATTTATAAAAACCCATACATTCAAGCATCCTCTAAAATAATTCCAATCACACATTGGTCAATAGTCCATAATCAATCCCTATTTATTATCATATATATCTCTATATGTATCAATAAATAATATTAATCTCATGAATAATAAAATCATTCTATATATATACGAGTATCATTTAATGGGCAAATTTTAAGTTGCATGAAATCCAATTTCAAGATTAAAATAAACTCTTTATTTTAATTATAAAATTATTAAGAATATTATATATATATATATATATATATATATATATATATATATATATATATACTAACGTGACCTTGTTTACCAAACCTGGTGTGTATATATAATATATATGTTATACATTACCAATGTGATTACATATATATATATATATATATATATATATATATATATATAACATACGGATCATATATATATATATAATATAATCCTTATACACCCATACAGATTACATATATATATATAACATACAGATCATATATATATAATATAATCCTGTTACACCCATTTAATTAAATCAAGTGAGTTCGTTTTTCATAAAATAATAATTTTATACAACTAATTATGCCCAATAAATTATTCTAAATACATACCCATATATATTTAGAATCAAAACAATTAATAATTCGCATAAAGATTGGCTCTGATACCACTGTAAGGTTTGTATAACGCGAACATGCAATCAAATTACATAAATAGAGCGGAAGCGCGACAAAACGGATTTTAAAATTTTTTTATACAAACCATCACCATGATCGTTCTTTATGCACAATTATTAATTAAACGAAAGAGATGGAGAATAAGAATTATACCTTTGTAGAATTCTAGCTTCCTCAGGTACAAGTTCAACTCCAATTCCTTCGCGTTCTCCTTGAATTCAACGGTGTGATTCTTTCCTTTGATCAATGTTAGCCACCCAAGTGTTTGGCCTCTAGAGGTGATCCACCAAGGAATAATACCTATTCAAGAAGATGCGTGTTGGCAAAACCCTAGTTTCTATCTCTATAGAAATTGTATGTACTCTCCACAATCTAATGCAAGAGTGTGTAACCCTAATCTATGATAAGACTTCTCTTATTTATAGATGTAGGAAAACCCCTTCCCTAAACTATTTAGGATTAGGGTTTGTATTTTAATTAAACTCCTTTAATTATATTCCTAATCCAATTAGGAATTAATGAGAGAGAGTACTTCTATTAATTAATTCTCAATCCCTATTAGGAATTAAATAATAGTTAATTTAATTAATTCACAATCCCTATTAGGAATTAAATAATAGTAATATTAATTAATTCCCAATCCCTATTAGGAATTAAATAATAGTAATAGTAATAATAATAATAAGACTCCTCTTATTAATTTATATTTAATATTTCCAAAAGATTAAATAATAAATATTAAGCTATTTAATTTATTCTATCTCCATAGATTAAATTAAATACACTTAACTTATTATTACAATTATGTCATTTACTTCTTAAATAAATATTTTCCTTTTGCGGTGTGACCCTTTAGGTTCTCCATATTAAACCGGTTGTGAATAAATCAATTAGAACAATTCTAATCTTATTTAAATAAATAAATTAAACTATTTAATTCATTTAAATAAATAATATTTATTCTACAATAATGGTAAGCCCCCTTAGCGATCAACGACTTTCCAGATAATATAGATTTCAACATTAATCACAAAAGAATCTTTGAGTAAATAGTTACCGTACAATTCAATCCTTCTACCATACAATGTTCCAATTAAATATAAGACATGGAATTTCTGTCAAGTCTTATTTTATTTAATTATATGTATTTTGATTCCCAAATGCACAACTCTAAATAATGCAAATTAGAAACTCCTTTCTAATTTCATTCTGCCTTGGCCAAGGACTACTGAGTTATCATTTATCGAATCGCATAGGACATTCATATCTTTTACTAGACGTGGTAGATTCTTTGTTGATCATTCACCTATCTCCATGTACAACTTATTATACCCAATCATACCCTTTTATATACCCTAAAGGTCTTAAGGGACATGTCAAAGTATAACTTATCATACACAAGATACTATGATGATCTCAAGTCTAAGGATCACTTGTACTACTATCACTAGAGGAATTCCTATTGACAGCCGAGTAAAACTCCATTAGGTATTCCTTAGCGAGTCACGTTTAGTGAACTTATTCTCCGATAAGCACCTACACACTTGCTTTAGTGTCTCCACACAAATGATTATGAGATCAATCATCCTCTTCATAAGAGTAATTAACGTATGTACTAATCTATCCGGATTCACTAATCCCCAATTTAGTAATCCAACGATTAAGAACAATTTTAGTTTGTGAGCTATCTTGAATTTAGATCTCATTAGCATGATCACCATCATGATTCTAAAAGCATTGCTCAAAACTATGGGTTTATCACATTTAATATAACAGCACCATGTAGATAATATAAAATGCCTTTTAAGAAAATCAATTCTTTTATTAATAAATGAATAAGATTACAAAGTATATGCTACATCATATCAAATATAATTGGCTTGTGTGCATACTACTTTCACCAACTTGTTGTTCCTGGCCAATACGTCTCCTATCAATTCATCCTGAGGGGTATCCTCCATCACATCGTATTTTACGGCCTCATGTGTCGGCTCTACCTGATCTTGCTCAACGGAGTGACTATCTTGCCTCTCGTCCGACATCCTATAAACACCACACAATAAATCCATATCAGTACCACAATAAAATATATTCATTGATAAAATGAAATGATATTTTATTCGGTACAACTAGAACTCGATGAATCTCCTCAACCCATCACCTACATACTCTATATGAGTTTTCTTACTAAGGTTATAACCTAGGTTTCTACTTCATAACGTTTATAACCTACAGCTCTGATACCAACCTGTGACACCCCCAAATCTGGGTCTCCTAACCTCGAATTCGATGTTCACGATACTAATAACAAACATACTTTCTAACTAATGCGGAATAATAAACATACAATGTCTATCGAAATAGTAATAAAGTCTTACAATCATGATCCCAAGGTTCTTTAATCTTAACTTAAAATGAACCATTAATACATTAAGGAGTTCACATAACCTAATAACAATTCAAGATAAACTAGTACATAAGCCTTATCAAGCGACTACTCTTGCACCTTCCCTTCTCCTTTATCCCCTTTAAACGTTTCTGCCTTAACTGAAATAAAGATCATGATATAGCAAGGGTAAGCAACTAATTTGCTTAGCAAGTTTATATACAAGGGAGATATATCATGATTAGAAGGAAGTTTCGCTTTCAATGTTCAACAACAGTATAAAATTATGAAGGAACAAGAATTAATAGTCACCAGTTGAATATTCGGATACTCAAATGACAATTACTGAGTGGTTTGAAATAACCATAGACATTTGCCAAGGTTCTCAGCATTTAAACTGGACCTCTTAAAAAGTTTTGGTAATCAAGGGAATCAACCTTTCATACCCCGTGATTTATGCATAAACACTTAATAAACCAGCATTGATATCATGCCTTAATCAAATTTATCCTTTTCTCAGCCAAGAGTTCTTACTATAGCAATTTAATAAGAACAACTTTTAAAATACATTTGATTTAACAAATTTAGACATGCTTGATCTAGTTAATACAAATAGCATAGATCTATCTCATAAACAATTCATGCTTGAAAGAACTTTAATTTAATTCACAGTTCAATAATAATAGAATAGGAATTTAATTTCACAAGGTGCGAATCTCAATAATCAGTATAGATGTGAATAATCAACAATAATTATTCACTAACATGCTTCGGAAATAATAACTCGAGTTTGAGTTAGGGAACTTGCCTGTTTACTCAGCTACAAATAATTCTAGCTTTAATTAATTGGCCTTGAAGGACCTAACATTGATAAAGTCGATCTATCAATTAGTATTGCGTAGTTGTACGTCTATACGTTCACTAAGGAACTTATCTACCACATGAGCTAAACACATAATGCACCTAGCACAATCTTACTATCATTAACCCTAATCAAACTTAGGTTAATGATAGATTAACTTGAGAATATTTTTCCTAAGGGTTAAACACCTTTTTAAGCCTTTAAACAATTGGGTTTACTTGTTTAATTAAGGAATTATTAAACACTTCATATTCGAATAACTCATTTCTCATTTGATTACCATTCAATATTAATTAAATGGGAATCAATTAATTATCTATAGTTATTATCTATCGAATAACAAATTAGGCTTAATTATTACCCATTCAATAATATATCCATAAAGTTTTAATCTTAATATTTCTTTATTTACTTAAAAATATCAAATTCTTATATTACAAATATTATAGTAATATTTTAATAAGTTATTAGGCGACTAAACAATATATTTTAATTGTTTTACCCTTTATTAAACAACTTATTTAATACCCATAAAAGGTCATAAATATTATTTATCATAATAGATTACCAAAATACCTCACATGGGTTAGATTACACTATAATAGGAGTACCTAAGCTTTACCATCCTATTTTTCTCATTTATGACATTATTTAACCATTTATTTTCTTTTAACTAAAGCTATAATATTATTATGAAAAATAGCAAACAAGTTCTGAAAATTATTATCTTCTGGATCTAGATAGTATATGACCTAACAATAATTTATAAATTTTCCTGGAATTTTAGAAAGTGATTTACTATTTTTAAAGTACTCAAAACCTCCGAATCTTGTTACATTTTTCATAAATCGAGTTTTGCTCAGAAACTTCTGAAATTTTTTGGGTACACTCTCCTAATATATATAAATATACTGTAAAAATTTTATATGTTTTTAAGGTATACACAGTGAGTAATCCGGGTAAGAATATTTAAGAGTCCTTCACGGTAAAAGCCATTTCGGAAAGGGGGTGTTACAAAGTTGGTATCAAAACCAGGATCTTTCTTGTGGAAAACCTATTTAGGTTTGACCTGTGAGTTATGGGTAGACTTCTGGGTTAGGTTTTTATTCCATTTAATTTTCTATTCAACTATCATATCAGCTATATTCGAATTTGCCTCTAATCCGTTTTGCTTATATTCGTTGATCTCTTTCTTAAATAGCTTGTAAATTCGCTTGAGTTGCTGGGAGACAACGGTGGAGGAAGGGGCAAGGAGTAGCCTAACAACTATAATAATACTAAGTTCGTTACCTTGGTGAATAAGGCGGTTAATCAGGTTTTGCAATAATTGGTGGCACAAGTCATATAGGCGATGTAGCAGCAGCCATAGATTTTCTAATTAGGTGAACCCAAGAAAAAAATAGATCATAAGCTAATAAAGAGGAAGGGAATGCAGATGGTGTTGATCAGCTTGTGGTTTCGATGTACGTGTGGTTAGAAAGATTTCAAAAATAAAAACCCAATTCATTCAGTTTTATTTTATGTCTAGTTGATGTAGTGAATTGGATTGCTCATTTAGATAATATCTTTGATTTGTTGGGGTACTCAAAAAACCAAAAGGTGTTGTTGGCTACTTATAAGCTAGAGGGAGTGATAATGGCGTGGCCAGAATCAGAATAGAGGTTATCAGTAGTTGCCTCAGCAGGGGCAGAATCGTCAGCTTCAGCTACCTTGGCAAGGTCAGAATCAACAACAATGGAAGAATCGTCAGCAGGGGCAAAAGCAGTGGAAAAATTGCCGATAACTCCTTGCACTATTTGTGGGGCTAATCATCCGGGGAGGCAATGTCATACAGTTACCGATGCATGCTTCTTGTGTGGATAGATGAGTCATTTTGCTAGAGATTATACCGGACCACGTGGTAATGGTGGAGGCAGTGATAATGGTGGCAATGGAGGTCAGCATCAGGGTGGTTAGGTGTTTGCCTTGACTTTTAACTAGGCGGTATGTGCAACAGGTACTGCTTCTGGCACTCTTTTAGTTAGCCATCGTGAGGCTTCTGTTTTATTTGATACGGGTTCTACTTATTCAGTGGTTGCTCAGTCTTTTGTTCAACACCTTGGTGTGCCATCTCAGTCTTTAGATTTTGTTATGTGTATTGCTAACCCGATGGGAACTTCTGTCGTTATTTCTGATTTGTATCGAGGGTGTCTGATCAGTTTTAGAGATAAGATTCGCAGGGCTAATCTTCTTCCAATACGTATGTACGATTTTGATGTGATTCTTGGGATGGACTGGTTAGATAATAACCAGGCCACTATTGATTTCCAGGCGAAAAAAAGTTATATTTAGAGATGTAAAGTCTCCAGATTTCGTGTTTCAAGGTTCACGGCCAAGTAAGGTGGTGAAATTGATTTCAGCTTTAAAGGCAGGGAAAGGATACCTCTATGAGTGAGTCTTGTATTAAGGATGTTCCAGTAGTTCGTGATTTTCCTGACGTGTTTCCTGAGGAATTGTCAGGATTGCCACCGCAGCGGGAAGTTGAGTTTACTATCGAGCTTGTTCCTGGTACGGAGCCTATCTCTAAGGCACTGCATAGGATGGCACCATTTGAGTTGCAGGAGTTGAAGGAGCAGTTGCAAGAATTATTAGATCGTGGTGTGATTCGACCGAGTGTCTTGCCGTGGGGTGCTCCGATTTTATTTGTGAAGAAGAAAGATGGTTCTATGAGGCTTTGCATAGACTACAAGAAGTTGAACAAGATTACTATCAAGAATCAGTATCCATTGCCGAGGATTGATGACTTGTTTGACCAACTTCAAGGGGCGAAGTATTTTTCGAATATAGACTTGAGGTTGGGCTATAATCAGTTGAGGGTGAGAGACAAGGATGTCTCTAAGACAGCTTTTCACATTCGCTATGGGCATTACGAGTTTCTGGTGATGCCATTCGGGTTGACTAATGCTCCGGCAGTGTTTATGGATTTGACGAATCGGGTGTTTAGGGAGTACTTAGACCAATTTATTTTTGTCTTTATTGATGACATTTTGGTTTACTCCAAGTCCAGGGAAGAGCATGAGGAGCATCTTCGCACAATGCTGGGGAGTTTGCAGAAGGAGAAATTGTATGCTAAATTCTCTAAATGCGAGTTTTGGTTAGAGCATGTTGCATTCTTGGGTCACGTTGTGTCTGCTGAAGATATTAAGGTAGATCCTGCGAAGGTTAAGGCTATCACTAAATGGCCGAGACCTACTACGATGACGGAGGTTAGGAGTTTCTTGGGTTTGGCAGGGTACTATAGGCAATTTGTGGAAGGATTCTCTTTGCTTACCTTGCCATTAACTCAATTGATGAGAAAGGGCACAAAGTTTATGTGGAATGAGGAGCGCGAGAAGAGTTTTGAGGACTTAAAGAAACGGCTTATCACAGGTTCTATACTTTCATTGCCGTCGGGGACAGGAGGTTACCAGATTTATAGTGATGCTTCTAAGAAGGGCTTGGCGTGTGTTTTGATGCAACACGGTAAGGTGATTGCTTATGCTTCTAGGCAGCTTAAACCTTATGAGGTGAACTACCCCACTTATGATTTGGAGCTGGCAGCAGTAATTTTTACCTTAAAAATTTGGAGGCACTATTTGTATGGAGAGACTTGTGATATCTTCACCGATCATAAAAGTTTTAAATACATTTTCACTCAAAAGGAGCTCAACATGAGGCAGAGGCATTGGTTGGAGCTTCTAAAAGATTATGATGGGAGAATTCAGTATCACCCGGGGAAGGCGAATGTGGTTGCAGATGCTCTTAGCCAAAAGAGTTCAGGGAGTGTAGCAGCCCTTATTACACAACCTCAACTTATTTCGGATATGAAGCGGCTGGAGTTGGAGTTGTATGTGCAAGGTTCAGATGGGCATTTGGTAGGTATGAGAGTGGAGCCCTCTCTTATCTCACAGGTTAAAGAAGCTCAAAAGGAAGATGGGGAGTTGTGGGGTATGACACAGAATATAGAGGAGGGCAAGCAGCCCGAGTTTCCAATTGATGATCACGGTGTGATTTGGTTGGGTGAGAGTTTGTGTGTACCGTCGGATCGAATCATTCGGGAGGCTGTATTGGTTGAGGCTCATAGTTCGCTATTTTCTATTCATCCAGGTTCTACAAAGATGTACAGGGGTTTGAAGAAGAATTTTTGGTGGAATGGGATGAAACGAGACATGGCTGAATATGTGGGAAAGTGCCTCACTTGTCAACAAGTGAAGATAGAACATCAACGAGCTAGTGGTTTGTTGCAACAGTTAGACATTCCAGTTTGGAAGTGGGAGGATATCACGATGGATTTTATGACTGGTTTGCCGAAGACTTTCAGGAAAAATAATGCCATTTGGGTTGTAGTGGACCGGTTGACCAAATCGGCACACTTCTTGGCTATCCATGAGGGTTACTCGGTGGATAGGTTGGCACAGATCTTTCAGCAGGAGATTGTTAGACTTCATGGTAGTCCAGTGTCTATTATTTCAGATCGAGACCTGCGGTTCACTTCACAGTTCTGGAAAGGGTTTCAACGAGCTTGGGGTAATCGACTCAATTTTAGTACTTCTTTCCATCCACAAACAGATGGGCAATCCGAGCGGACTATTCAGACGTTGGAGGATATGTTGAGGTCTTGTGCACTTGAGTGGTCGAGTAATTGGGATGACTATTTGAGCCTAGTTGAGTTTGCTTATAACAATAGCTGGCATGCAAGTATTGGAATGGCTCCGTTTGAGGCGTTGTATGATAGAAAGTATCGGGCACCAACTTGTTGGGATGAGGTTGGTGAGAAGGCCATAGAAGGGCCTGAGTTAGTTCAAATCACTACGGAGAAGGTAGCGGTGGCTAAGGAGAAATTGAGATCGACTCGATCACGGTAGAAGAGTTATGCTGATAAGCATAGGAGAACTTTAGAGTTTGAACCTAGTGAACATGTGTTTTTAAAAGTTTCTCCTTGGAAGGGCATTCGACGATTTGGGTTGAAAGGAATACTTAGTCCGTGGTATATTGGCCCATTTGAGATTTTGGAGAGAGTTGGTGAGGTTGCATATCGGTTAGCTTGGCCTCCACAGCTAGCTCATGTGCATAATGTGTTCCATGTGTCGGTGTTAAGGAGTTACCATTATCATCCGTTGCACGTGGTGCAATATCCATTTGATAAGATTCGGGGTGATCTTTCTTGTGATGAGCAAGCCGAGGCGATTTTGGATCGTCAAGAGCAGATTATGAGAAGAAAAGACTATTCTGTTTGTTAAGGTTTTGTGGAGGAACCATTCAGAGCGGAAAGCTACGTGGGAGATGGAGGAGTCTATTCGAGAGGAGAATCCGCATCTTTTTAATGATTAGGTACGTTCTTGTCTTTTGATTCCGGGGACGAAATCCTTTTAAGGGGGGGGGGATAATGTAATACCCAGAAAATAATAATAATAATAATAATAATAATATTTATATTTATATTTTTATAAATATATTAATTGGACTTTGTCATTTATTTGGGTCAGAGAAGTCATTTAATTTATGTGGGCTAATAAGTATTAATAAGTGATAGAAATTAATTTAATAAAATTGGGCATTAAAACTTAATTGGGTTAATTTATATATGGGTAATATTAAATTCTATTATAATTAGAATAACTAATAAGATCTATTAATAAATAAATAAGTATCTAAAACCTAACCCTACATACATTACTGCTAATACGAATTGAAAACAATTGGCGTGAGGCGAAAAGAGCAGAAGAGGAGAAGTAATCAATTTGGGTATACTTCAGCAAAAAGCATATTGTTAAGTTAATTACTATTACTTTCTAAATTGGTAGACTTATTGTGCAAAATTTCACTGATCAATATGAACATTAATACATATGTAAATTATGTATTTATAGTTGACACTTGTTGAGAGGTTTATAACTATTGAATGCACTTTGGAATGATGTATACTATCAGAAGTAATCCCAAGTCATAATGATTATAATAGGGTGGGTCCGAAATTTGTAACAAGAATTTTATCTAAATTAATGGTTATCAATGTATGTATATAATCCTTTGGTTAACCTCCTAGAAACTTTGGAATTATAGAACTACATATATGTATGTGGTCATTGTCAAAGCATCATGGTCTTTTACATGTGGAACTAATTGGTCATTAATTTTATTTTGGTGGACAGAGTATTTAATAAATAATAAAGTTTTGGTAATTTAATAGAGTAGCTATGTACAGAGTAATGTATATACAAATTATTGATTGGGTAAATTATTATACTTAATGCGAAATCATAACATTAAAGGAAAATTATATTTTTATAATACCACTTATAAATGTATTATTTTGGTGATTAGTTCGAACGGAGGGAGTCTAAACGAGTTAAATTTAGAATATAAATTTGGGTATTACATTACTTACCCCAGGTATGGATTCCGTACTCTTTCAGCGAAACTCTTTTATGTTTAATTTGTTCGTTTTGCTATTCGTTTGGAAATTGGGTATTGCCTCTCATTATTATTTCTTGTCAAATTTATTATGATAGTTTCATTTTGGCATTGATACTTGGAACTCATATTTGTACTCTTTGGACTAGTGCATTATGTCTAGAATTTGTTTTAATATTGGTAGAAATATACACATCAATATATTTTGGAGACCTTGTTTGTTGATTCGTTTTGATTTGACATGTACATATTAGAACCCCTTGTGTTAACATTATGTCGCATGTGTTGTGACATGGTATTTTTGTTAGAATATACCGTAGGGTATACTTGAGCTATAACCACCTGTGGGGGTACCACAAGCATGTGGGCTTGGCACCGAGGCATGACACCTTCTATGGTGGTGTGATTATTCCACGACGTCTCCGTTTTATGCTCTGGTGGGAGTTGGCCATTTGGTGATTTGTTGTGGGAGGCGTATGGGTCGACCCTAGTTTTCTGTTTTGTTCTGTTCTGCGAATTGGTGATGTTTGTGTCGAACACACCTTCCGATTTTGCATGCATCTAGATTGCACAGTCCGATATGTGATTGCTTGTGTGGTATTATTTTGATTGTCTGTGTGGCATTATTTGACTTGCCTGTGTGGTAAGGTATATTTCTGTTTTGTTTTGAGCTCGGTATGAAATAACACCCAACCATTTGATTCAGCTTACTATTTCATTGTGCTAGTTTTGTTCGTTTCAGTTCAGTTTATTTAATTGAGTTAGTTATTCCATTTTATTATTATTGTACTCTATATCCGTACTGGACATTTGGCTGGTCTGTGTTTTTCTTCCGGCAGGTAATCAGGGGGATCAAGGGCAAGTGTGATGAGAGCTCCCTACTTTCTAAATGGTTTAGATATTTTGTTTAGGTTATGATACATTGATTTATTTAGAGTGGTATTAAATATTTTAATTCATGGATTAAGCCAGTTTGGTATTTCTTTTATGGTTTGACTTGTGGTATTTATCAGATATTGAGACTATTCTTTTGTGGCTTAGAGCCTTATTACAATTTCATCAGTTTTGTTCTATTTCGGAAAGGGGGTGTTACAGTCAAGTCTTATTTTATTTAATTATATGCATTTCGATTCTTAAATGCACAACTCTCAATAATGCAAATTAAAAACTCCTTTCTAATTTCATTCTGCCTTGGCCAAGGACCACTGAGTTGTCATTTATCGAATCACATAGGACATTCCTATCTTTTACTAGATGTGGTAGATTTTTTGTTGATCATTCATCTATCTCCATGCACAACTTATTATACCCAAGCATACCCTTTGATATATCCTAAAGATCTTAAGGGACATGTCAAAACATAACTTATCATACACAAGATACTATGTGTTAGGTTTGTATAGCGCGAACATGCAATCAAATTACATAAATAAAGCGGAAGCGCGATAAAATCATATTTTAAAATTTTATACAAACCATCACCAGGATCTTTCTTTATGCACAATTATTAATTAAACGAAAGAGATGGAGAATAAGAATTATACCCTTGTAGAATTCTAGCTTCCTCAGGTACAAGTTCACCTCCAATTCCTTCGCGTTCTCCTTGAATTCCACCGATTAAATTCCTTCCTTTGATCAACGTTAGCCACCCAAGTGTTTGGCCTCTAGAGGTGATCCACCAAGGAATAATACTTGTTCAAGAAGATGGGTGTTGGCAAAACCCTAGTTTCTATCTCTATAGAAATTGTAAGTACTCTCCACAATTCTTATGCAAGAGTGTGTAACCCTAATCTATGATAAGACTTCTCTTATTTATAGATGTAGGAAAACCCTTCCCTAAACTATTTATGATTAGGGTTTCTATTCTATTTAAACTCCTTTAATTAAATTAAACTCCTAATCCAATTAGGAATTCATGTGAGAGTACTTCTATTAATTAATTCCCAATCCCTATTAGGAATTAAATAATAGTAATAGTAATAATAATAATAAGACTCCTCTTATTAATTTATATTTAATATTTCTAAAATATTAAATAATAAATATTAAGCTATTTAATTTATTCTATTTCCATAGACTAAATTAAATACACTTAACTTATTATTACAATTATGTCATTTACTTCTTAAATAAATATTTTCCTTTTGCGGTGTGACCCTTTAGGTTCTCCATATTAAACCGGTTGTGAATAAATTAATTAAAACAATTCTAATTTTATTTAAATAAATAAATTAAACTATTTAATTCATTTAAATAAATAATATTTATTCTACAATAAGGGTAAGCCCCCTTAGCGATCAACGACTTTCCAGATAATATAGATTTCAACATTAATCACAAAAGAACCTTTGAGTAAATAGTTACCGTACAATTCAATCCTTCTACCATACAATGTCCCAATTAAATATAAGACATGGAATTTCTGTCAAGTCTTATTTTATTTAATTATATGTATTTCGATTCCCAAATGCACAACTCTAAATAATGCAAATTAGAAACTCCTTTCTAATTTTATTCTGCCTTGGCCAAGGACTACTGAGTTATCATTTATCGAATCACATAGGACATTCACATCTTTTACTAGACGTGGTAGATTCTTTATTGATCATTCACCTATCTCCATGTACAACTTATTATACCCAATCATACCCTTTGATATACCCTAAAGGTCTTAAGGGACATGTCAAAGTATAACTTATCATACACAAGATACTATGATGATCTCAAGTCTAAGGATCACTTGTACTACTATCACTAGAGGAATTCCTATTGACAGTTGAGTAAAACTCCATTAGGTATTCCTTAGTGAGTCACGTTCAGTGAACTTATTCTCCAATAAGCACCTACATACTTGCTTTAGTGTCTCCACACAAATGATTATGAGATCAATCATCCTCTTCATAAGAGCAAGCAACGTATGTACTAATCTATCCGGATTCACTAATCCCCTTTTTAGTAATCCATCGATTAGGAACGATTTTAGTTTGTGAGCTATCTAGAATTTAGATCTTCATTAACATGATCACCATCATGATTCTAAAAGCATTGCTCAAAACTATGGGTTTATCACATTTAATATAACAGCACCATGTAGATAAAGTAAAATGCATTTAACAAACGAATAAGATTACAAAGTATATGCTACATCATATCAAATATGATTGGCTTGTGTGCATACTACTTTCAATCTCCCACTTGCACTAAAGCCAATCATCATGGTATCTAATACCCTTCTTCTCTAAGTGACGATCATCCTGCTGTTTGGATAAAGCTTCAGTAGATGGATATGCAATGCTGTTCTCGAGAGTCTACTATCTCTATAGTGACTTTTTCTCTTTCAATGATTCCACTAATCAAATGAAAGTGCCGCAACACATGTTTGAATCCAAGATGAGACTTAGGAACTATTCCTAGTTCTGTGATGAACTTCTCATCCAAACAATCAACTTGCTGCTTCATTTACAGCTATATACTTTGTCTTTGTCACTAAACCAGCAACTCTTTGCTGTTTGGAACCTTTCCTGTTTGGAACCTTTCCAATTCACTGCACCACCATTCAAGGTAACAATTTACCCTAAAGTGGATTTATTATCGTCTTGGTCAGTCTGAAAAAACTTGAGTCTGTTTAGCCCTCTAGTTTTAATTCAGACCTACCATGAATCATGATCACATCTTCAATACCGGTTAAGTACTTAAGATGTTTATCACTGTCTTATAGTGATCTTCTCCAGAATATGACTGATCAACATCAGGCCTTGTATATTCATTGCATACATGATAGTAACTCATGCGATCTCTCTTTAAATTGGAGACAATTTTATAGAGATTCACTCCATGGCTCATCATCATGAGACCTCTCTTGGAGTTTGCCATGCTAAACGCCTTTAGCATCGAATGAATATACGTTCATTGGGTCAAGCCGAACATCCTTTTAAATCTATCTATATAGATTTATATCTCCAATTTATAGGATGCTCCTCCCAAGTTATTCATGGTGGAATGTTTAGACTATTTTATCTTTACTGATTATAGCATTGGTGTGTCATTCCTTATCAGTAATATATCAACATATAATACTAGGAATGTCACAGTGCTCCCACTGACCCTTTTTGTACACACTAGGTTCGTTCTCGTTTTTGATAAAATCAAACTCTTTTGATTGTCTCATCAAAATGAATGTTCCATCTTTGAGAAGCTTGCTTCAATCCATAAATGGATCATTGTAGCTTAAAACACGATTTGCTTCAACCTTTGAAACAAATTCCTCTGGCTATATCATACATACATTTTCCTCAAGTCTTCATTGAGGAAGGACGTCTCCACATCCATTTTGCCAGATTTCATAATAAGCTGCAATCACAAGCAAAATCCAAATGGACTTAAGCATTACCCGATAATAAGGTTTTATTACAGTCAACTCCTTGACTTTATTTGAAACCTTTTAAACAGGTCTGGTCTTATAGGTCTCCACCTTGCCATTTGCCCTAGTCTTTCTCTTTAAAGACCCATATACACCCTTTAGGCACTATGCCTTTCGGTGGAGTAACTAGAGTTTATACTTGGTTCTCATACATGGAGTCCATTTCGGATTTCATGGCCATTTGCCATTTCTCTGAGTGTCTTCTACTCATAGCCTCATCGTATATAACTGGATCATCATCTTCTATGATGCATACCTCATCATCATCCTCTATGATGAATCCATACCTCCTAGGTATCTTCGGTACTCTTCCAGATTTACGATTCGGTTATGGTACAATAGGTCTATCTACAGGTTCCTCGGTTTGATTTAAAGTGCTTTGTGGTTCTTGAACTCTTTCAAGATCTATTACCCTCCCACTAGCTCCTTCAATGATAAACACATTTATCTAAGAAGGCAGCGTGTAGGATTATAGTAATAATACCCTAAACTTTCTTTAGGATATCCCACAACTCTGCACTTGTCAAATTTTGTCCCAAACTTATCTTTTGAAACCTTTTCACATAAGTTGGACAACCCCTTATCTTAACATACTTAAGACTAGGAATCCTTATCTTAACATACTTAAGACTAGGAATCCTCCCTATCCATAACTTTTATAGAGTCTTGGGGCCAAATTTTGAGGTTACCTTATTTTGTAGATATGCAGCCGTTTCTAGGGCATAACCCCAGATGGATACTAGAATGTCGGTAAAAATCATTATGGACTGCACCATGTCCAACAAGGTACAATTTTTCCTTTTAGATACAACAATCAATTATTGCGTATCAGGAGGTGTCCATTATGAGAAAATACCATTTTAAGATGATCTAGAAACTTATTGCACAAGTATTCCTTCCTCGATCTGATCAAAGAATCTTAATACTTTGTCAATTTGTTTCACTTCTGAATTCTTTGAACCTTTCAAATGATTCAGACTTGTATTTCATGAAATACACATATTCAACTTTTTGAATGATCATCTCCTTTTCTTTTACTAGTTTGTTCAATTTGCAAAATTATTTTTCATGTAAGTCACGTTTACAAAGTTTATCAAGTGATCTTCCAGTTTCAAACAAAACATTATCATTATAAATAGAACAACAATTGTTCTTAAATATAATACCAGAACCTTCCTTGTCCAACAACGGAAGTAATAATGTTTCTAAAGAGAACTAGAACATAATAACAAATTATTAACTTAACAGACTTGCCGTAGGCAACGCTAAACTATAAGTTCCTACGGCTAATGTAGCAACTATTACTCCATTCTCCGCACGTAAGATTACTTACTCTTTGTTTAGCTTTCTACTTCTGCTTAGTCTCTACATTGGATTGCATACGTGAGAACTACAGCCGGTATCCAATACCCAAGTGGAACCTTGTCTTACAGAAAGATTTATTTTTAATCATGAACAAACTTATATCTGTAACCGAAGCTTCACTAAGCTTCTTCTGGTTAGCCTCTGTAAGATACTCCTTACAGTTTCCTTTCCAGTGTCCAGGCTTATTGCATTGGAAGCAAACTCCTTTGCTATTTGCATCAGTTTTGTTCTTAGGGTCCTTAGTTTTTACCTTTCCATTTACCTTCTTTGAATTGTTCTTCTTTTAAGAAGATCCCTTGGCCCTCTTCCGTTTCCTAGAAGAATCATCTACCAGTAAGACTTGGTATTTCTTGGTTGGAAAGTGACTCTTTACGATTTTCAACATGTTTAAGCAACTCAAGCAGGCTGACATATAGCTTGTTCATGTGGAAATTCACAACAATTTGTGAGAAAGAGTCCAGAAGTGATTGCAAGATCAAATCTTAGATCAACTCTCCATCCATTAAAACCAAGTTGTCCCAATTGTTCAATTAGATTGATCATTTTAGGACATATGTCTGTACTGTAGTGCCATCGGTCATTCTAGATTGGAAGAGCTCGTTAGATATCTAATATCTAGCAGTCCTACATTCCTCACCATTCAACTCCTTGAAGGTGTAGGAGTACAGTAGGAGCATCCATAGTTTCATGCTGACGCTAAAGTTCGTTACTCATGGATGCGAGCATGATGCATTGAGCCAATTGTGCATCATCTTGCCACTTTCTAAAAGTAGCAATCTCTTCCTCTGAGGCATTGTCTGCAACCATTGCAGGGATAGGCATATTAAGGACATAAGATAGCTTTTCAGCCTTGAGAACTATTCTTAAATTCCTTAACCAGTCCTTTTAATTTGGTCCGGTTAATTAGCATCTAATATGCTCCGCAGTGATAGTGAATTATACATTGTAAAATTCTGTAAATGAATTTGTAATTTAACAACATTTTAGCATACATTCATTTTAATTAATTACCAAAATAAATTAGGTCTTTACTTAAATTGGTATCTCCCACTATTTTCATCAAACTATATTACCCTCAATATATAGTTCGGCAAATCTAATTAAAGATTTACTAGTGAGAATAAGGATCCCATTTCAAATGTATATAGCCTTGTGTGACACAACAAACTATATATAAATAAATAGGTAGACAACTATTGTCAATTACATCACTATGTAACTCCTTGTATTTTGCCTCTTAGATTATTTTGATCAAGTGTGACACATCCGAATCAAAATTATCCAAGTTAAGTCCAACCTAGCACTTCCATATATTCGAGAAAAAAACACTATCCTTGTGTGACACAACAAAACAGCATCGTTCAGTCTATGTATAAGCATCAAATGTGATAATGCAACATCTTAAATATTTAATACTTGCCGTGTGTGACACAACAAACTCATATTAAATATTTAATACTCTATCGTTTTACCATGCTAGAAGGCGACGTTCGATATTCCAAATATCTTTGGACGCTTAGGACTTAATATAATTTCTTTGAGGGGTTTGTTATTATTTGTCTCATCTTGTTTAGCGCGCATGCACATATATATATATATATATAAAATACGTGTCATATTATTTGACATACGAAGCATGTGGGATAATATATAATATATACATAGTAAGCATGCACATATAGAATACTATATTCTACCCGGATTGATTATGGGCTTTTATTCTAGTTTGGTTCACTACAGCCACCAAGTGAACCAAAAGGTCAAACCTAGGGTGCAAGAATTAAATTTAAATATAACTATTACATTTAAACCCGGGCTCCATTACAAACGGGTCTTCAAGCGCTCCTTGCTCCTTTGTCTCCAATTCTTCAAAATTAATTCTAACTAGTCCTATTACAAAAACTATTTACAATAAATAGAAACCTTGATCAGCAGTCAAGGGGAAGTACATAGGAGGGAGATAAAATTTACATTAAGAAAAAATTAGAGAAGACGAGGTACGCAGACCCCATTTATAAAAACTCATACATTCAAGCATCCACTAAAATAAATCCAATCACACATTGGTCAATAGTCCATAATCAATCCCTATTTATTATCATACGTATCTCTATATGTATCAATAAATAACATTCATCCCATGAATAATAAAACCATTCCATATATGCATTGATATCATTTAATGGGCAATATTAGTTACTATAAAATCCAATTTCAACTCCAATTAGTTATCATGGAATCCAATTCCAACTCTAATTAGTTATCATGAAATCCAATTTCAATTAAAATAAACTTCTTTATTTTAATCATATTCTAAATCAAAATAAACTCTTTTATTTTAATTTATCCAATTTTGAATAAAATAAACTCCTTTATTTTTAATCAAATTCCAAATCAAAATAAACTTCTTTATTTTAATTTACAAAAATAAAAAAAATAAAATAATTTTACACAAACAATTATGCCCAATTAAATTGTTCTAAACACATATCAATGTATATACAGAATCAAAACAATTAATAATTTGCATAAAGTTTGGCTCTGATACCACTGTTAGGTTTGTATAGCGCGAACATGCAATCAAATTACATAAATAAAGCGGAAGCGCGATAAAATCAGATTTTAAAATTTTATACAAACCATCACCATGATCTTTCTTTATGCACAATTATTAATTAAACGAAAGAGATGGAGAATAAGAATTATACCCTTGTAGAATTCTAGCTTCCTCAGGTACAAGTTCACCTCCAATTCCTTCGCGTTCTCCTTGAATTCCACCGATTAAATTCCTTCCTTTGATCAACGTTAGCCACCCAAGTGTTTGGCCTCTAGAGGTGATCCACCAAGGAATAATACTTGTTCAAGAAGATGGGTGTTGGCAAAACCCTAGTTTCTATCTCTATAGAAATTGTAAGTACTCTCCACAATTCTTATGCAAGAGTGTGTAACCCTAATCTATGATAAGGCTTCTCTTATTTATAGATGTAGGAAAACCCTTCCCTAAACTATTTAGGATTAGGGTTTCTATTCTAATTAAACTCCTTTAATTAAATTAAACTCCTAATCCAATTAGGAATTCATGTGAGAGTACTTCTATTAATTAATTCCCAATCCCTATTAGGAATTAAATAATAGTAATAGTAATAATAATAATAAGACTCCTCTTATTAATTTATATTTAATATTTCTAAAATATTAAATAATAAATATTAAGCTATTTAATTTATTCTATTTCCATAGACTAAATTAAATACACTTAACTTATTATTACAATTATGTCATTTACTTCTTAAATAAATATTTTCCTTTTGCGGTGTGACCCTTTAGGTTCTCCATATTAAACCGGTTGTGAATAAATTAATTAAAACAATTCTAATTTTATTTAAATAAATAAATTAAACTATTTAATTCATTTAAATAAATAATATTTATTCTACAATAAGGGTAAGCCCCCTTAGCGATCAACGACTTTCCAGATAATATAGATTTCAACATTAATCACAAAAGAACCTTTGAGTAAATAGTTACCGTACAATTCAATCCTTCTACCATACAATGTCCCAATTAAATATAAGACATGGAATTTCTGTCAAGTCTTATTTTATTTAATTATATGTATTTCGATTCCCAAATGCACAACTCTAAATAATGCAAATTAGAAACTCCTTTCTAATTTCATTCTGCCTTGGCCAAGGACTACTGAGTTATCATTTATCGAATCACATAGGACATTCACATCTTTTACTAGACGTGGTAGATTCTTTATTGATCATTCACCTATCTCCATGTACAACTTATTATACCCAATCATACCCTTTGATATACCCTAAAGGTCTTAAGGGACATGTCAAAGTATAACTTATCATACACAAGATACTATGATGATCTCAAGTCTAAGGATCACTTGTACTACTATCACTAGAGAAATTCCTATTGACAGCCGAGTAAAACTCCATTAGGTTTTCATTAGTGAGTCACGTTTAGTGAACTTATTCTCCAATAAGCACCTACATACTTGCTTTAGTGTCTCCACACAAATGATTATGAGATCAATCATTCTCTTCATAAGAGCAAGCAACGTATGTACTAATTTATCCGGATTCACTAATCTCCTTTTTAGTAATCCATCGATTAGGAACGATTTTAGTTTGTGAGCTATCTAGAATTTAGATCTTCATTAGCATGATCACCATCATGATTCTAAAAGCATTGCTCAAAACTATGGGTTTATCACATTTAATATAACAGCACCATGTAGATAAAGTAAAATGCATTTAACAAACGAATAAGATTACAAAGTATATGCTACATCATATCAAATATGATTGGCTTGTGTGCATACTACTTTCACTATGATGATCTCAAGTCCAAAAATCACTTGTACTATTATCACTAGAGGAATTCCTATTAACAGACAAGTAAAACTCCAATAGGTATTCCTTTAGCGAGTCATGTTCAGTGAACTTATTCTCCAATAAGCACCTATATACTTACTTTAATGTCTTCACACAAATGATTATGAGATTAATCATCCTCTTCCTAAGAGCAAGCAAAGTACGTACTAATATATCCGGATTCACTAATCCCCTTTTTAGTAATCCAACGATTAGGAATGATTTTAGTTTTAAGCTTTCTAAGAATTTAGATCTCATTAGCATGATCATCATCATGATGCTAAAAGCATTGCTTAAAACTATGGGTTTATCACATATAAAATAACAACATTATATAGATAAAGTAAAATGCCTTTAATACTTTTATTAATAAATGAATAAGATTACAAAATATATACTACATCATATCGAATATGATTGTCTTGTGTGCATACTACTTTCAATCTCCCACTTGCACTAAAGTCAATCGCCATGATATCTAATACCCATCTTCTCTAAGTGACGATCAAACTGTTATTGGGTTAAAACTTTAGTAAATAGATCTGCAATGTTGTCTTGAGAGTCCACACGCTCTAGGGTGACGTCTCCTCTTTCAATGACCTCTCTAATCAAATGAAACCGCCGGAACACGTGTTTGGATTTCTGATGAGACCTGGGTTCCTTAGCCTGCGCAACAGCTTAAGTGTTGTCACAGAATCCTCTAATGCTAGGAACCACTCCAAGTTCAGTCATGAACTTTTTCATCCAAACAGCTTCCTTTGCAGCTTCACTTGCAGCTATATACTCTGCCTCTGTCACTAAATCAGCAACTATTTGCTGCTTGGAACTTTTTCAACTCACTGCACCACCATTTAAGGTAAATACATACCCTGAACCGAATTTATTGTCATCTTGGTTCGTCTGAAAACTTAAGTCTACATAGCCCTCTAGTTTCAATTTAGACCCACCGTAGACAAGAAATACATCCTTAGTTCTTCTTAAGTACTTTAGGATATTTTTCACTGGCTTCCAGTGCTCTTCTCCTGGATTCAACTGATATCTACTTGTTACACTAAGTGCATGAGTGACATTCGGTCTAGTACATATCATACCGTACATGATAGATGATATTGCTGAAGCATAAGGAATGTTACTCATACGGTCTCTCTCCTCAGGTGTCTTTGGGGCCTGTTTCTTGGAGAGATGTATTCAATGGCTCATCAGCATGAGATCTCTCTTGGAATCTTCCATGCTAAACTTCTTTAGCATCGAGTCAATGTAATTTCCTTGGGACAAGCCTAGCATCCTTTTAGATCTATCTCTATAGATCTTTAACCCCAAAATATAGGATGCCTCACCCAAGTCCTTCATGGAGAAGTGTTTAGATAACCAAATTTTGATCGTCTGTAGCATAGGAACATCATTCCCTATCAGTAATATATTGTCAACATATAATATTAGGAATAAAACAATGTGATAGACTCCACGACACGCTTGCATGAGGTGGTCGTCGCCCGGATCGTTTCTAGCAAAGTTATATAGTGAATTGCTTGCAACACCTTAACCCCTCGCCTATATGTAGACGGTAATCTTGGTATAATTGCTCGCGTTAGAATTCTGCGTTGAATGGACACCAACGACACCTTGACCCCTAGCTTATATGTAAACGGTAATCTTGGTACAATCGACGATTGATGCAGTAGAAGACGCCACACACAACTATGTATTGTTGTATGATAAGTCAATTGAACAGTCATAGACAAACCATGAATAATTCGTGAGTTCTCAAAGAACCAAAAGGAGAATAATCTCACAACAATTTATTAATAATCTGAATTGTTTTTGGAATTACACCCAAAATGACTATTTATACTAGTAACAATGAAACCCTAATTCCTATAAGGAATTGAACTACTAAATAGAAATCAAATCATAATCAAATCCTAATTAACAAGCTTCCTAATTACATTAGAACAGAAAAGATATGACATTCCTAAAATCTCGGAAGAAATTTGTAAAAACGCGTCAGACAATGCATCCTCGAAATCCGTGCCCCCACTCTAGAGTCGACGGCGCTCAAAAACAAAGGAACCAGCGCCGGCCGCGCTCAACTCCAGAGGCCCTAGCATCGACGGCTCTCAATCTAGTAAAAACCAGAGTCGGTCGTGCTCAAGTCTGAAATAACCGAATCGTTTCGTCCATTTAAGCCCCGAACGTAATTCTTTGCTCCTATCTTGCTTCCTCCATCAAACTTGAACCAAATTAAGGAAGTCAAAATCATATCCCATATTGAATATCTTGCCAAATAGCTTGAATCTTTTCCCTTTGGTTCTGCACAATGCAATCTTGTGATGTAGCATGATGAATCGTAACCTCTTAGCCTTGTTTAAACATCCACAATGCCGCGTGATCACTTGATGACTTGACTTGCGTTGATTTGGTCTTACTAAATAGATTGTATCTAACAATCCCAAATCATATGATTGATCCTCCACTCGTGGTTCACTTGAATTGATCTTCAATGTAAGCATCCTTGAATGGTTTTCAGCCCAATCACTCGCGATCATCTAACAAACCACTTGAACTCGAGTTGAGTGAATATTGTTCGATGCGAGCCTGACCAGGATTGTATCAGTCCCCTCCTCTTGAAAATGATTTGTCCTCAAATCTGACATCCACTCCTCTTGAAAAGGATTTTCCCACAAATCTATTCCTATATAAAACAAACCAAATTAGTAGCATCAAACAAAATACTATCCCAAATCTCAACTTGCAAAAGAAATATGAAAGCAAGATCAACAATGCAAGTAAGAATATGAAAAGAATCAACAAAAACTCCAACTTCTATAAGGAACAAAGCAACATCCAGCATTTTTCTCGAAATGACATGAACAACCCTTAAATATTTCCTTCCAAAATACTAACTACACCAAAATAAGCTAAATTAGCAACTATGACTAAAACGCAATCAATATCACTACCTACGAAAACAAATGCATATGTAGTAAAATAAATGCAAATAAAACTATGAAAAGCTCTATCTCCTCCTAGATCAAATATCAGTATATAGAACCCTTCACATTGAATAAACTCCCATTTACGAATTCCCGGATCAAAAATGAATCTTGTGATCTCGATCATTCGCACTAATAACCATTCTATTGCACCTAGATCAAATAACAATCTTTGAAACTTCTCACATCGCAGATGCAAAGACTTTTGAATTCTTGGATTAAACACAAAACAAACACAATCAACAAGTATCTTTTGTCTAATCACAAAGAAATCAAATAATTCAAATTTACACGCATAGCCTACTAGAATAAAATTCAAAACACTTCCCTATAGACTCTCTATGCATTGTCTAAATTGATTTACCCAACATTCCATGCTTTTCTCCTTGACGAGTAATAACCCATCCCGAATCTGAAAACAAAATTAACCTTTCTCATTCCATTGACATTAACAAACCCAAAATCAAATAATGGCATCAATGGAATTGAAAGATCACAATTAATACCACAAATCGAAAACTCAATAGCATATTGATGATTACAAACAAACTCAACAAGTGCTAAAAAAATTTCCCAAACGTTGACAAAAATAAGAATATCATCAAAATAGATAATAACTATTTTCCCCTTAAAAGAATGCAAAATATGATTTAATTTGAAAATATTTATTGCATTAGCTAGTCCAAATGATCTAACTAAACACGTATGTAAACCATATCTCAATCCAGTGTGATGATAAACACTTTTCAAATTATTACCAAATGATTTTCATGTAATGAAGATTGTCCTAATGAGAAGACATGATCACTACCACTGTCAACTAATGATAAATCATATAAAGATTGATCAGCATGAAAACCTAACTCAACATATGGATAAGAAAACCTAGAATGAATTTCATGCAAATTAGAACATTGAAAACGGGAATAAATATCATGATCAAAAATTAACTCAACAAATATCGAGTATCCACCATAGTTTATGACAAAGACGAATCTACCATCAAAATAGCTAACAACAAATTTACCAATGGAAACATGCAAAACTTGTTTTAATAAATTCATGAAAACACTAGATGCATTAGTTAATCTAACAGAAATAACTATCCATCTAAACAATTCACATGTTAAAATAATTTTTCCTTTATCACAATCTATCATGCTAAATTGATTAGGCAATATCATCACATGGTCATCAACACATGCAGATAAAACATAAGAACTATACAATCTATCAAACATATTATCTAAGCAAAGAAAATAACAACAATACTTGTTTACCAATTTAAAATTGATAAACATGTTCGATGTCTTATCCTCCTTAGGTACTATGATCTCAACAACGGCACATGCACTCATGACTTCATCCATGATACTTCTCTCTACTAATTCTCCAACCTGCCTCGGTGAGTCCTTCGTCTCCTCAAGAACACCATAAATTGACGGATATGGAATGATAGCACTGGGTATGCAATCTCTCACCTGTATAAGAGAAACAACAGAACTAGATAAAATAGAGTTAATCTGATTAGTATTCAAAAGCGCCATCTTGTACGAATGTACAGTCATTGGTTTTTCAAAATATAATTCTCTTTCACTCTCACTCTCTTTTTCATAGTCACTTATTTTTCTCTCTTTTTCTTTTTGCTCATTCTCTCGTTTATTTTCACTCTCATTCTTTTCAATATCTCTATTTTTTCACTCTCATTTTTCTCAATCTCTCTTTTGTTTTCATATTCATTTCTCTCTAATTCTTTTTTTCCACTTTCAATCTTTTCACTCTCTTTATTTTGTTCATCCTCTTGTTCTTGATCACGATCTTTTTAAGTACATTAGATCGTCATGAACTTGCTCGGATGACATAGGACGAAGCGTGACTCTTCTTTGATTATGTACCAATGAATACTCATTCGTACAACTGTTATGCTTCGCGTGCCTTTTGCGTCGCCATGGCTTCCCAAATAATAAATGACAAGTATGTGTTGGAACTACATCGCATAATATTTCATCTTCATATCTGCCAATGCGAAAAGAAACTGATACCTATATAGTCACCGTTACCTCTTCAAAACTCATGATATAACGACCGGGAATTCTAGATTTGCCTTGTGATTCGAATTTTTGAATATTAATGAATATATTATATTTTATTAATATTATTTTTGTGTTGCATGTTTAAAGGTTGTGTGACAACCTGGATTATGTGAATGCATGAAATTTTACGTGTTATAGTTTTGTTTAAGTGAATAATTGATTTCGCGTAGCGTCGCTAAATCACTATTCACGGGGCACGTTTCCCGAGGCACTATTCACGCCATAATATTTTTGTGTCTTTTTCGATTTTAATAAATTTCATTAATACGTGTGAGCGAAGTGCTAATTTTTTCAAGTGCTGGAATATTTATTTGAGCTCGTTAGTGATTTAATTTATATCCGAAATGTATTATATGGGTGCTCCGAATATTTGGACAAATCCCATAATAATTATTTTTATGCGTCCCAATAATTTATGGTAGTACCCATTTTAATTTTGGGTGGAGTTATTTACCAGGTTTGGTACAAAAGTGGGAGTATTCGGATATAATTTTGTGTATTTGGGTATTTATTTTGGCTTGTTACTCCAATAGGGAACCAACCTAAACCCTTGAACCAATCAAATGAGGGCATGGAGGGAGTGGTCGGGCAAGCCTAATTTTTGAGAGACATAATTGCATTGAGTTACAAAATACTGAACATTCCCTCTTGATTTTATTTTCAAGGAGCTTGGGAGGTTACACCCTCCATTTTTCCTGAAGTCATGCTCAGCCTTTACCTCATTCCTCTCATTTCATTCTTCCCATTCCATCCATTCCAAGTTGGTTCTGCAGATTATTGAGAGTATAGAGTGAAAATAGAGAGGAGATATAGTGATACAGAAGAGAGAGAAAGAGAGAAGATTGGAGAAAACAAAGGAAAAAGAAGGAGAACGAACGACAAGAAGAAGCGAGAAGGAAGAACAAACAGAGTGATCGGGAGGAGGAAAAAGGAACTCAAAACCGAGCCTAACAATTTTCATAGCACCTAGAAGGGTTTTGTAAGGTAAACAATCGATCAAAAATCCATTCCTTTTGATTTTAATGGAATTTTTGAGCTTTTAATGTTCTTGAGCTCAAACTGTTGTGTTTGAGTAATTCTTGCAATTATTATTGTAATTGTTGGTTGTGGTCGATTTTTATTATTACTAAGACATCTTGTAAGCTATTAATAACCTCAAAGTGGAACAAAATCAATGAATGATCCGAACCTTGGCATAAAGGATGAACAATGGACACTTTTTGGACAAAATGACTTTCAGACAATTTAGGTGACTGTAAAGCCTTGATTGAGTAATTGTTTGGTTTAATTGTTGTTGTAATATTGTAGTTCCATGGGTTATCTTTATAACCCAGTTGGAATAGAGTTAATTGGAGTTAAAACCAAGATGTTGATTTTGGTGAAGAACACCAAGAACCCAGAAATAGAGTTTTTATTTTGTGCTTTGGCTCAAACATTGGTCGTGTTAATGTTTATGAGTAGCTCTAAATTTTTGATATGTTGTAGGTCTTAGGAGTCCATAGAGTCTGAAATGGACCAATTTTCTTGTGTATTGAAGGAGTTATGGAGGTTGGAGTGACCGGAGGTCGGAATCACGGACTGGGCTTAAACCCAGAATCCGGCTATTGATGAATGATGCCGCAGCGTCATTCATAAGCCTTACATCTGACGCCGCTGCGAGGGGAAAAATAGGGAAAGACTGGGACTCACGCCGTAACGCCACATCCAAGTGCTATGCTTGGCGCCGCAGCGACGCCACGTGGCAGCGGCAGGACACGGGACTCACGCCGCAGCGTGGGAACTAGTATAAGGCTTAGCGCCGCAGCGCCAGTGTCGTGTTCGGCCTGAGTCTGGTCGATAAGACCGGATCGGGTCTGGTCGGACCTAATGAATTCTTTTTAGCGAGTTCAAAACCTATATTTTGGTACAAAATGATTAGACACGTTAGTTAATTATGTTTTTGTTAAGCCTTAAATGCTTAATTGTATATCAAGTGTCAACCAAAGTGGTGTTGTCTTAAGGCGTAAATTGAGTAACCTGGTTACAACTTACGTTTGGCTTCCAGGGGGCTCTGCCCCCTTAGACCCCCGCCAGCTCATTGGCAGCCGCTTGCTCACCGAGGAGCGAGACCCCCGACTGGGTAGTCGTAGTGGCAATCAATGTGTTTTAATGATGCAACTTCTGTTTTAAACATAATCCTCATGTGACTAATTGTTATATGAACATGTATTTACATGTGTAGGATATTAAGGAGCGTGTGTTGTAATATTGTAGCAGGCTTATCAGGCAAGTTTCTTAACGCTTGTCTAACCCTTATGTTGGGCAAGTTTTCTAACCTTACTCGAATTATACTTGAGCAAGTTTCCTATTTTATACAACTGTTGTATATTGTTGCAAGTGTCATGACTCAAAACGAGTTATTACTTTCAAATTATATTAGTGGATTTATTATTGTAAATTACTCCACATCCAAGATAATATTGATATTCGCACCTTGTGCATTTGAATTCATTATCTGTTGTTGGATTGTGAAACGTTTAAGTTCTTCATTCATGAACTGTTTAAAGAAATAGTCTACGCTATTTGTTTCGACTAGACATGTACAGGTTATTATTTTAAAAGCTATTCATACCGGTTGTTGGTATGGATTCTTAGACTGAGAGAGCAACCCTTATTTAAGGGATTTTAATGTGTCGGTTATTCGATGCAGTCAGAGTTAAATGTTATGCATATACATAGGGTGCTAGAGGCTGATCCCCTCAAGTACTATTGACGGGCCAGGCGTTTAAAAGGGTTAGTTGAATAACTGATCCTTTGGCCAAAAAGTTCATGGTCTATTGGACCACTCAGCAATAAATAATCAATATTCATTTCTTCATTTGAACTTTGATTATATTGTTAGCTATTTCTTCAATGTTCTTAAATTGTTGAACTATGCGATTATTATTCTCATTCATTCATGATATATCCTCTTTATTCATTTTAAACTTGCTAAGCAAAGTAGTTGCTCACCCTTGCTATATCATGAACCTATTGCAGTTAAGTCGGAGAGTTCCAAAGCGGACAAAGGCAAAGGAAAACTTAAGGAATAGTTATATATACTATCCTGTTATATAATCGTGGAATCTTTTTGTATTATTATTGTATTCCGTGATGTATTTATTTAAGGTTATAGACCTTGGGACCATAGTAAACCTTTTATAATGAACAACGTATGTTTATTTATTCCCTATTAGTTGATTTATGTTGTTTAGAGGTGTATGGATGTACTTTATCGTGAGCACCAGATTCGAGGTATTGGTACCTGAATTTGGGGGTGTCACAGGTTAGTATCAAAGCTGTCGGTTATAAACTTTAGGAATGCAAAACCTTGGTTGTAACCTTAGTATTAATCTCGTATTGAGTACATTAGGAGCTGAATCGAGGAGATTCATTTGGTGATTATGTCTGGAGGTGGATTGTGGAAATCCATCGAGCCGAGTTGTGCATGATAAAATATCATTTCATTTTATCAATGAATATATTTTATTGTGGCACTGACATCTTGTTGTCTATTTGTTTTTGTCGATGGCTGTATGATGTCTGAGATAGGAGAGTCTAGTCATGCTGGAGAGGTGGAGTTCACAGACGTTCATGTGGACACAGAGCATTTAGTAGTGGTGCAGCCAAGTGAGCCAGAGATGATGGACACTAGGGATGAGTCTGAGGCCGAGTATAGTTCTGAGGAGGAGCCAGTTACCGAAGGAGTGCTGAGGCTGTTAAGCGATGAAGGGGAGGATGAGGACCCCGAGGAGGATCCAGTGACGGAGGATGATGAGCCACCTAAGTATGCAGATGGCATGGGCACTACTACTAGTGACATCATCGAAGAGCTGACAAATAGAAATGAGGAGCTCAAGAATCGAGTAGCCCACTTAAAGGAGCAAAACCAGGGTCACCAGGACCGAGAGGAACAGTACAGGTCATTAGCTTATCAGACTTTGGGGGAAAAGGCTGAGTTAACCCAGAAGCTGGAGGAAAAGGACCAGAGGATTGGCGAGCTAGAGGCAGAGGTTCACGGTCGACGTGGGGCTTCTGTTCAACTTGGTGTGATGGTTTATGACCTCTTAGAGAGGAATGTGGTGTTGGTAGGACAGATAAAGCGGGTAGAGGATCAGCTGGAGATTACTCGTCTGGAGAGAGATGAGGCTATAGAGCAGTTGGCAGCCCGGACTGCAGAGTTTGATCTGGAGGTTGCGAACAGAACCCGCATAGAGGGGGAAACCACGATTGATTCCCTCCGGTTAGGCTTGACCACTTCTATTGGCAGGTTAAGGGACAGGGTTAGGAGGTACCCTAGGGAGGAGGGGAGATGATGAGTGAGTTTTATACCTACGAATAGAGTACTTTTGGCTTGATGAAAGTGTGTGTTCTTGGGTAGTTTATGTTCCTTTTTATGTGTTTTTATCTTATTGTTATATTATATAGTTTTGTATTGCTTTTATATGTTTTTATATGTATTTTATATGTTTTAACTTTGTTTTGTAGGTATTGAATAAAGGCCCCTTGGATCGATGCGTTTTTGGCTTGATTTTGGCATTCCAGCTGCTTGTTTCTCAATTTCACCCATGATCCAATCTGAATCTCTCAAAACTCTAAGAACGAAAGTTGTATATCTTTGTCTTAGCTTTCCAGAGCATCCAGAATCATCCAATTTGAAGTTCGTATGAGAGATTTATGGTCATTTTACCATCGGATTTGGCATGCATTTTACACAACAGTTGCTTCGAGCTCCATTTGAGACTTGCTCCGGCCATTATCTCGACGAGCTCCAGTTATGAAAGTTGTAAAGCTACTCCTTAGCTTTCCATATCCTCTTTAAACGCCTTAATCCGAGTTCGGACGAAGAAGTTATGGTCATATTTCCAACAGACGTCGAAGCTGGAAATCCAGACTCAGGGACCCGCGCTGCAGCGCGAATTCCTAGTGTAAATGGTGGCGCCGCAGCGCCAATATGCAGTAGCCAAGGGTCAAGGTGGCGCCGCAGTGCGAGTTTCAGGCTAAATGCCCACGTCGCAGCACCAAGCACGAATTCTGGGCAGAACAGGAGTGTTAAATGACCTATCTAATAACCCATTTTGGTTAACTTCTTGATCCTTACTTCATTTTTGGCGAGAGAGAAAGGGAGAGAGAGCAGGCGGCGACTGGGCATAGAGAAGGAAGGCCATGGCCTTTGACCATGATTCTTCAAAAGCTTCATAGGAGGTGCTCCAATGGAGTCTAGCAACAAAGGGAAGCCATCCTTGTTTTCTTTTTCTTCTTTTTCTCCATTGTAATTAATTAGTTTTGGAACTAAGAATGTAATTGAACCCTTTGCTAGTTTGTATTAAATTTCTTCTCCTTTTGATTGGCACCATATGAGTTGGTTCATTATATTTGTGTTTAATGCTTAATTGCTAAGGAATTAGTTATTTGTTTGGTAATCTATATGAAATTGGGAAATGGATTGTGGATTTAGGCCATGAATATAATGACATGTGATTATGCTTGTTCTATATGAGATGGAATACATAATTTGTATGTAGGATAGGAATATACCTATATGCCATGTGTAGCCAATTTGAGAATCTAAGCTTAATGACTCCCTATGCGAAAGTTTATTCATTTGAGGAATGATTATTAAGGCTTCTTTGACATGTGTCTTGTAATTGTTTTTAGAATTGAATGACTTGCTAGTATATAGGATAGGAATATACCTATGTGCCGTATAGGGTGATTTTTATATGGCTATCGGAAGAGGCTTATGAATAATTAGAATTCTCGGTTGACAAATCATCGTGACCATTATGATCAATTGGAGAGTTAGGAGATGTAAATGAAGTATTGCGCGCCAAGTGTTTGACAAAATGCTTGTGTGGAGAAATTGTGCTCTTAGCTCATTATTTATCTATATACTTATGTTATTTATTTATGTTATTTAGTTTAATTGTTATGCTAATGAAACCCTTGTTATTTGAATTTGACTTTCCTATCTCTTTGGTTGGTACTATATGGTTTGGTTCAATATATCTGTGCTTTATGTTTCTTGCTAAAGAACTTAGTGATGATTTTGGTATTCTATAAGAAATGGAAGTGGATTATAGGTGCATGTCTGAGATATTGGCATGTGATTAGGATTTGTCTATACCTATAGATTGCCTAATTTGTGTGTAAGATAGGAATATACTTATATGCCATGTGTGACCTAATTGAGAACCTATGCTTCAATTCTCTGCTTTGAATAATTAGCATATGAATGTGAGGATTATTACCTTGCTTTGATGTTCTTTTCAGTTCTATTCCCTTCTGGGTAGATCTTTGATAGGATATGCTCATGCATACCTCGGAAGAGGTGTATGAGCACTTATGAGTTCTCGGTCGACAATCCGTCGTGACCATTTCTGGGTAGATCTTTGATAGGATATGCTCATGCATACCTCGGAAGAGGTGTATGAGCACTTATGAGTTCTCGGTCGACAATCCGTCGTGACCATTAAGACCAAAGAGACAAAGTTAAGATATTCAATGAACATAGCACACTAAGTGTTTGACAGAATGCTTGTGTGGGGGTAAAGTTATGATCTTAGCTTGTAGCGTCTTAGATACCAATCGTTATCCATTTAATTGCTTTGATAATTAGAATTAATTAGTTTAATTAATTACCTTCTATCCGACTGTTTAAATAAGATTGAGATGATATAAAGTTAGTACTTAGTTAAACATTAGTGATAATTCCTCGTGGGATCGACTTTTATTTATCACTCTATTACTTGTTGACCGCGTATACTTGCGCGTATTTTTCGGTTGCAAAATCGACCAACAAGTTTTTGGCGCCGTTGCCGGGGAATTATTTTCTAACGCTTTTCTAATATTAGTTTCAATCGAATTGATCTTAATTTAAACTTGTTTTTCTGTTTTAAATAAAGTTAGGCTGAGGACTATAAAGCAAGTGCTTCTTGGGAGGCAACCCAAGTCTAATGTGATATGTTAGCTAATTTCAGGTACCAAATAGCTACAAGCACGATTCGCCCACAAATTGCCAAGCAAAGCAATGGGCAAGGCATAAGTCAAGGCCAAAAGCAAGGCACAAGCTAGGCAGTGCATTTTGTTGGCACTTTTGAATGCAAATGGCTCCCAAACGATTTAGGGTGGAGAGGATACTGTCGATGATGATTGACACAGCCTCAGGGAAGTCCTTTATTTTTAATTTTTCTATCTTTACATTGAGGACAATGTTTGTCTTAAGTTTGGGGGTCCTCGTGATGCATGGGGTGCTTGAGTTAGTATTATGTTATTTATTTTGATGTTTAGTTATGCATATTAGTTAGAAAAATTGAAAATTTTGAAGTTTTGAGCAATGTTAACCTATGATATGAGCTTGAAAGGTATTTTATTAATTCTTTTGAAAGTGTTGAGCATGCTTGTTAAAGTTTTACCTTAAGTGTTGATTCTATGGTTTTCATGCCCCTTTTGCGCTTTCATGGCATTTTCATCCAACTGTTGAGTTAATTGTGTCTTAGAAAGTCTATATAGCTTATTCTTGTGATGAAGATGTTATTGAGACTCTAGGCCATGCTTAACCATCAATTGAAACAAAGTTAGGCATACATATAAGTTTGGGGGAAATCTTGGATTGCTTGATATCTTGAGCCTTCTCAGGTTGGCATAATGAATCATGTGGTGAGTTGAGATAGAGCGTAAAACGCACTCACTCATGGACACATGTGAAAACGAGATGGAGCGTAAATCGCACTCGTTCATTTGAAGGTGAGATAGAGCATAAGATGCACTCACTAAATTCAAAATGAAAATGCGAAAATGAAAAAAAAATGAAAAAAAAAGAAAATAAGAATAATATTCATAATATGTTATGCTTGGGAAGTGAGATTGATTGAAGCTGCATATCCTTTTTATTACCCTGGACGGTTGTGATGTTTTTCTTTGCTATGATGGATGTAGTATTGGATCCTAGAGTTATTATGATATATCTTTTCTTTAGTATTTGTTATATAGTCTTATATGAGTCTGATGGCGAATACAGTTTGGATGAGCTCAAATTCTGTGGGTTGTGATTGTCATGGAACTAACGTATAGGTTAAAATTGTTAAACTTGCATGCTCTTGTATGTTATTTGGAGTTATTAGTTTTGAAATCGTTGAGGCCATATTTTGAGTATGTATGGAATCATTGCTCGCGTTATATGTTAGTATTTAGTATGTGAAGTTTTTGTATTTTGGTTTTGCTTGAGGACAAACAAAGATTCAAGTTTGGGGTTATTTAATGAGTGAGTTTTATACCTACAAATTAAGTACTTTTGACTTGATGAAAGTGTGTGTTCTTGGGTAGTTTATGTTCCTTTTTATGTGTTTTTATCTTATTATTATATTATATGGTTTTGTATTGCTTTTATATGTTTTTGTATATCTTTTATATGTTTTAACTTTGTTTTGTAGGTATTGAATAAAGGCCCCTTGGATCGATTCGATTTTGGCTAGATTTTGGCATTCCAGCTGCTTGTTTCTCAATTTCACCCATGATCCAATCTGAATCTCTCAAACTCTAAGAATGAAAGTTATAGATATTTGTCTTAGCTTTCCAGAGCATCCGGAATCATCCAATTTGAAGTTCGTATGAGAGAGTTATGGTCATTTTACCATCGGATTTGGCATGCATTTTACACAGCAGTTGCTTCGAACTCAATTTGAGACTTGCTCCGGCCATTATCTCGACGAGATCTAGTTATGAACATTGTAGAGCTACTCCTTAGCTTTCCATAGCCTCTTTAAACACCTTAATCCGAGTTCGAACGAAGAAGTTGTGGTCATGTTTCCAATAGACGTCGAAGCTAGAAATCCAGACTCAGGGACCCGCGCTGCAACGCGAATTCCTAGTGTAAATTGTGGCGCCGCAACACCAATATGCAATAGCCAAGGGTCAAGGTGGCGCCGCAACGCGAGTTTCAGGCTAAATGCCCACGCCGCAGCGCCAAGCACGAATTCTGGGCAGAACAGGAGTGTTAAATGACCTATCTAATGACCTATTTTGGTTAACTTCTTGATCCTTACTTCATTTTTGGCGAGAGAGAAAGGGAGAGAGAGCAGGCGGCGACTGGGCATAGAGAAGGAAGGCCATGGCCTTTGGCCATGGTTCTTTAAAAGCTTCATGGGAGGTACTCCAATGGAGTCTAGCAGCAAAGGGAAGCCATCCTTATTTTCTTTTTTTTCTTTTTCTCCATTGTAATTAATTAGTTTTGGAACTAAGAATGTAATTGAACTATTTGCTAGTTTGTATTAAATTTCTTCTCCTTTTGATTGGCACCATATGAGTTGGTTCATTATATTTGTGCTTAATGCTTAATTGCTAAGGAATTAGTGATTTGTTTGGTAATCTATATGAAATTGGGAAATGGATTGTGGATTTAGGCCATGAATATAATGACATGTGATTATGCTTGTTCTACATGAGATGGAATACATAATTTGTATATAGGATAGGAATATACCTATATGCCATGTGTAGCCAATTTGAGAATCTAAGCTAATGACTCCCTATGCGAAAGTTTATTCATTTGAGGAATGATTATTAAGGCTTCTTTGATATGTGTCTTGTAATTGTTTTTAGAATTGAATGACTTACTAGTATATAGGATAGGAATATACCTATGTGCCATATAGGGTGATTTTTATATGGCTATCGGAAGAGGCTTATGAATAATTAGAATTCTCGGTTGACAAATGTGACGCCCCCAAATCTCTACACTCCCCTGTAGTAGATCTGGTGCTCACGCGAAACTATACAACTATAAATATTTCATAAAATATGACTTCTATATATCCAAGGTTCACAGTATCCCATAATAGATAATGGTTCTCGTCAGAACGTTATCCGTGTTTGGATACCCTCACTTGGATGTATAGATTCATATCTAATGAATACCTCTTTCATATTTATATTCCCTATCTATCTGACATTCACAGTATTAATGATAAGATTGTCCATAGAACTGAGGGGCGCATTCCGGTAAAGATGGCATCTTACCGGCGCTCATTAAGTGTAACCCCAGAGGTTATAGGACTTTCAACATCATTTAAATACCCTCATTCAGATGTATAGTTCGTATAGATAATGTATTTCCTTAGTACAACTATGCTAAAGAAAGTAAAGATCAGAGTAGAACGCAAAGGATCATAATATCTTACATATCATTTGGTTCGGTTACATTGTTCTCAGTACTAAGTTATTACAACAAAAGCCTTTAAAAGACTTCAATTATTCAAAAGCAGTTAATAAAACTATTAAACGTGTCATTTCCCTTTATCTGTCCCAGAAGTGCTAGGGATATCATTTAAAGCTGCAAAAGAAGATATGCATAAGAATGAGCTACAAATGCTCAACAAGTTCATTTGAAAATGTAAATACAGTGTGTTTGATTTGAAAGATGTCAATGATGTATACTGAGGGTTCTGTACATGAACCATATATTTCATTTAGTTCTATCAGTCTTTAATGACTTAGAACCATTTGAGTTTTGGATATCTGGTAGGGGATCAGCCTCACCAATATCCTAAGAGTATGCATATCATCCTACCATTTGTGGTCAATATATAATCGACATTTATTGGCCTTCCTATGAAGGCATTTCCATTTGCTCAGTATAAGATGTCTTACCAAACAATTTGGTTTGACAGAACAATTTATGCTCGAATAAACAATATAAGAATAATGATTCATTTCTTAAGTTATGCTGAACAAGAAGTAATAACTTCACAATAATTTGTAGCAAGATGTATAATACTTGCATAATATAAGTTGAGTAAGGTTAGGACACTTGCTTGTGCGTAGCACGTTAAGTTTACGCTGTTTATCAACATTGGGTAATCTATTTATGTCTATTCATATCAATAATAAACATTAGAATCTATAATAATACTTATCTAATTAAACTAGACAAGTTTCACGAAAGTTCGACGTTGATTCGGTATCTTGGTCGCGTCATTAGATAGCTAAACACATAGGTTTATCAATAAACTTCATTTGGAAGCTTAAATATTAGTCCACATAATTTAATTATTATTTATAACACTTTTAGAAGCTTAATATTATTTTTAAATAATTTTTACAAGCTTAGAAATATTTTTAAATGATTTAGTTATCATTTAGAATCTTCTTAAAACATTTACTATGTTATTTAAATGATTTGTTTATCATTTAGAATAATTTTTATAAGCTTGGAAATATTTTTAAATAATTTTACAAGCTTAAGAATATTTTTAAATGATTTAATTATCATTTAGAATATTTTTAAAATATTAATATGTTATTTAAATAATTTATTTGTCATTTAAAATATTTTTAGATACCTAAAATATTATTTAAATGATTTATTTATCATTTATAATATTTTTAGAACGATAGAATATTATTTAAATAATTTATTTTATCATTTATAATATTTTTAGAAAGATAGAATATCATTTAAATGATTTATTTTATCATTAATAATATTTTTAGAATTTATTTTATCATTAAAATAATTTAATTATAATAATTTTTCAAAACTTAATTTAACATTTAAATGATTTAATTATCATTTAAAGTAATTTTTAAATACTTAATATATTATTTAAATGATTTATTTATCATTAATAATATTTAAATATTTAATATTTTATTTAATTATTATATACAATAATTTTATTTACCTTAATAACATTTTTAAATAATTAATATAATTATTAAATGATTTAATATCATTTTTAAATAATTAATGTAATTATTAAATGATTTATTATAATTATTATTATTATTTAATTAAATTAAATAATAATTCAGAAATATATAAAAATATAAAAAATAAATTTTTATAATTAAAAATGAATTTTCGAATATAATTATTAATTATTTATAATGATTTAATATTTATTTATTATTTTATAATTTATTTAATTAATTTTTATTAAAAATCCGTCGCTAAAGGGCTTTAGCGACGGTCTGCTTAATTTCTTAGTTTTATGGGTTTGTACATGAATTTCGTCGCTAAAGGTGTTCTTTATGAAGAACACCTGGTCAACGCTGGACAGCCTACTTTGATCTCAAATTATTTTTAGTTGGTTCATGCTTTGTGTTTGATTGTTGTTGCTAGTTACAGTCTATATAGTAGAGAGTAACGACATGTTTTGTTTGAGATCAAACAACATCATTTCATGTCATTTAAATTTGGTCAAATTAGCAGAGACCAACTGTTCTTGAGAATTTCTGGGTAACCCAGAAATTCATAAGTCAGGTTCGGTCAAGGCACTTTGACCATGATTTCTGGTTGACTTAATTATTGTTCATGTGTTTTAATGTTATGAGGTTGTTATCTATGTAGCATACAACAAGTCTAAGCAAAGAAACTACACAAAATATCTCATTTAGACCAAATCTGGGCAACATGAACTTCTGACAAAGCTTGTCAGAGTTCTTCAAAGATTTCTGGGTTGCCCAGAAATTTGCAAATCCGAACGGTCAAAGGACTTTTGACCGATCATAACTTCAGTTCTAGACATTCTTTTACTACAATTCAAGTTGGATATTATAGACCACATATCAGGCTACACATACATACATTAAAATAGATCAAACACATAATTTAAGCCGATCAAACTGTCTGACAAAGTTGCCTGTCAGACAGTTTTGGTTTTTCTTGACAATTTTGATTTTTCATCATTTTCGATTATTTAAATGTTATGGATTCTTGTTTTATCAACCCAGATCACTTATTAACATATTATAACACATATCTAAACACCTAAAACATAAAATTATTAACAACTTAAAGATCTAGCATCAAAAATGAATTTCATACCTTTCTAGTTGAATTTTTGATTTCTTTTTTTCTGATCTGATGTTGCTACTGCAAAGGCTTACTATGGTATGATTATTAAGTGTTTAAGCTTCAAAATTTTCGTGGCCAAATGATCAGATTGCTTTCCTATTTATAGAATTGACAAATTAGGGTTTCTTAGGTCATTTTCCAAACTTTGCCTCCAAAAATATCCTAGTCTAGGGACTTGTGCTGCTATCATCTGATATTAATAACCTACTTGAGCTGGAGACTTGATCAAAGATCTGATCTTGTGTTCTTATCCTCTCCTGATTGGTTTTAAATTTTGATTTTTGATTTATTTACTTATTAATTAAACCTAGATTTTTGTTAATCATGATTAGGGTATTTAATCATGTTTAGTAATACATTAATTAAGATAATATATCATAATTAAGGTTTATCATTTCATAATTTAGTGTTATTGAATCAAATTAGGGTTTTAGGGTTTCAAATTAGGGTTTAGGGTTTTCAATTTTATAATTAGGGTTTTAATCTTTTGTTTAGGGTTTAATTTAACCTTAATGATTCATAATTAATATTATGCTTCATTATTTAGAATCTAAATATATTACTTAAGATTCTAGTATTGCAATTAGGGTTTTAATTGATCAATTCAGACAATTATTACCAATTAGGGTTTTCAAATTAGGGTTTCTATTTCAGTTTATTGTTCTAACCCTAATTAACTTATTTTAGATGTTTATCGGTTAATATAATATTATATTAACTCCGATGCACGACAAAGCGCTTCGTCATTTCCAAGTACGACACAGCAGCTTACAAAAATAATTTGTCGAGACGCTTCTCGGTGAATTCGCCGAAAGCACGACAAATCATTTTGTCCGATTAAGCACGACAAAGCTGCTTGGCGAAAAAAATTTATTTGACCTAATTGTTTAATAAAATACACAATCACATAATACAAAGTCAGATCATAAAATTTCATTTATTAAACACATAATTTACATATACAGATCTTATTAGGGTTCGGAATATTACAACAAATCATCGTGACCATTATGATCAATTGGAGAGTTAGGAGATGTAAATGAAGTATTGCGCGTCAAGTGTTTGACAAAATGCTTGTGTGGAGAAATTGTGCTCTTAGCTCATTATTTATCTATATACTTATGTCATTTATTTATGTTATTTAGTTTAATTGTTATGCTAATGAAACCCTTGTTATTTGAATTTGACTTTCCTATCTCTTTGGTTGGCACCATATGGTTTGGTTCAATATATCTGTGCTTTATGTTTCTTGCTAAAGAACTTAGTGATGATTTTGGTATTCTATAAGAAATGGAAGTGGATTATAGATCCATGTCTGATATATTGGCATGTGATTAGGATTTGTCTATATCTATAGATTGCCTAATTTGTGTGTAAGATAGGAATATACTTATATGCCATGTGTGACCTAATTGAGAACCTATGCTTCAATTCTCTGCTTTGAATAATTAGCATATGAATGTGAGGATTATTACCTAGCTTTGATGTTCTTTTCAGTTATATTCCCTTCTGGGTAGATCTTTGATAGGATATGCTCATGCATACCTCGGAAGAGGCGTATGAGCACTTATGAGTTCTCGGTCGACAATTCGTCGTGACCATTAAGACCAAAGAAAGACAGTTAAGATATTCAATGAACATAGCACACTAAGTGTTTGACAGAATGCTTGTGTGGGGGTAAAGTTATGATCTTAGCTTGTAGCGTCTTAGATACCAATCGTTATCTATTTAATTGCTTTGATAATTAGAATTAATTAGTTTAATTAATTACCTTATATCCGACTGTTTAAATAAGATCGAGATGATATAAAGTTAGTACTTGGTTAAACATTAGTGATAATTCTTGGTGGGATCGACTTTTATTTATCACTCTATTACTTGTTGACCGAGTATACTTGCGCGTATTTTTCGGTTGCAAAATCGACCAACAAGTTTTTGGCGCCGTTGCCGGGGAATTATTTTCTAATGCTTGTCCAATATTATTTTCAATCGAATTGATCTTAATTTAAACTCGTTTTTCTGTTTTAAATAAAGTAAGGCTGAGGACTATAAAGCAAGTGCTTCTTAGGAGGCAACCCGAGTCTAATGTGATGTGTTAGCTAATTTCAGGTACCAAATAGCTACAAGCACGATTCGCCCACAAATCGCTAAGCAAAGCAAGGGGCAAGGCATAAGTCAAGGCCAAAAGCAAGGCACAAGCTAGGCAGGGCATTTTGTTGGCGCTTTTGAATGCAAATGGCTCCCGAACGACTTAGGGTGGAGAGGATACTGTCGATGATGATTGACACAACCTCAGGGAAGTCCTTTATTTTTAATTTTTTCTATCTTTACATTGAGAACAATCTTTGTCTTAAGTTTGGGGGTCCTTGTGATGCATGGGGTGCTGGAGTTAGTATTATGTTAGTTATTTTGATGTTTAGTTATGCATATTAGTTAGAAAAATTGAAAATTTTGAAGTTTTGAGCAATGTTGGCCTATGATATGAGCTTGAAAGGTATTTTGTTAATTCTTTTGAAAGTGTTGAGCATGCTTGTTAAAGTTTTACCTGAAGTGTTGGTTCTATGGTTTTCATGCCCCTTTTGCGCTTTCATGGCATTTTCATCCAACTGTTGAGTTAATTGTGTCTTAGAGAGTCTATATAGCTTATTCTTGTGATGAAGATGTTATTGAGACTCTAGGCCATGCTTAACCATCAATTAAAACAAAGTTAGGCATACATATAAGTTTGGGGGAAATCTTGGATTGCTTGATATCTTGAGCCTTCCCGGGTTGGCATAATGAATCATGTGGTGAGTTGATATAGAACGTAAAACGCACTCACTCATGGACACATGTGAAAATGAGATGGAGCGTAAAACGCACTCGTTCATTTGAAGGTGAGATAGAGCATAAGATGCACTCACTAAATTCAAAATGAAAATCCGAAAATGAAAAAAAAAGAAAATAAAAGAAAATAAGAATAATATTCATAATATGTTATGCTTGGGAAGTGAGATTGATTGAAGCTGCATATCCTTTTTATTACCCTGGACGGTTGTGATGTTTTTCTTTGCTATGATGGATGTAGTATTGGATCCTAGAGTTATTATGATATATCTTTTCTTTAGTATTTGTTATATAGTCTTATATGAGTCTGATGGCGAATACAGTTTGGATGAGCTCAAATTATGTGGGTTGTGATTGTCATGGAACTAATGTATAGGTTAAAACTGTTAAACTTGCATGCTCTTGTATGTTATTTGGAGTTATTGGTTTTGAAATCGTTGAGGCCATCTTTTGAGTATGTATGGAATCATTGCTCGCGTTAGATGTTAGTATTTAGTATGTGAAGTTTTTGTATTTTGGTTTTGCTTGAGGACAAACAAAAATTCAAGTTTGGGGGTATTTGATGAGTGAGTTTTATACCTACGAATTGAGTACTTTTGGCTTGATGAAAGTGTGTGTTCTTGGGTAGTTTATGTTCCTTTTTATGTGTTTTTATCTTATTGTTATGTTATATGGTTTTGTATTGCTTTTATATGTTTTTGTATGTATTTTATATGTTTTAACTTTGTTTTGTAGGTATTGAATAAAGGCCCCTTGGATCGATGCGTTTTTGGCTTGATGTTGGCATTCTAGCTTCTTGTTTCTCAATTTCACCCATGATCCAATCCGAATCTCTCAAAACTCTAAGAACGAAAGTTGTAGATCTTTGTCTTAGCTTTCCAGAGCATCCAGAATCATCCAATTTGAAGTTCGTATGAGAGCGTTATGGTCATTTTACCATCGGATTTGGCATGCATTTTACACAGCAATTGCTTCGAGCTCAATTTGAGACTTGCTCTGGCCAGTATCTCGACGAGCTCCAGTTATGAAAGTTGTAGAGCTACTCCTTAGCTTTCCATAGCCTCTTTAAACGCCTTAATCCGAGTTCAGACGAAGAAGTTATGGTCATGTTTCCAACAGACGTCGAAGCTAAAAATCCAGACTCAAGGACCCGCGCTGCAGCGCGAATTCCTAGTGTAAATGGTGGCGCCGCAGCGCCAATATGCAATAGCCAAAGGTCAAGGTGGCGCCGCAACGTGAGTTTCAGGCCAAATGCCCACGGCGCAGCGCCAAGAACGAATTCTGGGCAGAACATGAGTGTTAAATGACCTATCTAATGACTCATTTTGGTTAACTTCTTGATCCTTACTTCGTTTTTGGCGAGAGAGAAAGGGAGAGAGAGCAGGCGACGACTGGGCATAGAGAAGGAAGGCCATGACCTTTGGCCATGGTTCTTTAAAAGCTTCATGGGAGGTGCTCCAATGGAGTCTAGCAACAAAGGGAAGCCATCCTTGTTTTCTTTTTCTTCTTTTTCTCCATTGTAATTAATTAGTTTTGGAACTAAGAATGTAATTGAACCCTTTACTAGTTTGTATTAAATTTCTTCTCCTTTTAATTGGCACCATATGAGTTGGTTCATTATATTTGTGCTTAATGCTTAATTGCTAAGGAATTAGTGATTTGTTTGGTAATCTATATGAAATTGGGAAATGGATTGTGGATTTAGGCCATGAATATAATGACATGTGATTATGCTTGTTCTACATGAGATGGAATACATAATTTGTATGTAGGATAGGAATATACCTATATGCCATGTGTAGCCAATTTGAGAATCTAAGCTTAATGACTCCCTATGCGAAAGTTTATTCATTTGAGGAATGATTATTAAGGCTTCTTTGACATGTGTCTTGTAATTGTTTTTAGAATTGAATGACTTGCTAGTATATAGGATAGGAATATACCTATGTGTCGTATAGGGTGATTTTTATATGGCTAACAGAAGAGGCTTATAATAATTAGAATTCTCGGTTGACAAATCATCGTGACCATTATGATCAATTGGAGAGTTAGGAGATGTAAATGAAGTATTGCGCGCCAAGTGTTTGACAAAATGCTTGTGTGAAGAAATTGTGCTCTTAGCTCATTATTTATCTATATGCTTATGTTATTTATTTATGTTATTTAGTTTAATTGTTATGCTAACAAAACCCTTGTTATTTGAATTTGACTTTCCTATCTCTTTGGTTGGCACCATATGGTTTGGTTCAATATATCTGTGCTTTATGTTTCTTGCTAAAGAACTTAGTGATGATTTTGGTATTCTATAAGAAATGGAAGTGGATTATAGATGCATGTATGATATATTGGCATGTGATTAGCATTTGTCTATACCTATAGATTGCCTAATTTTTGTGTAAGATAGGAATATACTTATATGCCATGTGTGACCTAATTGAGAACCTATGCTTCAATTCTCTGCTTTGAATAATTAGCATATGAATGTGAGGATTATTACCTAGCTTTGATGTTCTTTTCAGTTCTATTCCCTTCTGGGTAGATCTTTGATAGGATATGCTCATGCATACCTCGGAAGAGGCGTATGAGCACTTATAAGTTCTCGGTCGACAATCCGTCGTGACCATTAAGACCAAAGAGAGACAGTTAAGATATTCAATGAACATAACACACTAAGTGTTTGACAGAATGCTTGTGTGGGGGTAAAGTTATGATCTTAGCTTGTAGCGTCTTAGATACCAATCGTTATCCATTTAATTGCTTTGATAATTAGAATTAATTAGTTTAATTAATTACCTTCTATCCGACTGTTTAAATAAGATCGAGATGATATAAAGTTAGTACTTGGTTAAACATTAGTGATAATTCCTCGTGGGATCGACTTTTATTTATCACTCTATTACTTGTTGACCGCGTATACTTGCGCGTATTTTTTGGTTGCAAAATCGACCAACAGGAGCAGCAGGCGCATGATTAGGCGCTGAGTGGTCGACATGCTGGCTCGACGGGAGCTCAGGGTTGCAATTCGTCGTAGCAGGCGGTGATGTGTTATCTTTAGCATTTTGTTCGTAGTAGGTCCCAATTTTGTTGTAATAGCGGCATACTTATGTTGTAAATCCCTATGCTTGTAGCGTGCATGGGATAGTAGTTGAACCCCAATTTTGTTCCTGATAGAGGGGTGGAAGGTTATTATTCCCCAATTTTGTTCTTTAGGGGATAGTTAGTGGTTGGCAGGCTATGTCATTTAGCGTTTATAGAAGTATGCCACATGTTGAGTCAGGTTGTATTAAAACAGTGACATGTGGTTATAAATGCAGTTATTTTAGTTAAATCAAATGTGTTTGATAGATGCTTTTACTTTTAATTGTTGACTTGAATGACTTTCTGCATATGGCATAAATCTATTAGTAAAAGCCGACGGTTTTCTTTTATCAGATCATGCCTCCAAGAAGACAGCCACGAAACCAAAGGGTTGAGGAATCGGTTAATAACACTCAGGGTCATCCAGACCCAATGAGAGCGTTTACTGAGTTGCTGGCAGAAGCTATGCAAAATAGACCCCCAACTGTTGGAGAACAGCCATAGCGGCAACTCGCGCAGCATTTGGCTAGTTTCAAAGATTTTAAGCTAGTAGGACCTCCCGAGTTCAAGGGAACACTAGACCCGATTAAAGCCCAAACCTGGATCGAAGAAATAGAAAAAGTGTTCAAGGTTGCAAGGGTGGCCGAAGAACAGAAGACAGGGTTCGCCACTTTTATGATGAAAGGTGAAGCGAACTATTAGTGGAAGGCCAACAAAAGTCGTGTTGGAGATGGTATGATAACATGGGAACGTTTCAAGGAGCTGTTCTTCGAGAACTATTTCCTGGAGAGTATGTAACAGAACATGGAGGTGAAGTTTCTGGAGCTCAGGCAAGGGAACATGTTAGTCGCGGAGTACGCGGCTAAATTTAATGAGTTAGTCAGATTTGCACCTCACTAGGTAGACACTGAAGCCAGAAGGGCAAGGAGACTTCAATTAGGCCTGAAACCGTGGGTGTATAGTAGGGTGGCAGTTTTAAGGATTGACACATTTTCTACGCTGTTGGAAAGGGCCATCATCGCTGAAGGAGGCAACGAGGCTCTAGCAAAGTTCAATCAAGACAAAAAGAAAGGTCACGAAGGAAGCAAGGGAGGAAGCAGCGGGGGAGGTAACCCGAATAAAAGGAAATGGAGTGATAGCCAATCTTCCGGGGGCAACAAGTCTGGAGGAGAGATTAAGAAGGGTAATAAGTGCAATAATTGTGGAAAGAATCACTCTGGAGAGTGCTGTTAGGTTTGTATAGAGCGCGAACATGCAATCAAATTACATAAATAGTGCGGAAGCGCGATAAAACGGATTTTAAAATTTTTCTTACAAACCATCACCATGATCATCCATGTGCTCAATTATCAATTAAACGAAAGAGATAAAGTATGAGAATCATACTCTTGTAGAACCATGTTTCCACAGGTACGAGTTCACCTCCAAATCCTTCGCGTTCTCCTTGAATTTCACCGATTAAATTCCTTCCTTTGATCAACGTTAGCCACCCAAGTGTTTGGCCTCTAGAGGTGATCCACCAAGGAATAATAGTTGTTCAAGAAGATGGGTGTTGGCAAAACCCTAGTTTCTATCTCTATAGAAATTGCAAGTACTCTCTCTCTCCAATTCTCATGGAAGAGTGTGTAACTGTCTAACCCTAAATCATGATAAGACTCCTCTTATTTATAGATATAGGGAACCCTCCTAAACTATTTAGGATTAGGGTTTTTATTTTAATTAAACTCCTTTAATTAATTAAACTCCTAATCCAATTAGGAATTTATGAGAGAGTACTTCTATTAATTAATTCTCAATCCCTATTAGGAATTAAATAATAGTAATGGTAATAATAATAATAATAAGACTCCTCTTATTAATGTATATTTAATATTTTCAAAAAATATTAAATAATAAATATTAAGCTATTTAATTTATTCTATCTCCATAGATTAAATTAAATACACTTGACTTATTATTACAATTATGTCATTTACTTCTTAAACAAATATTTTCCTTTTGCGGTGTGACCCTTTAGGTTCTCCATATTAAACCGGTTGTGAATAAATCAATTAGAACAATTCTAATCTTATTTAAATAAATAAATTAAATTATTTAATTCATTTAAATAAATAATATTTATTCTACAATAAGGGTAAGCCCCCTTAGCGATCAACGACTTTCCAGATAATATAGATTTCAACATTAATCACAAAAGAACCTTTCAGTGAATAATTACCGTACAATTCAATCCTTCTACCATACAATGTCCCAATTAAATATAAGACATGAAATTACTGTCAAGTCTTATTTTATTTAATTATATGTATTTCGATTCTCAAATGCACAACTCTGATAATGTAAATTAGAAACTCCTTTCTAATTTCATTTTGCTTTGGCCAAAGACTTCTGAGTCGTCATTTATCGAATCACATAGGACATTCTCTCCTTTTACTAGAAGTGGTAGATTCTTTGTTGATCATTCATCTATCTCCATGTATAACTTATTATACCCAATCATACCCTTTGATATACCCTAAAGGTCTTAAGGGACATGTCAAAGTATAACTCATCATACACAAGATACTATGATGATCTCAAGTCCAAGGATCACTTGTACTACTATCACTAGAGGAATTCCTATTGACAGGCGAGTAAAACTCTATTAGGTATTCCTTAGCGAGCCACGTTCAGTGAACTTATTCTCTAATAAGCACCTACATACTTGCTTTAGTGTCTCCACACAAATGATTATGAGATCAATCATCCTCTTCATAAGAGCAAGCAACGTATGTACTAATCTATCCGGATTCACTAATCCCCTTTTTAGTAATCCGTCGATTAGGAACGATTTTAGTTTGTGAGCTATCTAATTTAGATCTCATTAGCATGATCACCATCATGATTCTAAAAGCATTGCTCAAAACTATGGGTTTATCACATTCAATATAACAACATCATGTAGATAAAGTAAAATGCCTTTAACAAACGAATAAGATTACAAAGTATATGCTACATCATATCAAATATGATTGGCTTGTGTGCATACTACTTTCAATCTCCCACTTGCACTAAAGTCAATCGCCATGGTATCTAATACCCTTCTTCTCTAAGTGACGATCATCCTGCTGTTGGATAAAGCTTCAGTAGATGGATATGCAATATTGTTCTCGAGAGTCCACTATCTCTATAGTGACTTTTCCTCTTTCAATGATTCCACTAATCAAATGAAAGTGCCGCAACACATGTTTGAATCCAAGATGAGACTTAGGAACTATTCCTAGTTCTGTAATGAACTTTTCATCCAAATAATCAAACTTGCAGCTTCATTTACAGCTATATACTTTGTCTTTGTCACTAAACCAACAACTCTTTGCTGTTTGGAACTTTTCCAATTCACTGCACCACCTTTCAAGGTAACGATTTACTTTAAAGTGGATTTGTTATCGTCTTGGTCAGTCTGAAAACCTTGAGTCTGTTTAGTCCTCTAGTTTTAATTCAGACCTACCATGAATCATGATCACATCTTCAGTACCGGTTAAGTACCTAAAGATGTTTATCACTGTCTTACAGTGATCTTCTCCAGAATATGACTGATCAACATCAGGCCTTGTATATTCATTGCATACATGATAGTAACTCATGTGATCTCACTTTCAATTGGGGACAATTTTAGAGAGATACACTCCATGGCTCATCATCATGAGACCTCTCTTGGAGTTTGCCATACTAAACGCCTTTAGCATCGAATGAATATACGTTCATTGGGTCAAGCCGAACATCCTTTTAAATCTATCTATATAGATTTATATCTCCAATTTATAGGATGCTCCTCCCAAGTTATTCATGGTGGAATGTTTAGACTATTTTATCTTTACTGATTATAGCATTGGTGTGTCATTCCTTATCAGTAATATATCAACATATAATACTAGGAATGTCACAGTGCTCCCACTGACCCTTTTTGTACACACTAGGTTCGTTCTCGTTTTTGATAAAATCAAACTCTTTTGATTGTCTCATCAAAATGAATGTTCCATCTTTGAGAAGCTTGCTTCAATCCATAAATGGATCATTGTAGCTTAAAACACGATTTGCTTCAACCTTTGAAACAAATTCCTCTGGCTATATCATACATACATTTTCCTCAAGTCTTCATTGAGGAAGGACGTCTCCACATCCATTTTGCCAGATTTCGTAATAAGCTGCAATCACAAGAAAAATCCAAATGGACTTGAGCATTACCCGGTAATAAGGTTTTATCACAGTCAACTCCTTGACTTGAAAAACCTTTTAAACAGGTCTGGTCTTATAGGTCTCCACCTTGCCCCAGTCTTTCTCTTAAAGACCCATATTCACACTCTAGGCACTATGCCCTTTTGTGGAGTAACCAGAGTCAATACTTGGTTCTCATACATGGAGTCCATTTCAGATTTTATGGTCGTCTGCCATTTCTCTGAGTGTCTTCTACTCATAGCCTCATCGTATATAACTGGATCATCATCCTCTATGATGCGTACCTCATCATCATCCTCTATGATGAATCCATACCTCCCAGGTATCTTCGGTACTCTTCCAGATTTATGATTCGGTTATGGTACAATAGGTCTATCTACAAGTGCCTCGGTCTGACTTAAAGTGCTTTGTGGTTCTTGAACTCCTTCAAGATCTATTACCCTCCCACTAGCTCCTTCAATGATAAATACCTTTATCTAAGAAGGCAGCGTGTAGGATCATAGTAATAATATCCTAAACTTTCTTTAGGATATCCACAAGTCTGCACTTGTCAGATTTTGTCCCAAACTTATCTTTGAAACCTTTTCACATAAGTTGGACAACCCCTTATCTTAACATACTTAAGACTAAGAATCCTCCCTATCCATAACCTTTATGGAGTCTTGGGGCCGGATTTTTGAGGTTACCTTATTTAGTAGATATGCAGCCGTTTCTAGGGCATAACCCTAGATGGATACTAGAATGTCAGTAAAAATCATTATGGACTGCACCATGTCCAACAAGGTACAATTTCTCCTTTTAGATATACCAATCAACTATTGCGTATCAAGAGGTGTCCATTATGAGAAAATACCATTTTGAGATGATCTAGAAACTCATTGCACAAGTATTCTTTCCTCGATCTGATCAAAGAATCTTAATACTTTGTCAATTTGTTTCAATTCTGAATTCTTTGAACCTTTCAAATGATTCAGACTTGTATTTCATCAAATACACATATTCAACTCTTTGAATGATCATCTCCTTTTTCTTTTACTAGTTTGTTCAATCTGCAAAAATTATTTTTCATGTAAGTCAAGTTTACAAAGTCTATCAAGTGATATTTCAGTTTCATACAAAACATTATCATTATAAATAGAACAACAATTGTTCTTAAATATAATACCAAAAACTTCCTTGTCCATCAACGGAAGTAATAATGTTTCTAAAGAGAACTGGAACATAATAACAACTTATTAACTTAATAGACTTGCCCGTAGGTAACGATAAACTATAAGTTCCTACGGCTAATGTAGCAACCATTGCTCCATTCTCCACGCGTAAGATTACTTACTCTTTGTTTAGCTTTCTACTTCTGCTTAGTCTCTGCATTGGATTGCATATGTGAGAACTACAGCCGGTATCCAATACCCAAGTAAAACCTTGACTTACAGAAAAAATTTATTTCAATCATGAACAAACCTATATCTGTAACCGAAGCTTCACTAAGCTTCTTCTGGTTAGCCTCTGTAAGATTCTCCTTACAATTTCCTTTCTAGTATCCAGGCTTATTGTAGTGGAAGCAAACTCCTTTGCTATCTGCATCAGTCTTGTTCTTATTGTCCTTTGTTTTTGCCTTTCCATTTACCTTCTTTGAATTGGTCTTCTTTTAAGAAGATCCTTTAGCCCTCTTCCGCTTCCTGGAAGAATCATCTACCAGTAAGACTTGGTCTTTCTTGGTTGGAAAGTGACTCTTTATAGTTTTCAACATGTTTAAGCAACTCAGGCAGGCTGACATATAGCTTGTTCATGTGGAAATTCACAACAATTTGTGAGAAAGAGTCCGGAAGTGATTGCAAGATCAAATCTTGGATCAACTCTCCATCCATTAAAAACCAGTTGTCCCAATTGTTCAATCATATTGATCATTTTAGGACATTTGTCTATACTGTAGTGCCATCGGTCATTCTAGATCGAAAGAGCTCCTTAGATATCTGATATCTAATAGTCCTACTTTCCTCACCCTTCAACTCCTTGAAGGTGCAGGAGTATAATAGGAGCATCCATAGTTTCGTGCTGACGCTGAAGCTCGTTACTCATGGATGCGAGCATGATGCATTGGGCCAACTATGCATCATATTACCACTTTCTAAAAGTAGCAATCTCTTCCTCTGAGGCATCGTCTGAAACCATTGCAGGGATAAGCATATTAAGGACATAAGATAGCTTTTCAGCCTTGAGAACTATTCTCAAATTTCTTAACCAGTCTGTTTAATTTGGTCCGGTATTAGCATTAATATGCTCTGCAGTGATAGTAAATTAGACATTGTAAAATTCTGTAAATGAATTTGTAATTTAACAACATTTTAGCATACATTCATTTTTAATTAATTACCAAAATAAATTAGGTCTTTATTTTAAATTGGTATCTCCCACTATTTTCATCAAACTATATTACCCTCATTATATAGTTCGGCAAATCTAATTAAAGATTTGCTAGCGAGAATAAGGATCCTATTTCAAATGTATATAGCCTTGTGTGTGCACAACAAACTATATATAAATAAATAGGTAGACAACTGTTGTCAATTACATCACTGTGTAACTCCTTGTATTTTGCCTCTTAGATTATAATGGTCAAGTGTGTGCACATCCAAACTAAAATAATCTAAGTTAAGTCCAACCTACCACTTCCATATATGTGAAGAGAAAACGACCGCCCTTGTGTGTGCACAACAAAGCAGTAATGTTCAATTCCTTAATAAGCATCAAATGTGATAAAACAACATCTTAAATATTTAATACTCGCCTTGTGTGTGCACAACAAACTCATATTAAATATTTAATACTCTATTGCTTTACCATGCTAGAAGGCGACGTTCGATATTCCTAATATCTTTGAACGCTTAGGACTTAATATAATTTCTTTGAGGGGTTTGTTATTATTAGTCTCATCTTGTTTAACGCGCATGCACATATATATATAAAATACGCGTCATATTATTTAACATATGAAGCATGTTGTATAATATATAATATATATATATAGTAAACATGCACATATAGAATACTATATTCTACCCGGATTGATTATGGACTTTTATTCTAGTTTGGTTCACTAGAGCCACCAAGTGAACCAAAAGGTCAAACCTAGGGTACAAGAATTAAATTTAAATATAACTATTACATTTAAACTCGGGCTCCATTACAAACGGGTCTTCAAGCGCTCATTGCTCCTTTGTCTCCAATTCTTCAAGTAATTATAACTAAACCTATTACATAAACTATTTACAATAAATAGAAACCTTGATCAGCAGTCAAGGGGAAGTACATAGGAGGAAGATAGAATTTACATCAAGAAAAACTAGAGAAGACGAGGTACGCAGACCCCATTTATAAAAACTCATTCATTCAAGCATCCACTAAAACAAATCCAATCACACATTGGTCAGTAGTCCATAGTCAATCCCTATTTATTATCATACATATCTCCATATGTATCAATAAATAACATTCATCTCATGAATAATAAAATCATTTCATATATGCATTGATATCATTTAATGGGCAATTAAAAGTTTACTAAAAATTCAATTTTGAAACAAAAATAAACTCCTTTATTTTAATCAAAATTTAAATCATAATAAACTTATTTATTTTATTTTATCCAATTTTGAATAAAAATAAACTCTTTTATTTTTAATCAAAATCCAAATCAAAATAAACTCCTTTATTAACATGGAAACCAATTTCAAGTTTAAAATAAACTCCTTTATTTTTAACTTAAAATTGCTTGGAAAAATAAAATATGTTAAATCATATTCCTTATCAAAATAAACATCTTTATTTTTAAGGAAACATGGAATCCTATTTCATATGTGAATAAACTCCTTTATTCTAGGAAACATGGAATCCTATTCCATATGTGAATAAACTCCTTTATTTTAGTTAACGTAGAATCTCATTCCAAGTTAAAATAAAACTTTTAATTTTAATATATTTCAATTCAAAATAAACCTTTTATCTTAATTGAAAATAAATAAAATCAAAAATAAAAAAATTTCAAAATCTGCAGACCGGCGCGGCCGCGCTCCAATAGCATGATCACCATCATGATTCTAAAAGCATTGCTCAAAACTATGGGTTTATCACATTCAATATAACATCATCATGTAGATAAAGTAAAATGCCTTTAACAAACGAATAAGATTACAAAGTATATGCTACATCATATCAAATATGATTAGCTTGTGTGCATACTACTTTCAAGTGCATGAAAGGAAAAGGAGTTTGTTTCAATTGTGGGCAACAGGGGCACTTTACTCCTCAGTGCCCAAAAGGAAAGAAAGCGGGATGCTTCTCATGTGGAGCATCAGATCATCAAATCAAGGATTGCCCGAAAAGGAAGGGGGATGCAACAAGTGGTAACAGGAACAACAACAATACCAACAATAACAACAGGCTGGGCATTGGAAGGCCAACTAGCCAAACCAACAGACCGACGGCACGCACTTTCAACTGGACTATACAGGATGCGGTGGAGTCAAAGAACGTGGTGTCAGGTATCATTTTGATCAACAATATCGGTGCATATGTATTATTTGATTCGGGTGCTACCTGTTCTTTTATTTCGGAAGATTTTGCAAAATGGTTAGGCTTACCTCGTGAAAAATTAGAGAATCCAATGAATGTGGAATTAGCTAATAAGGAAGTTATTCATGTACAACATATTCATAGAAATTGCTATGCGGAAATAAGAGGATATAATTTGGGCGTAAATTTGATTCCGATACGACTAGGAGAATTTGACGTTATCCTTGGAATGGATTGGTTGTCTAATCATGGAGCTATAATTGACTGTCAGAAGAAATGTATACACCTGAAGACTCCAGATAAGTCGAGGGTTGTATTCTACGGAAGTAAAATGCCTAGACAATCTCGTTGACTGACGATGATGCAAGTAAGAAGATTGCTCAGAAAGGGTTGCATGGGTTATCTAGCTCACGTCGTTGATACTCAGAGAGTAGGGCGTGAGGTGGGTCAGATACCTGTAGTAAGGGAATTCACCGATGTTTTTCCAGAAGATCTACCGGGTTTTCCACCAGATAGAGAAATGGAATTTGTGATCGACTTAGTACCGGGAACCGCACCGATCTCAAAGACACCGTACAGGATGGCACCAGTGGAGATGAAGGAACTGATGGTTCAACTGCAAGAACTTCTAGATAAAGGGTATATTCGTCTGAGTGTATCTCCGTGGGGAGCGCCAGTACTGTTCGTGAAGAAGAAGGATGGATCGTTAAGGCTTTGTATCGACTACAGGGAATTGAACAAGATTACCATTAAGAACAAGTATCCGCTGCCCAGAATCGATGACTTGTTTGACCAATTAAAGGGAGCAAAATACTTTTTGAAGATTGACTTGAGGACGGGTTATCACCAGCTGAAGGTGAGAAAAGAGGATATTCCAAAGACAACATTCAGAACTCGATATGGGCACTTTGTATAGATTAGACAAAGCATTGTATGGATTAAAACAAGCACTTATAGCATGGTATGAAACACTCACTAATTTTCTCATTGAAAAAGGATTCACTAGAGGTAGAGTAGATACCACTTTATTCCTAAGGAAACATAAGGATAAATCACTTCTAGTTCAAATCTATGTGGATGATATTATATTTGGTTCTATTGATGAAAAATTGTGTGAAAGGTTTGCCAAGCTAATGCAGAGTAAGTTCGAAATGAGCATGATGGGAGAACTGAATTTCTTCCTTGGACTTCAAGTGAAGAAAACTGATGAAGGTATATTCATCAACCAAGCCGATCGAATACATTAAAGACCTATTAAAGAAATATGGCATGGAGTCAGCCTCCATCATGAAAACTCCCATAGCACCTGTAACCAAGCTTGACAAAGATGAGAAAGGTAAAAGTATTGATGTTACTCAATACAGAGGTATGATTGGATCTCTCATATACCTAACTGCTAGTAGACCAGATATCATGTTTGCCACCTGTATTTGTGCTAGATTTCAAGCTAATCCTAAGGAATCTCATTTATTGGTTGTAAAGAGGATTTTCAGGTATCTTAAAGGTACTCCAAACTTGGGACTTTGGTATCCCAAGAAGTCACCCTTTGAGTTAATAGGATATTCAGATGCTGACTATGCAGGATGTAAGATTGACAGGAAAAGCACAAGTGGTACATGTCAATTTCTTGGAAATAGACTTGTCTCCTGGGTTAGCAAAAAGCAAAACTTAGTTTCAACCTTTACTGCAGAAGCTAAATATATTGCTGCAGGCAGTTGTTATGCACAAATCCTATGGATGAAAAATCAGTTAGCTGACTATGGTTTTGAGTTTAAATCTATCCCTGTCCATTGTGATAATACTAGTGCAATTACTATAACTGATAATCCTGTCATGCATTCAAGAACCAAGCACATAGATATAAGATATCATTTCAATAGAGATCATGTGCAAAGTGGTAATATCTCATTACATTATATTCCTACTGAAAATCAGCTTGCTGATTTATTTACAAAACCCCTAGATGAATCTAGATTCAACATGCTGATAAGTGAACTTGGAATGCTAAATCTACATCCATAATACTATGCTTTGAAATCTACTAACTCTGCAGAAAGAAAGTTCGTAGAGTGACGTCAGAAATCGTCAAATGAAAATTGGAAAAACGTAGAGCTCAAAGGAAGTCAAGCTGTCGAAACTTACTCTACGATCGTCAAGCAAGATGGAAATCGTAGAGCAGAAAAGACTCAAAAAAATGAAACGTAGAGCTCAAAAGGATCTAAAGGTAAAACAGTCTTTTCCATCGGCCTAATATGTGCACTAGACACGTAGCCCACTCAACAAAACAAGAAGGAAGTTTTTCGCTAACTCATTTCAAATTGTTCATTTCATCTGAAAACTTTCCCTCTTCCTCCTTGCTGAAACCCTAGTTCTCTGCCTCAATCAAACTTTGAGCAAATCTCGTCCTTGTGCAGCAAAATAAAAGAATGGCATTCTCTCCAATCATATCAGGGAACTCTCTTGATTTTGAAGACTTTGCCACAGCTGAGACGATGTACAAGAGAATCATCTCTCTGCTACAGCGATCAGGACTCTACGAAGCCCTCGACACCGACACTCGAGTATATCCAGAATTGGTGAGGGAATTATACTCAAATAGGATTTTTGGAAATGGAATCCTATCCACAAAGGTCAAAGGGGTTTCGCTACAGCTAGGTGCTTCAGAAATTAACATAGCCCTAGGATTCAACAATGACAGGCTTACATGTGACGCCCCCAAATTCTCTACACTTCCCTGTAGTAGATCTGGTGCTCACGTGAAACTATACAACTGTAAATATTCAATAACATATAATTTCTATCTATCAAAGGTTCACAGTATCCCATAACAGATGATAATTCTTGCCAGAATGTTATCTGTGTTTGGATACCCTCACTTGGATGTATAGATTCATATCTCATGAATACCTTTTTCATATCGATATTTCCTATCTATCTGACGTTCACAGTATTAACGATAAGATTGTCCATAGAACTGAGGGGCGCATTCCGGTAAAGATGACACCTTACCAGCGCTCATTAAGTGTAACCTCAGAGCTTATAGAACTTTCAATATCATTCAAATACCCTCATTCAGATGTATAGTTTGTATAGATACTGTATTCACTTAGTACAACTATGCTAAACAAATTAAAGACCAGAGTATAACGCATTCAATGTAATAAAGGATGATAATATATTACATATCATTAAGTTCGGTTACATCGTTCTCAGTACTAAGTTATTACAACAAAGCCTTATAAAAGACTTGAATTATTCAAAAACAACAAGTAAAACTAATTAACATGTCCTTTTCCTTTGTCTGTCCCAGAAGTGCCAGGATTATCATTTAAAACTGCAAAAGAAGATATATGCAAGAATTAGTTACAAATGCTCAGCAAGTTCATTTGAAAACATAAACACAATGTGTTTGATTTGAAAGATGTCAATGATGTATAACTGAGGGTTCTCTACATGAATCACATATTCCAATCAGTTCTATCAGTCTTTAATGACTTAGAACCGCTTGATTTCGGATATCTGGTAGGGGATCAGCCTAACCAATATCCTAGGAGTATGCATATCATCCTACAATTTTGTGTCGATATATAATCAACATTTACCACCACCTTATATCAAGGTGTTTCAGTTCACCTTACATCAAGGTGTTCCATTTCTCAGTATAAGATGTCGTACCAAAACAATTTGGTTTGACACAACATTTTACGCTCGAATAAACAATATATGAATAATGATTCATTTCTTAAGTTATGCTGAACAAGAAGCAATAACTTCACAATAATTGATAGCAAGATGTAATAGACTTGCTTAAATGTAACAAGGTTAGAAGACTTGCCTTAGCGTAGTTCGTTTAATTAATGTTAACACGATCTATCAGCGTACGTAGTCTATGTACACCAATAGTAAGTGTTAGAACTTATAATAACATGTATTGAGTTAATCTAGACAATTTTCATTAAGGTCCGACGTTGATTTGGTATCTCGGTCGTGACTTTAGACAGCTAAACACATAGGTTTATCAATAAAACTTTATTTGGAAGCTTAATTATTAGCTTAGATAATGAAATTATCATTTATAATATTTTTATAAGCTTAATATTATTTTTAAATAATTTTTACAAGCTTGGTAATATTTTTAAATAATTTTACAAGCTTAGAAATATTTTTAAATGATTTAATTATCATTTAGAATATTTTTAAAACATTAATACGTTATTTAAATGATTTATTTATTATTTATAATATTTTTAGAAAATAAAATATTATTTAAATAATTTATTTTATCATTAATAATATTTTTAGAATTTATTTTATCATTTAAATGATGTAATTATTATTTATAATAATTTTTAAAACTTAGTTTAATATTTAAATAATTTAATTATCATTTAAAATATTTTCAATTACTTAGTATATTATTTAAAATAATTTATTTATTATTTATAATAATTTTTAAAAGTTAGTAATATTTTTAAATGATTTAATTATCATTTAAACTAATTTAAATACATTAATATTATTTTTAAATCATTTATTTAATATATTTATTAAATAATTTAATATTTAATTAAATTAAATAATTATAAAAAAATTTATTAGAATATAAAAATTTATTAAATATAACTAAAAATGAATTTTTAATATTTAATATTAATTAATATGAATTTTTTTATATTTATTTATAATTTGTTTAATTATTTTTATTAATTTTTATTGAAAACCGTCGCAAAAGGGCTTTAGCGACGGTCTACATAGGATTTTAGCTTTCTGGGTTTGAGGATGAATATCGTAACTAAAGGTGTTCTTGATTGAAGAACAGCCAATCAATGTCCAAGTGGGACTTTTGACCTCAAATTTCTCTCGGATGATTTAATGTTTGTGTGTGATTTTTGTTTATTGTTGTAGCCAACATGGTAGTGTATAACGATATATGAAAATTACACTCAAATAACATCAATTGATGCTCTAAAAATGTGGTCAAAGTAGCCGGTTCGCAACTGTTCTTGAGTTTCTGGGTAACCCAGAAACTCATGTAGTCATATTGGTCAATGCGGTTTGACCGCTAATTCCGGTCTGGTTAGTTATTTTTTACATGTTTTAATGCTTCAAGGTTGTAGTTTACCTAGCATACTATAAGATTAAGCCAAGAAACAACACATATAATATCATTTAGGCACGATCTGAGTTGCTTAAATGTTTGTCAGAACACTGTCAGCATGTTCTTCACGTTTCTAGGTTGCCCAGAAACCTAAACCCGTGGTCGGTCAACGGGTTTTGGCCAACAAAAGCTTCCATCCTAGAGATAATTTAAACGTTCTAACCATTGGATATCATAGCTAACATGGCATACTACAAGATCATGCATTAAAACACATCAAACATATATTTTAGGTCGATCAAAGGCTCTGACAAAGTAGGTTGTCAGACTGTTCTTGACTGCCAAGAACAGTTTGGGTTTTTCACTAAATTCGACCCTTTAAATGTTATGATTACTTGTTTAATCAACCCAGATCATCAAATAACATGTTTACACATAATCCTAAACATCTAAAATATAAAATTATTGCAGGCTTGAAGATCTAGCATAAAAATTAGGGTTTTACACCTTTTTCTTCAAATTTTGATTTATGACTTCTGATTCTGACTTTTTGTTTGCAGAGGCTTAATATGGTATGATTATAAGTGTTTAGGTTTTGTAAATTCGTAGGTCTAATGGTCAGCTTGATGTTCTATTTATAGCAACTTTAAAATTAGGGTTTTTAGGTCTTTTGTCCAAACTTTGCCTCCACAAATATCTAGCCTTGATACTTGTGCTACTCCCATCTGATCGTAGTGACCTACTTGTGTTGGAGATTTGAAAATATATGATCTTTGTGTTCTTATCCTATTTTAATTGGTTTGTTTTTGATTTATTTCCTTACTAATTAAAATTAGATTTTTACTAATCATGTTTAGGATGTTTAATTAGGTTTAGTAATATCTTAATTAAGGTTATACATCATAATTAAGGTTTTACATTTTATAATTTAATGTTTAGATAACCTAATTAGGATTAGGGTTTCATAATTAGGGTTTAGGGTTTTCTAATTTATGAATTAAGGTTTAAATATTCAATTAGGGTTTTAATCTAAGTTAAATGAATCCTAATTAATGTTATTATTTATTACTTATTAGAATCTAATTATATAAATTAGAATTCTTGTGTAATAATTGTGACACCCCCAAATCCGGGTTCCTTGAAACCATACAGATTTGGTGCTCACTATCCATACACAACCACTGTCTACCCATAAACAAAAGGTTTTAAGTAAAGTAAACTGAATAATAAAGAAATATCTCCCATAAGAAGGTTACATAGTTTCTCAAAATAAGTCTCAGGTTCTCTAACCTTTATTACATCTCTTAAAATGCGGAAAAATAAATAAATAGCTAATAAGTCTTGATTACACAACCATAAAAGTAAACCAGTCTTCCTATAACAGCAAGTCACAGTCATTTGTTCATTTTTCCTTTTCCTTTGCTAGTAGACGGCTCACTTGGTATTTCAACTTTAGCTGCAAGGGTTTAGTATGCAAGGGTGAGCAAAACAAGTGCCCACCAAAATAACAATGAACACTTTAATAATTAAGAATGGAAACATCTGAAAGCTTGATAGAAAATAAATAAAACATCAAGATATTCCGAAAGTGATATATACTGAGGGTCACTAGACCACGAACCATGTCCTAGGTTAACAGATAAGTTTGCTGTAACCTTTAACAGTTTAATAAACTATAACTGGACTATCCATCTCGTACTCAGGGTGATCAGCCCGTTGTATAATGTATTGTGCACAACCATTCAACGCTTTCGCATAAATATTCTCCTATACTAGGGTTGTTCTTCTCAGTTTTGTCATCCAAGAATTCAGTTCAGCAAAATAGAATTTTAACAACTTAGATTATGATCAAAGATCAACAACAGTGATATACAATGATATGGATTTTGTATGTCCAAGACATTAGAATAACGACTTCATTTAACTTGAGCTTTGAACAACAAGAATCCAAAAAACTCAGAAGTCTATGATATGCAATGATAACTTGCTAGATGAGAAAGTAGGATTTAGAAGCTTGCATAAACTGGAATCGAGGTAGGATAAGCACACTTGCGTCAAGTAAATTTAAGATTGAAAACATATTTAATGTGAAAGAGTTGAGAATAGGAAACTTGCCTCGTGCGTAGTTTTCCTAATTACAAACCACGTACGATAAACAACCTACATATTCCGTTTGTATAGCAACAAAAATAATTAGTTACAATATTCACATACATTAACACTCCAATCCCCATCTCAATTTCCAATTAATCACTGATTATCAATCCTATTTCAGAAGCTACAAGCTTAGCTACAACAACATAACACTTTAAGAATCACCAAAACTTATCTTTAAGTTAAGGTATAACAACTTTATATTTAATCATCATTAAATATTCACTTAGAATCCATCTTAACATCTTGGTATTCATTTATTATATTAATTTAAGTTTTAATCCTGCATAGAGTGAGACATCGCAGTTACCCAAAAAATAATAAAAAAAATAATTTTTCCAGCAATGATCTCGCTGGGGCGAGAATTTGCTTTACAATTTTCTCGTTGGGGCGAGCTCTCGCCGGGGCGAGAGGTTGCTTTACAATTTTCTCGTCGGGGCGAGATCCCACTGGGGCGAGGATTTTCTATACAATTTTCTCGTCGGGGCGAGAAACTCGACTGCAACCTCCCACAGTTCGCGAACCAGCGAAACACAGACCAAATTTTCCAAATTCTATCATCCAACTCACAAATCAAACACACCCAGACATCAAACACGTTGTAAAACAGCTACCCAACATGTTTCTAACAATTCTAACTATTATAAAACACATAATCAACCAATTAAAGTCCAAAAATTCACTGCCAAAACAAAATATTCATATTTTGGCCTATTTGATAAAATTAAACACTGTGAATTCATCTCTAAACCATTTTAATCCATTCCACTTGTATTCTTTTTGTTTTTCATCATATTAACACAATCAAAAGTCAATTTACCGATTAATATCCGAATTGAACATGAAATTTTATACATATAAACCATACATGAAAGTGAAACTCTATAAAAACCAAAAACTCAATTTTAAAGCATGCTTTCATGGATTAATACTTACAAATTGGTTTATAAACATCAAATAATCACCTAACACATGCTTACTATCAATTACATCAAGTAATTCATATTTTGAGCCAATAAATTTTATATAGAGAAATAAAATAATGAAATACAGTGAAGAACTTTTAACAAAACTAACAAGAATTATACCTTCAATTCCTTCTTGAACTTTAGCTAGATGATGAAAATCACTTAGAAATCCTCCTTTGATTTTAGAACTCTTTTCTCCAATCTCCAAACTCCTCTCTCAATATCTCTCTATTCTTTCTTTGTTAAAACTCTGTTCTTCCTTCTTCGAGCTTAGAAAAAAAAATAACTGATAGCCTTTATTTTTTTTAAAAAACGTAACTTAGCTTTTAATCAGTCAGTTGTAGAAACCAAGAGTTAGGCCTTGTTTGGCAAACTCAAATGTAAAATAACCCATTTTTACCAACCAAGGGTCACAAGGCCTTGTTTGGTTTATTTAAAATAAAACCCTTTCTCATTTATTTTAATAACTCATTATATTATATAGTTTAATTGTCACACTAACAATTTAATTAAACCTATTATTAAATAAATCCAATTAAACCTTACTAATTCAATTATAACTTTTATTTGATCAATACCATTATGCCAAATAAATTATTTTATTCAAATAAATCCCTTACTCAAATAAATCAGTTAATCATCTAATTTAATTATTAAAATAAATTAGAATAAATACATCAAATCACATTCAAATAACATTTAACACAATTACTCTTAACATGAATTATTCCACAATAACTTTATCATTTATTTATTTTACTCAATAAATAAATTGACAATAAAATATTTATTAACTCAATAAATATTTTAAATTATCTACAAAATTCACAATCGTTACAATAATTAGGGTTTTGATTTACCAATTCGAACAACTTTTACCGATTAGGATTTTCAAATTAGGGTTTCTGATTTAGTTTATCATTTTAAACCCTAGTTAACTTATTATAGATATTTATCAGTTAATATAATATTATATTACCTCCGAAGCACGATAAATCACTTTGTCATTTCCAAGCACAACATAGCAGCTTATAAAAATAATTTGCCCAGACGCTTCTCGGTGAATTCGTCGGAAGCACGACAAATCATTTTGTCCGTGTAAGCACGACTAAGCAGCTTCGAAAAAAATTTTATTTGATCTAATTCTTAAATAAAATATACAATCACATAATACAAAGTCGGAACATGAAATTTCATTTAATAAACACATAATTTACAGATACAAATCTTATTAGGGTTCAAAATATTACATTACAACTCTCCAGTTCATCAACACCGAATAAGAGTTGAAGCGAATGCACCATGTGAACAACCCAAGGCTAAGAGGATTAAAGAAAAAGGAATTTCCTTAAAAATATGAATTTCTGGCTGATGTTGTTGGGAAATGCATCCTGTGTAAAGACTCAGCTCATGATTCTGTCAACAACGTTCAGCTCAGAATCATGACTGCAATCATGGGGAAGATCCAACTAAACTATGGTGCCTTACTCCTAGAATGGATTGGAAACTACGTGTCAAATGATGGGAAGATCAAAGGGGCAAGGAAGATGTTTTATGGCAGGTTCATAAGCATTATTCTTTAAAAAGCACTAGGAGATCGAATTGGGGATGATGAAGGAGAAGTTATAAATTTCCACAAAAGGATCACTCAAAAGTTATTTGTGAACTGGAAAAGAAATCTAGCTGGAAATTTAAAATCAGCTCAGACAGAAGACAGTGAGAAGACTTAGAGTGAAGTAAGAAAGCCCTCTATGAAAAATATGTCTGTAGTTGTAGAAGAAACTGATGAGGTAGATCAGGAGGTGCCGCTCTAACCAGAAAGAGCAAAGGGAAAAAGAAGGTGGTATCCCAGACTGAAGAGGAACCTCAAGGATCATCAAATGAAGGACCTACATCTTATGTTGCTCAATCAAGGCCTTCTCTATCCTCTGAAGCAGAGAAGAAGAAGAGAAAACAAATGGAAGAAGCTTCTGGAGAAACACCACCAAGTTTAAAGGTGTATCATTAAAAGTAGTATGCACACAAGCCAATCATATTTGATATGATGTAGCATATACTTTGTAATCTTATTCGTTTATTAAAGCCATTTTACTTTATCTACATTGTAATGTTATATTAAATGTGATAAATTAAAGTAGTATGCGTGCCAATCATATTTGATATGATGTAGCATATACTTTGTAATCTTATTTGGTTATTAAAGGCATTGTACATTATCTACATTGTGTTGTTATATTAAATGTGATAAACCCATAGTTTTGAGCAATGTTTTTAGAATCATGATAGGGATCATGCTAATGAGATCTAAATTCTAGATAGCTCACAAACTAAAATCATTCCTAATCGTTGGATTACTAAAAAGGGGATTAGTGAATCCGGATAGATTAGTACATACGTTTCTTGCTCTTATGAAGAGGATGATTGATCTCATAATCATTTGTGTAGAGACACTAAAGCAAGTATGTAGGTACTTATTAGAGAATAAGTTCACTGAACGTGGCTCGCTAAGGAATACCTAATGGAGTTTTACTCGCCTGCCAATAGGAATTCCTCTAGTGATAGTAGTACAAGTGATCCTTGGACTTGAGATCATCATAGTATCTTGTGTGTAATAAGTTATACTTTGACATATCCCTTAAGACCCTTAGGGTATATCAAAGGGTATGATTGGGTATAATAACTTGCACATGGAGATAGGTGAATGGTCAACAAAGAATCTATCACTTCTAGTAAAAGGAGTGAATGTCCTATGTAATTCGATAAATGACGACTCAGAAGTCTTTGGCCAAAGTAGAATGAAATTAGAAAGGAGTTTCTAATTTGCATTATCAGAGTTGTTCATTGGAGAATTGAAATACATATAATTAAATAAAATAAGACTTGATAGTAATTCCATGTCTTATATTTAATTGGGACATTGTATGGCAGAAGGATTGAATTGTACGGTAACTATTCACTGAAAGGTTCTTTTGTGATTAATGTTGAAATCTATATTATCTGGAAAGTCGTTGATCGCTAGGGGGCTTACCCTTATTGTAGAATAAATATTATTTATTTAAATGAATTAAATAGTTTAATTTATTTATTTAAATAAGATTAGAATTGTTCTAATTGATTTATTCACAACAGGTTTAATATGGAGAACCTAAAGGGTCACACCGCAAAAGAAAAATATTTATTTAAGAAGTAAATGGCATAATCGTAATAATAAGTTAAGTGTATTTAATTTAATCTATGGAGATAGAATAAATTAAATAGCTTAATATTTATTATTTAATATTTTGAAAATATTAAATATAAATCAATAAGAGGAGTCTTATTATTATTATTACTATTATTATTATTTAGTTCCTAAAAGGGTTTGGGAATTAATTAATAAAAGTACTCTCATAAATTCCTAATTGGATTAGGAGTTTAATTAATTAAAGGAGTTTAATTAAAATAAAAACCCTAATCCTAAACAGTTTAGGAGGGTTCCCTATATCTATAAATAAGAGGAGTCTTATCATGATTTGGGGTTAGACAGTTACACACTCTTCCATAAGAATTCGAGAGAGAGTAAGAGTACTTGCAATTTCTATAGAGATAGAAACTAGGGTTTTTCCAACACCCATCTTCTTGAATAACTATTATTCCTTGGTGGATCACCTCTAGAGGCCAAACACTTGGGTGGCTAACGTTGATCAAAGGAAGGAATTTAATCGGTGGAATTCAAGGAGAACGCGAAGGAATTGGAGGTGAACTTGTACCTGAGGAAGCTTTGATTCACGAGGGTATAATTATATATCTCTATCTCTTTCGTTTAATTGATAATTGTTCACAAGGATGATCATGGTGATGGTTTGTATGAAAAATTTTAAAATCCGTTTTATTGCGCTTCCGCATTATTTATCTAATTTGATTGCATGTTTGCGCTATATACAAACCTAACAGTGGCATCAGAGCCTAACCTTATGCTAATTATCGATTATTATGATTCCATGTATGTATGGGTATGCGATTGTATCGATTTTCTGGGCAATGGAAAAAAATTTCGAAGTCTGCTACGCAGCGCGGCCGCGCCGCTTCCAGTTCATTCTAGAGCGCGGCCGCACCCAAACCCAGAAATCGTTTTTGGGGGTGCAGCGCGGCCGCGCCACTCCTAGTTCATTTTGGAGTGCGGCCGCGCTGGTCTGCAGATTTTGAAAATTTTTATTTTGATTTTATTTATTTTCAATTGAGATAAAAGGTTTATTTTGAATTGGAATATACTTAAAATTAAAAGTTTTATTTGAACTTGGAATTGAATTCTACGTTAACTAGAATAAAGGAGTTTATTCACATATGGAATAGGATTCCATGTTTCCTAGAATAAAGGAGTTTATTCACATATGGAATAGGATTCCATGTTTCCTTAAAAATAAAGATGTTTATTTTGATAAGGAATAAGATTTAACATATTTTATTTTTTCAAGCAATTTTAAGTTAATTAAAGGAGTTTATTTTGATTTGAAATTTGATTAAAAATAAAGGAGTTTATTTTTATTCAAAATTGGATAAAATAAAATAAATAAGTTTATTATGATTTAAATTTTGATTAAAATAAAGGAGTTTATTTTGTTTCAAAATTGGATTTCTAGTAAACTTTTAATTGCCCATTAAATGATATCAATACATATATGGAATGATTTTATTATTCATGAGATGAATGTTATTTATTGATACATATGGAGATATGTATGATAATAAATAGGGATTGATTATGGACTACTGACCAATGTGTGATTGGATTTATTTTAGTAGATGCTTGAATGAATGGGTTTTTATAAATGGGGTCTGCGTACCTCGTCTTCTCTAGTTTTTCTTGATGTAAATTCTATCTTCCTCCTATGTACCTCCCTTTGACTGCTGATCAAGGTTTTTATTTATTGTAAATAGTTTATGTAATAGGTTTAGTTAGAATTACTTGAAGAATTGGAGACAAAGGAGCAAGGAGCGCTTGAAAACCCGTTTGTAATGGAGCCCGGGTTTAAATGTAATAGTTATATTTAAATTTTGTTCTTGCACCCTAAGTTTGACCATTTGGTTCACTTGGTGGCTCTAGTGAACCAAACTAGAATAAAAGTCCATAATCAATCCGAGTAGAATATAGTATTCTATATGTGCATGCTTACTATGTATATATTATATATTATACATCATGCTTCGCATGTTAAATAATATGACGCGTATTTTATATATATATGTGCATGCGCGCTAAACAAGATGAGACAAATAATAACAAACCCCTCAAAGAAATTATATTAAGTCCTAAGCGTTCAAAGATATTTGGAATATCGAACGTCGCCTTCTAGCATGGTAAAGCGATAGAGTATTAAATATTTAATATGAGTTTGTTGTGTCACACAAGGCAAGTATTAAATATTTAAGATGTTGTTTTATCACATTTGATGCTTATAAATAGACTGAATGATGTTATTTTGTTGTGTCATATAAGGACAATGTTTTTCTTTCGAATATATGGAAGTGCTAAGTTGGACTTAACTTAGATTATTTTAGTTCGGATGTGCACACACTTGACCATTATAATCTAAGAGGCAAAATACAAGGAGTTACATAGTGATGTAATTGACAATAGTTGTCTACCTATTTATTTATATATAGTTTGTTGTGCACACACAAGCCTATATACATTTGAAATTGGATCCTTATTCTCACTAGCAAATCTTTAATTAGATATGCCGAACTATATAGGGAGGGTAATATAGTTTGATGAAAATAGTAGGAGATACTAATTTAAAATAAAGACCTAATTTATTTTGGTAATTAATTAAAATGAATGTATGCTAAAATGTTGTTAAATTACAAATTCATTTACAGAATTTTACAATGTCTAATTTACTATCACTGCGGAGCATATTAGATGCTAATTAATCGAACCAAATTAAAAGGACTGGTTAAAGAATTTGAGAATAGTTCTCAAGGCTGAAAAGCTATCTTATGTCCTTAATATGCCTATCCCTGCAATGGTTGCAGACAATGCCTCAGAGGAAGAGATTGCTACTTTTAGAAAGTGGCAAGATGATGCACAGTTGGCTCAATGCATCATGCTCGCATTCATAAGTAACGAGATTCAGCGTCAGCATGAAACTATGGATACTCCTACTATACTCATGCACCTTCAAGGAGTTGAAGGGTGAGGAAAGTAGGACTATTAGATATCAGATATCTAAGGAGCTTTTCCGATCTAGAATGACCGATGGCACTACAGTACAGACATATGTCCTAAAATGATCAATCTAATTGAACAATTGGGACAACTGGGTTTTAATGGATGGAGAGTTGATCCAAGATTTGATCTTGCAATCATTTCCGGACTCTTTCTCACAAATTGTTGTGAATTTCCACATGAACAAGCTATATGTCAGTCTGGCTGAGTTGCTTAAACATGTTAAAAACTGTAAAGAGTCACTTTTCAACCAAGAAAGACCAAGTCTTACTAGTAGATGATTCTTCCAAGAAGCGGAAGAGGGCCAAATGATCTTCTTAAAAGAAGAACAATTCAAAGAAGGTACAAGGAAAGGCAAAAACAAAGGACAATAAGAACAAGACTAATGCAGATAGCAAAGGAGTTTGCTTCCACTGCAATAAGCCTAGATACTAAAAAGGAAACTGTAAGGAGAATCTTACAGAGGCTAACCAGAAGAAGCTTAGTGAAGCTTCGGTTACAGATACAGGTTTGTTCATGATTAAAAATAAATCTTTCTGTAAGTCAACGTTCTACTTGGGTATTGGATACCGGCTGTAGTTCTCACGTATGCAATCCAATGCAGAGACTAAGCAGAAGTAGAAAGCTAAACAAAAAGTAAGTAATCTTATGTGTGGAATGGAGCAAAGGTTGCTGCATTAACCATAGGAACTTATAGTTTAGCATTGCCTACGGGCAAGTCTATTAAGTTAATAAGTTATTATTATGTTCCAGTTCTCATTAGAAACATTAGAATTTTCATTGTTGGACAAGGAAGGTTCTGGTATTATATTTAAGAACAATTGTTGTTCTATTTATAATGATGTTTTGTTTGAAACTGGAAGATTACTTGATAGACTTTGTATACTTGACTTACATGAAAAACATTTTGCAAATTGAATAAACTAATAAAAGAAAAGGAGATGGTCATTCAAAGAGTTGAATGTGTATATTTGATAAAATACAAGTCTGAATCATTTGAAATGTTTAAAGAATTCAGAAGTGAAACATATTGACAAAGTATTAAGATTCTTTGATCAGATCGAGGAAGGAATACTTGTGCAATGAGTTTCTAGATCATCTCAAAATGGTATTTTCTCATAATGGACACTTCCTGATACGCAATAATTGATTAGTGTATCTAAAAGGAGAAATTGTACCGTGTTGGACATGGTGCAGTCTATAATAATTTTTACCGACATTCTAGTATCCATCTGGGGTTATGCCCTAGAAACGGCTGCATATCTACAAAAATAAGGTAACCTCAAAAATCCGAGCCCAAGACTCCATAAAGGTTATGGATAGAAAGGATTCTTACTCTTAAGTATGTTAAGATAAGGGGTTGTCCAGCTTATGTGAAAAGGTTTCAAGGATAAGTTTGAGACAAAATCTGACAAGTGCAGACTTGTGGGATATCCTAAAGAAAGTTTAGGGTATTATTACTATAATCCTACATGCTGCCTTCTTAGATAAAGGTGTTTATCATTGAAGGAGCTAGTGGGAGGGTAATAGATCTTGAAGGAGTTCAAGAACCACAAAGCACTTTAAGTCGAATCGAGGAACCTGTAGATAGACCTATTGTACCACAACCGAATCGTAAATCTGGAAGAGTACTGAAGATACCTAGGAGGTATAGATTCATCATAGAGGATGATGATGAGGTACGCACCATAGAGGATGATGATCCAGTTATATACGATGAGGCTATGAGTAGAAGACACTCAGAGAAATGGCAGATGGCCATGAAATCCGAAATGGACTCCATGTATGAGAACCAAGTATAGACTCTGGTTACTCCACAAAAGGGCATAGTGCCTAGAGTGTGAATATGGGTCTTTAAGAGAAAGACTGGGACAAATGGCAAGGTGGAGACCTATAAGACCAGACCTGTTTAAAAGGTTTTTCAAGCCAAGGAGTTGACTGTGATAAAACCTTATTACCGGGTAATACTCAAGCCCATTTGGATTTTACTTGTGATTGCAGCTTATTACGAAATCTGGCAAAATGGATGTGGAGACGCCCTTCCTCAATGAAGACTTGAGGAGAATGTATGTATGATACAGCCAGAGGAATTTGTTTCAAAGGTTGAAGCAAATCGTGTTTGTTACCTACAATGATCCATTGATGGATTGAAGCAAGCTTCTCAAAGATGAAACATTCGTTTTGAGGAGACAATCAAAAGAGTTTGATTTTATCAAAAACGAGAATGAACCTAGTGTGTACAAAAGGGTCAGTGGGAGCGCTGTGACATTCTTGGTATTATATGTTGGTATACTACTGATAAGGAATAACACACCAATGCTACAATCAGTAAAGATAAAATTGTTTAAGCATTCCTCCATGAATGACTTGGGAGGAGCATCCTATAAATTGGGGATATAAATCTATATAGATAGATTTAAAAGGATGTTCAGCTTGACCCAAGGAACGTATATTCATTTGATGTTAAAGGCGTTTAGCATAGCAAACTCCAAGAGAGGTCTCATGATGATGAGCCATGGAGTGTATCTCTCTAAAATTGTCCCCAATTGAAAGAGAGATCGCATGAGTTACTATCATGTATGCAATGAATATACAAGGCTTGATGTTGATCAGTCATATTTTGGAGATGATCACTGTAAGACAGTGATAAACATCTTTAAGTACTTAACCGATACTGAAGATGTGATCATGATTCATGGTAGGTCTGAATTAAAACTAGAGGGCTAAACAGACTCAAGTTTTTCAGACTGACCAAGATGATAACAAATCCACTTTAAGGTAAATCGTTACCTTGAAAGGTGGTGCAGTGAATTGGAAAAATTCCAAACAGCAAAGAGTTGTTGGTTAAGTGACAAAGACAAAGTATATAGCTGTCAATGAAGCTGCAAGTTGATTGTTTGGATGAAAAGTTCATTACAGAAATAGGAATAGTTCCTAAGTCTCATCTTGGATTCAAACATGTGTTGCGGCACTTTTATTTGATTAGAGGAATCATTGAAAGAAGAAAATGTCACTATAGAGATAGTGGACTCTCAAGAACAACATTGCATATCCATTTACTGAAGCTTTATCCAATAGCAGGATGATCGTCACTTAGAGAAGAAGGGTATTAGATACCATGGCGATTGGCTTTGGTGCAAGTGGGAGATTGAAAGTAGTATACACACAAGCCAATCATATTTGATATGATATAGCATATACTTTGTAATCTTATTCGTTTATTAAAGACATTTTACTTTATCTACATGGTGCTGTTATATTAAATATGATAAACCCATAGTTTTGAGTAATGCTTTTAGAATCATGATAGGGGTCATGCTAATGAGATCTAAATTCTAGATAGCTCACAAATTAAAATCGTTCCTAATCGTTGGATTACTAAAAAGAGGATTAGTGAATCCGGATAGATTAGTACATACGTTGCTTACTCTTATGAAGAGGATGATTGATCTCATAATCATTTATGTAGAGACACTAAAGCAAGTATGTAGGTGCTTATTAGAGAATAAGTTCACTGAACGTGGCTCGCTAAGGAATACCTAATGGAGTTTTACTCGCCTGTCAATAGAAATTCCTCTAGTGATAGTAGTACAAGTGATCCTTGGACTTGAGATCATCATAGTATCTTGTGTGTGATAAGTTATACTTTGACATGTCCCTTAAGACCCTTAGGGTATATCAAAGGGTATGATTGGGTATAATAAGTTGCACATGGAGATAGGTGAATGGTCAACAAAGAATCTACCACTTCTAGTAAAAGAAGTTTCTAATTTGCATTATTTAGAGTTGTGCATTTGGGAATCGAAATACATATAATTAAATAAAATAAGACTTGACAGTAATTCCATGACTTATATTTAATTGGGACATTGTATGGTAGAAGGATTGAATTATATGGTAAGGGGGCTTACCCTTATTGTGATATTGTGATTAATGTTAAAATCTATATTATCTGGAAAGTCGTTGATCGCTAAGGGGGCTTACCCTTATTGGGACATTGTGATTAATGTTGAAATCTATATTATCTGGAAAGTCGTTGATCATTGAGGGGGCTTACTCTTATTGTAGAATAAATATTATTTATTTAAATGAATTAAATAGTTTAATTTATTTATTTAAATAAGATTAGAATTGTTTTAATTGATTTATTCACAACCGGTTTAATATGGAGAACCTAAAAGGTCACACCGCAAAAGAAAAATATTTATTTAAGAAGTAAATGACATAATTATAATAATAAGTTAAATGTATTTAATTTAATATATGGAGATAGAATCAATTAAATAGCTTAATATTTATTATTTAATATTTTGGAAATATTAAATATAAATTAATAAGAAGAGTCTTATTATTATTATTATTACTATTACTATTATTTAATTCCTAATAGGGATTCGGAATTAATTAATAGAAGTACTCTCTCATGAATTCCTAATTAGATTAGGAGTTTAATTTAATTAAAGGAGTTTAATTAGAATAGAAACCCTAATCCTAAATAGTTTAGGGAAGGGTTTTCCTACATCTATAAATAAGAGAAATCTTATCATAGATTAGGGTTACACACTCTTCAATAACAATTGTGGAGAGTACTTACAATTTCTATAGAGATAGAAACTAGGGTTTTGCCAACACCCATCTTCTTGAACAAGTATGATTCCTTGGTGGATCACCTCTAGAGGCCAAACACTTGGGTGGCTAACGTTGATCAAAGGAATAAATTTAATCGGTAGAATTCAAGGAGAACGCGAAGGAATTGGAGACGAACTTGTACCTGAGGAAGCTAGAATTCTACAAGGGTATAATTCTTATTCTCCATCTCTTTCGTTTAATTAATAATTGTGCATAAAGAAAGATCATGGTGATAGTTTGTATAAAATTTTAAAATCTGATTTTATCGCGCTTCCGCTTTATTTATGTAATTTGATTGCATGTTCGCGTTATACAAACCTAACAGTGGTATCAAGAGCAAAACTTTATGCGAATTATTAATTGTTTTTATTATGTATATGTAATGCCCCCAAATCCGTGTAACATCAAACACAGGATATGGTGCTCACGATACGTCAAACACCATCATCTAACTAAACAAGCTTCATAAATAATAGTAATATTTACAATAGTATTTGAATAAAATCCCAAGTTTACACAACCTTAAATAACCTTAAACTTAACTTAGCATTTATCGCTACGATACATCAATGCGGAAATCTAAAACTATTACAAAAATAAACTTTTCAATTCTTCATCTTAGCTTTTCCCTTGTCCTTTCCCGAACCCGCTGCTTTCTCACCCTTAAATGAAATGTTAAACAAGAATGCGCACAAGTTGCCCAGCAAGTATGTAAAATAATATGATAATGAATATCAAGATTAAAATTATCTGTTTTGATATCTCTCCATAATCGAAAGAATAATCAAAAAGTAGTGTCGGATGTCAAAGATAAGAGTTCAAGAATTTCCAATGGCATACTAAGGGGTATAAGTACCCTGAACATTGTTTTTAATTCTTTGAAAACTATCAGAAGTTTTGACAATCAAATAGACTGTAAAACATTCTCCGCAAGTACTCCAAGTGATCAGCCTTTCGTACCCTACATTGTGCACAAGTATGAAATTTAAACGCGTAAGCGTAAATGGGATTATATGCCCAACATCAGTTTTACCCTGTTATTCGGGTTGTTCATCTTAGTGTTCATGCGGGACCGCACCAAAACAATTTGGATTGGTAAAATTTAAGTAGCTACAATGAACTTGAATCATTCAAATGATTATCGTTTCGCATCGTTAGTATCTAGCCGGAACAAAAGGCCAGAAGGCTTTCCAAAGTAATAGTTTATAATAAGATAAAACTTATATTTAATTTGAACTGAGTCATCAATGATTAAACTTGAACAAGATATGAACTCGAATGAGATATAACATGCAAATGAGAACTTTGTAAACAAATTTCCCAAATTATGAAACTTGCTTTCATAGAGACAAAATGAATTGAGATAGAATACTTGCCTTTCGCGTAGTTTACGATTATTGTTAATCTTTACTGCAAATATCATATATATATTCATATACAGATATTCATTAGTCACTCATTCACAATAACCGATTCTCATATTCTACTCACTCAATACATATCAAATGCAACTGTTTCATGATTATAGATGTGTATTACCAACATACATTTAACCAAATATACCTTTAAAACATTTCATCATATATCACAAATTGTTATTTTTATTTTTACTCCAAAAGTTTCATTTATAAAACCTGTTTAAACCTTTTTAAACCTTGGTTCAACATAGCTATTACATATTTAGATAATACAAGCATTCCAATGGTCACATAACAAAGCTTATAAGAATTTAACACACATGTATCAAGCTTTAGATTACAAACAGAACATCTTGACCACTCTGCAGCACGGCGCGGTCGCGCTGCTTTTATGCCTGGGAGTGGCGCGGCCGCGCTACTCCCATTCAGGCCCAGAACTGAGCTCTTCAATGCACAACTCTCTTTCTAGCATGTTAGGGTCTTAGTATTCAACAACTAACAAATATACACACGCTCAAATGTTAATAAAACATATTTATGATGTTTCTTCAATTCTAAATAATCTTTCCTAAACATAATATCTAACGAAATCATAGTTTACCTATCACTTTGTGATAACATACTCATGATACATCTTAATATATGTTTAAGGCTTCTTCATGCTCATAATACAAGGTTAAGTTGAGTACTAACGGCTAAGCAATTAAAAGAAAACATCAGTGTTTGGTTCTGGTGCAGCGCGGCCGCGCCCAGTTTAGCTTTGGTACCAGCGCGGCCGCGCTGGTACTCAGACACAGGTGATGCAGGCTTCTGCTGTTGCGAACCAAACCTTTTAAAAACTTACACAATGACAATTTTAAACACAACCCAACATTATAACTCAACTAGAAACCACATGACTTACATAATTAACTATTCTAATAGCACCAACAACTTTATTAGCAAATTTAGAGCCTCTAAAATCAAATTTCTTACAATGTAATCCCATTTAAGCAATTTAACTAATATGAACATGTTTCGCATTTCTTGACCGAATTCAGAGCATACATAGCATGATTAAACTCAGAATTTTCATTCTTTAATACTCTACAATCGTCAATTATCAATAACATAGCAACACATAACCCAATCAGAACATCTAACTCAAAGAATAAACATTTTTCTCATCATTTCTTATATGAAAACTAACAATTGTTAATATTACCTCTTGGATGAATTCCCTTCTTGGATTAACACTGAGGATGCTTCTCTTCTAGCTTGATTAACCCTCTGAAACTCCAGAAATCCTTCAAGCTCTCGTTCTTACACACCCATTCACAATTTCTTTCTCTCGGGTAGAAAATATTTAGCAAAAGGAGAAGTGTTTTTAGTAGAGAATATATATATCTTTGGTGACTGAATTCTCCAATCCTTTCATCTTCAATCATCAGTTGCAACCCATTAATCTCCATGAACCAAATGAATTAGTGAGGGAGGGGTTATGGAAATGTAAGGTTTTGGAAAATATAACTCCCTTCTTCTTCAATTCTGCAATAACCGTGCTCTCCTCTCTCACTTGTCCCACTTTGATAGTCACTTCTCCAAATTCAGCTGATGAAATTTTGATAAATAAAAATATTATTCTAATCTATTAATCAATTAATAAGCCGTTTGACCAATTTGCTCTCCGAAATCCACATTTTCGATACTATAGTCGATTCCTACTAAAATCGACATTCCGAACGTCGTGAGAATATTAGTTTTGTCAATTTAGCTCCCGAAATTCTAGTTTAACTTTTTACCCGAAAAAGTCAACTGGTTGACTTTGACCAAAAAGTCAACCCCGACACATTTTGTGTTTACAGTCCATTCTTACTAATTTCCACGTTCCGAATTCAAATCTGTTGTCCGCTTCACCAGATTCTACTCCGAAATCAATTTGAGTTTTAGCTTCATTCTTGTGTTTAATACAATTGTTAACTACATAGTTAATTTCAAATAACTAAATTAAACCAAACCAACTATCTATATACATCTCATCATATAACTCAATACAATATATATTTATTAAAATCACTCAATAGATTCACATAAATTCAATTTATTAATTTCATTAAATTACATAATGATCTCGGGTATTACATTCACCCTCTCTTATTAGGATTCCGTCCCCGGAATCACCACAAAGCTATACAAAAAGATTAGGGTAATTTTTCATCATCTTCTCCTCGAGTTCCCACGTAACTTCGTCAGCATTGTGGTTCCTCCATATCACCTTAACAGAAGGTATTACTTTATTTCATAAAACTTTCGCTTTCCTATCAATAATTTGAACAGGAATTTCCTCGTAGGTTAAATCTTTCTCCAACTGAATGGGTTCATATGCTATCACATGCTTGTAATCCTGCTTGTATGGTCGTAAAACTGACACATGGAACACGTTGTGTACATGCTCCAACTCCGGAGGTAAAGCTATTTCATAAGCTACTTCACCTACTCGACCCAATACTTCAAAGGGTCCTATAAACCTCGGGCTTAGTTTTCCTTTCTTTCCAAATCTCATTTTCCCTTTACAAGGAGATACTTTCAGAAAGACATAAGAACCAACGTCAAGGTCTCGCTGCTGCCTGTGTTGATCAGCATATTTCTTGTGTCGATCTTGAGCCGACACTAATCTTGCTCGTATTATTTTGACGATATCTGCAGTCTGTTGTACCAATTCTGGCCCTAGCAGCCGTCGTTCCCCTACTTCATCCCAGCACAGTGGGGTTCTGCACTTTCTTCCATACAGAGCCTCATAGGGTGGAAGACCGATGCTTGCGTGGTAACTGTTATTGTACGCAAACTCCACCAATGGTAGATGGTCATCCCAACTTCCTTTGAAATCCATAACACACGCTTTCAGCATGTCTTCTAGGGTTTGAATTGTCCTCTCGCTTTGCCCATCTGTCTGAGGATGATATGCAGTGCTCAACCTCAGTTACGTTCCCATGCGCTCTTGAAAACTTTTCCAGAAATTTGCTGTGAATCGCGGGTCGCGATCTGACACAATGGATACCGGTACTCCATGTCTGGAGACAATCTCTTTGATGTATAGTTTTACCAACTGATCCAAGTTGAATTTGATCTTGATCGGTAAAAAGTGCGCTGACTTAGTTAATCGATCAACAATCACCTATACTGCATCATAACCCTTTTGTATAGTTGGAAGCCCTACCACGAAGTCCATCGTGATATGCTCCCACTTCCACTCCGGTATTTCCTAAGGTTGAAGTAACCCGCTCGGTTTCTGATGTTCTGCCTTGACTCTCTGGCATGTTAAGCATCTGCTGACGCACTATGTGACCTCTCTCTTCATGTTAGGCCACCAATAATATTGATGAAGATCCCGATACATCTTTGTGCTCCCCGGATGAACCGAGTAACTCGAACTATGAGCTTCATGCAAGATTTCTTCTTTTAACTCGGATACCGCTGGCACCCAAATTCTCTCCTCAAACCTCAACAGTCCATCACCATCCACCCTGAACTTAAGCTCCTCCCCATCAACAATTCTTTTCCTCACCTTTTCACATTCCTCATCGCTGCCTTGTGCTTCCTTTATTTTGTCCAACAGAGTCGGACGAGCCTCCATCGCGAACAATTTCTCACCAGATTCCTTTTGAAACTTTACCTCGAGCTCCAATCTTGCCATATCCTTAATTAACTCTTCTTGAGCTGTTATCATTGCCAATTTATCAATACCCTTCCTGCTTAGCGCATCTGCTACCACGTTAGCTTTCCCCGGGTGATATAAAATCTCGCAGTCGTAGTCCTTTATCAGCTCCAACCATCTCCTCTGTCGCATATTTAGCTCTTTCTACGTGAAGATATACTTCAGACTTTTATGGTCCGTGTATATTTTACACTTTGCACCATATAAATAGTGCCTCTATATCTTTAGGGAAAATACTACCGCTGCCAATTCCAGGTCGTGGGTAGGATATCCCTTTTCGTAATCTTTTAGCTGTCGTGATGCGTACGCAATAACTTTACTATGTTGCATTAGCACGCAGCCAAGTCCTTTATGTGACGCATCACTGTAAACTATGAAGTCCCCCGAATCATCTGGTAAAGTCAACACTAGTGCTTCACTCAACCTTTTCTTCAACTCCTGAAAACTTTCTTCACACTTCTCCGTCCAAATAAATTTTACCGACTTCCTCGTCAAATTAGTCAGAGTTCCTGCTATTTTCGGAAAATCCTGAATGAACCTTCTGTAATAGCCTGCCAAACCCAAGAAACTTCTTACTTCTGTTGGCGTCTTTGGTTGCTCTCAATTAATCACTGCTTCCACCTTGGCTGGATCCACGGAGATTTCGTCTTTGTCAATCACATGACCAAGGAATTGAACTCTTTCCAACCAGAATTCACACTTCGAGAATTTTGCGTCTAATTTCTCCTTTCTCAATGCTTCCAACACCATTCTTAAATGTTCAGCATGATCTTCCTGAGTCTTAGAATAGATCAGAATATCATCTATGAACACAACTACGAACGTATCCAAGTATTGCTTGAATAATCGGTTCATCATGTCCATAAATGCTGCTGGCGCGTTCGTTAACCCGAATGACATCACCAGGAACTCGTAATGGCCATAGCAAGTCCTGAATGCTGTCTTAGGTACATCTTCTTTCTTCACCTTCAACTGGTGATAACCCGTCCTTAAGTCGATTTTGAAAAAATATTTCGCTCCCTTCAACTGATCAAACAAATCATCTATCCTAGGTAGTGGGTATTTGTTTTTGATCGTCACTTTGTTCAACTCTCGATAGTAGATACAAAGTCTCATCGATCCGTCCTTCTTTTTCACAAATAAAACCGGTGCTCCCCAAGAAGACACACTAGGTTGGATATACTTCTTATCTAACAATTCCTGCAACTGCACCATCAGCTCCTTCATCTCCACCGGTGCCATTCTGTATGGGGCTTTCGAAATCGGTGTCGTTCCAGGTACTAGATCTATAACGAATTCGATCTCCCTATCTGGTGGTAGACCTGCAAATCCTTCGGAAACACATCGGGAAACTCACTTACAACAGGTATTTATCCCATCTCTGTCTCTACTTTCTGGGTATCAACAATATGGGCCAAATAACCTATACAGCCTTTTCTCAACAATTTCCTAGCTTGCATCATCGTCAGACAACTCGAGTGCCTAGGCGATTTACTACCATAGAACACTACCTTAGATTGATTTGGAGTCTTAAGGTTTATACACTTCTTTTGGCAATCTATCATTGCCCCATGGTTAAATAACCAGTCCATACCTAGAATTACATCAAATTCTCCTAGTTGAATTGGAATTAGATCCACAGGTAACTTATACCCCCTTATATCTACAAGACAATTCCTATGAATATGGCTAACGGGAATCATTTCCTTATTCGCCACTTTTATGTTCATAAGATGTTCTAATTCTTCCTGAGGTAAATTTAATCGTTGGGAGAATTCATGTGATACGAAGTAACAAGTAGCACCCGAATCAAATAATATGTATGCAGATATATCATTGACCGGAATGATACCTGAAACCACGTCCTTAGATGCGACCGCGTCTTGAACTGTCATGTTGAAAGTCCTTGCTATTGGTCGATTCTGAGTTGGTGGTCCAGAAATTGTAAGATTTCCACCGTTATTTCCCCTTCTTCCATTTCCTCCACTTGAGTTCTTCTTAAGGCAATTCCTAGCCTGATGATCCAATGCTCCGCAGTTGAAGCATCCATTCCTCTTTGGTGCGGGGCAGTTGGGAGAGATATGCCCCTCCTGTCCGCAATTGAAGCATACATTCTTTCCCTTTAGGCAAGCACCCGAGTGACTCTTTCCACACTCCTTGCAAGCCTCCGCTCTTTTCTTCGAATCACCAGATTTACCCCCAAAACTTGTTGGGTTGCTGTTACTATTGTTGTTGTTGTTGTTCCACTTTCTTTTGCTACCACTGCTACTACCTTCCCCTCTATTTCCTCCTTCAATCTTCTTCTTCTTTTCCTTGTTGAATTTCATCAGGGCTTCACTTCTACCCTCAGCAATTATGGCCTTCTCTAGAAGAGTAGCGAAGCTGTTCGTCTGTAACACCGAAAATCTGCTATACAACCATGGCTTGAGGCCCTGCTCGAACCTCCTTGTCTTTCTTTCCTCAGTGTCGACCTAATGAGGTGCAAACCTTGCCAGCTCGTTAAACTTTGCGGCGTACTGGGATACCGTCATGTCATCTTGCTTCAGATCCAAAAATCGCATCTCCATGCGACTCTGCATACTCACAGGAAAATAATTTTCGAAAAAAACTTCTTTAAACCTCTCCCAAGATATCACACCTTCTCCAGCCCTGTTCTGGTTCGCCTCCCACCAGAAGTTCGCTTCACCTTTCAACATGTACGTGGCGAAGATCGTTTTCTGCTCATCTCCTACTCGGGCGATTGCAAACGCCTTTTCGATTTCTTTGATCCATGACTGGGCTTCGATAGGTTCGGTGGTCCCTTTGAATTCAGGGGGTCCCACACTTTTGAAGTCCTTAAAGGTTGCCACTTGGGCCGTCGGAGGGTTATTATTATTTTTATTCGGGGTCCGATTCTGTAGTGCCCCAACTAATAGGTCTACAAATTGTTGCATAGGGTTCGGTGGATCCCCAGCATTACTGACTCTTCAGGTGTCTGTTGACGACGTCTTCCCCTTGGCATTTTCTGATGAATAAAATTTACATGTTATCATCCCACAACTTAATCTTGTAACATTTAAAGCTTATATAAGTTTAATCATCACATCACACATATAAATAAACACATTTTATTAATATGAAGAAAAAAAACCATGAAACCAAGGTGCTTAACATCTTATGGCTAAATGCCATTTACATCCTTTAACTTAGAACTGAAATTTAAATATTTACATCAATAGATAAGTGTTCAATACGACACTAATAAAAAGTTCATAGCAATATAAACTCAAAGACCCCTCCTCATAGCATCTTCATACTCCTCGTCTGCCATGTCCAGAACTAGCCCTCGACTTATAGTGTGTCTAGACCGGTGCTCCTCACGCGAAAAATGGTACACCCTATGCTGGAACCTGCCATGCGCTGAGCTAAACGCGTACTGCATCCTGTCTATCCTAACCTTCTTATTCCTTACCTCATGCTCTAACTCATCCCTCTGATCTTCAGCCCTAACACGACATTTCATCTCATCCCTCCAGTAGGTGGTAATCAACTGTTTGTCTGTTTGAAGACCCTGAACTCTCGCCTCCAATCCGTTTATCGTATTTCCCAAGTGGGACCGGATGGCCTCCTTTTTTACCCTCAACCTATCTGCCTTTTGGTCTGATGCACGCAGCTTGTCAGCCAAATCTGCGTTCCTAACCATCAGATGATGCACCAATGCCCCGAGCAGTACCACTGCCCCCTTCTCTTCCTGATACCGTTCCTCTAACTCATGGACTCGATCGTCCAACTCCGTGTTCCTGTCCATCAACTCATCTAGTAGCCTATCCTTCAGTGCTTCCTCAGAGTCCTCCACGGGCTCCTCTTCCTCGGGATCCTCCTCTGAATCCTCCTCAGGGTCCTCATCTGGGTCTGAATCAGCTGCTGCCTCAGCTATGGGCGGAGGTACAACTGCTACTAACTGCTCACTAACCACATGGATATCTCTAATCTCCTCTTCTCCTGACATCCTACAATCAAAACAAACATCTAGATTAGTATATCAAAAATAAAAAAAATTAGTAGAAATAACTAGACTCAACACTTTAAACTCTATGTGAGTTCATCTCTTTTTATCTCCACTAATTTTTTTTTATGGCTATAATCTAAGGTTCTCCCACCTAAGGTTTATAACCTACAGCTCTGATACCAACCTGTGACGCCCTCAAATCCGTGTAACATCAAACACAGGATATGGTGTTCACGATACGTCAAACACCATCATCTAACTAAACAAGCTTCATAAATAATAGTAATATTTACAATAGTATTTGAATAAAATCCCAGGTTTACACAACCTTAAATAACCTTAAACTTAACTTAGCATTTATCGCTACGATACATCAATGCGAAAATCTAAAACTATTACAAAAATAAACTTTTCAATTCTTCATCTTAGCTTTTCCCTTGTCCTTGCCCGAACCCGCTGCTTTCTCACCCTTAACTGAAATGTTAAACAAGAATGAGCACAAGTTGCCCAGCAAGTATGTAAAATAATATGATAATGAATATCAAGATTAAAATCATCTGTTTTGATATCTCTCCATAATCGAAAGAATAATCAAAAAGTAGTGTCGGATGTCAAAGATAAGAGTTCAAGAATTTCCAATGGCATACTAAGGGGTATAAGAACCCTAAACATTGTTTTTAATTCTTCGAAAACCATCAGAAGTTTTGACAATCAAATAGACTGTAAAACATTCTCCGCAAGTACTCCAGGTGATCAGCCTTTCGTACCCTACATTGTGCACAAGTATGAAATTTAAACGCGTAAGCGTAAATGGGATTATATGCCCAACATCAGTTTTACCCTGTTATTCGGGTTGTTCATCTTAGTGTTCATGCGGGACCGCACCAAAACAATTTGGATTGGTAAACTTTAAGTAGCTACAATGAACTTGAATCATTCAAATGATTATCGTTTCGCATTGTGAGTATCTAGCCGGAACAAAAGGCCAGAAGGCTTTCCAAAGTAATAGTTTATAATAAGATAAAACTTATATTTAATTTGAACTGAGTCATCAATGATTAAACTTGAACAAGATATGAACTCGAATGAGATATAACTTGCAAATGAGAACTTTGTAAACAAATTTCCTAAATTATGAAACTTGCTTTCATAGAGACAAAATGAATTGAGATAGAATACTTGCCTTTCGCGTAGTTTACGATTATTGTTAATCTTTACTACAAATATCCTATATATATTCATATACAGATATTCATTAGTCACGCATTCACAATAACCGATTCTCATATTCTACTCACTCAATACATATCAAATGCAACTGTTTTATGATTATAGATGTGTATTACCAACATACATTTAACCAAATATACCTTTAAAACATTTCATCATATATCACAAATTGTTGTTTTTATTTTTACTCCAAAAGTTTCATTTATAAAACCTGTTTAAACCTTTTTAAACCTTGGTTCAACATAGTTATTACATACTTAGATAATATAAGCATTCCAATGGTCACATAACAAAGCTTATAAGAATTTAACACACATGTATCAAGCTTTAGATTACAAACAGAACATCTTGACCACTCTACAGCATGGCGCGGCCGCGCTGCTTTTATGCCTGGGAGTGGCGCGGTCGCGCTACTCCCATTCAGGCCCAGAACTGAGCTCTTCAATGCACAGCTCTCTTTCTAGCATGTTAGGGTCTTAGTATTCAACAACTAACAAATATACACACGCTCAAATATTAATAAAACATATTTATGACGTTTCTTCAATTCTAAATAATCTTTCCTAAACATAATATCTAGCGAAATCATAGTTTACCTATCACTTTGTGATAACATACTCATGATACATCTTAATATATGTTTAAGGCTTCTTCATGCTCATAATACAAGGTTAAGTTGAGTACTAACGGCTAAGAAATTAAAAGAAAACATCAGTGTTTGATTCGGGTGCAGCGCGGCCGCGCCCAGTTTAGCTTTGGTACCAGCGCGGCCGCGTTGGTACTCAGACACAGGTGATGCAGGCTTCTGCTGTTGCGAACCAAACCTTTCAAAAACTTACACAATGACAATTTTAAACACAACCCAACATTATAACTCAACTAAAAACCACATGATTTACATAATTAACTATTCTAATAGCACCAACAACTTTATTAGCAAATTTAGAGCCTCTAAAATCAAATTTCTTACAATGTAATCCCATTTAAGCAATTTAACCAATATGAACATGTTTCGCATTTCTTGACCGAATTCAGAGCATACATAGCATGATTAAACTCAGAATTTTCATTCTTTAATACTCTACAATCGTCAATTATCAATAACATAGCAACACATAACCCAATCAGAACATCTAACTCAAAGAATAAACATTTTTCTCATCATTTCTTATATGAAAACTAACAATTGTTAATATTACCTCTTGGATGAATTCCCTTCTTGGATTAACACTGAGGATGCTTCTCTTCTAGCTTGATTAACCCTCTGAAACTCCAGAAATCCTTCAAGCTCTCGTTCTTACACACCCATTCACAATTTCTTTCTCTCGGGTAGAAAATATTTAGCAAAAGGAGAAGTGTTTTTAGTAGAGAATATATATATCTTTGGTGACTGAATTCTCCAATCCTTTCATCTTCAATCATCAGTTGCAACCCATTAATCTCCATGAACCAAATGAATTAGTGAGGGAGGGGTTATGGAAATGTAAGGTTTTGGAAAATATAACTCCCTTCTTCTTCAATTCTGCAATAACCGTGCTCTCCTCTCTCACTTGTCCCACTTTGATAGTCACTTCTCCAAATTCAGCTGATGAAATTTTGATAAATAAAAATATTATTCTAATCTATTAATCAATTAATAAGCCGTTTGACCAATTTGCTCTCCGAAATCCACATTTTCGATACTATAGTCGATTCCTACTAAAATCGACATTCCGAACGTCGTGAGAATATTAGTTTTGTCAATTTAGCTCCCGAAATTCTAGTTTAACTTTTTACCCGAAAAAGTCAACTGGTTGACTTTGACCAAAAAGTCAACCCCGACACATTTTGTGTTTACAGTCCATTCTTACTAATTTCGACGTTCCGAATTCGAATCCGTTGTCTGCTTCACCAGATTCTACTCCGAAATCAATTTGAGTTTTAGCTTCATTCTTGTGTTTAATACAATTGTTAACTACATAGTTAATTTCAAATAACTAAATTAAACCAAACCAACTATCTATATACATCTCATCATATAACTCAATACAATATATATTTATTAAAATCACTTAATAGATTCACATAAATTCAATTTATTAATTTCATTAAATTACATAATGATCTCGGGTATTACAGTATATACATTGATATGTGTTTAGAACAATTTAATTGGGCATAACTGTTTGTGTAAAATTATTTTATTTTTTTATTAAAAAAACTAAAAAAACTAAATAAAATAAAATAAAATTGGTTAAAGTCAATGGTCAAACGTTGACTGGTCAACTGATGACGTGGCACTGGCTGCGGATGTGGCGCTGACTGGTCAACTTTTAACTACTGACGTGGCGCTGATTAGTCAACCTTTAAAAATGAAATAATTAATTTGAAGCTAGAAGGTTTTGAACCTTGACCTATTGGTCATAAGTTGGAAGTCTTACCATTACACCAGAATCACTTTTGATTATGAATCAGAATGTTTAATTTTTAAATTATATAATTCTAGGTTTGAAGTTTGACTTAAAGGCTTGTTTGAGTATTTCTTTTAAAGGTTTATGATCAAGGGTTGACCTCATTTTATTTTTTTTATTTTTGTAAATTAAAATAAAGAAGTTTATTTTGATTTGGAATTTGATTAAAAATAAAGAAGTTTATTTTTATTCCAAATTGGATAAATTAAAATAAAAGGTTTATTTTGATTTGGAATTTGATTAAAAAATAAAAGGAGTTTATTTTTTATTCAAAATTGGATAAATTAAAATAAAAGAGTTTATTTTGATTTGGAATATGATTAAAATAAAGAAGTTTATTCTAATTGGAATTGGATTTCATGATAATTAATTAGAGTTGGAATTGGATTCCATGATAACTAATTGGAGTTGAAATTGGATTTTATACTAACTAATATTACCCATTAAATGATATCAATGCATATATGGAATGATTTTATTATTCATAAGATGAATATGGAGATATGTATGATAATAAATAGGGATTGATTATGGACTATTGACCAATGTGTGATTGGAATTATTTTAGAGGATGCTTGAATGAATGGGTTTTATAAATGGGGTTTGCGTACCTCGTCTTCTCTAATTTTTCTTAATGTAAATTCTATCTCCCTCCTATTTACTTCCCCTTGACTGTTGATCAAGGTTTCTATTATAGTAAATAGTTCATGTAATAGGATTAGTTAGAATTATTTTGAAGAATTGGAGACAGAAAAAAAGAGCGCTTGAAGACCCGTTTATATTGGAGCCCGGGTTTAAATGTAATAGGTATATTTAAATTTAATTCTTGCACCCTAGGTTTGACCTTTTGGTTCACTTGGTGGCTCTAGTGAACCAAACTAGAATAAAAGTCCACAATCAATTCGGGTAGAATATAGTATTTTATATGTGCATGCTTAATATATATATATATATATATATATATATATATATTATCCAACATGCTTCGCATGACAAATAATATGACGCGTATTTTATATATATGTGTGCATGCGCGCTAAACAAGATGAGACAAATAATAACAAACCCCTCAAAGAAATTATATTAAGTCCTAAGCGTTCAAAGATATTTGGAATATCGAACGTCGCCTTCTAGCATGGTAAAACGATAGAGTATTAAATATTTAATATGAGTTTGTTGTGCACACACAAGGCGAGTATGAAATATTTAAGATGTTGTTTTATCACATTTGATGCTTATTAAGGAATTGAACATTACTGCTTTGTTGTGCACACACAATGGTGGTCTTTTTCTCTTCACATATATGGAAGTGCTAGGTTGGACTTAACTTAGATTATTTTAGTTCGGATGTGCACACACTTGACCATTATAATCTAAGAGGCAAAATACAAGGAGTTATATAGTGATATAATTGATAATAGTTATCTACCTATTATTTATATATAGCTTGTTGTGCACACACAAGGCTATATACATTTGAAATGGGATCCTTATTCTCACTAGCAAATCTTTAATTAGATTTGTCGAAATATATATTGAGGGTAATATAGTTTGATGAAAATAGTGGGAGATACCAATTTAAATAAAGACCTAATTTATTGTGGTAATTAATAAAATGAATGTATGCTAAAATATTATTAATTCATTTACAGAATTTGATAATGGTTAATTTACTATCACTGCAGAGCATATTAGATGCTAATTAACCGGACCGAATTACACGGACTGGTTAAGGAATCTGAGAATAGTTCTCAAGGCTGAAAAGCTATCTTATATCCTTAATACGCCTATCCCTGCAATGGTTGCAGACAATGCCTCTCAGGAAGAGATTGTTACTTTTAGAAAGTGGCAAGATGATGCACAGTTGGCTCAATGCATCATGCTCACATCCATGAGTAACGAGCTTTAGCATCAGCATGAAACTATGGATGCTCCTACTATACTCCTGCACCTTCAAGGAGTTAAATGGTGAGGAAAGTAGGACTATTAGATATCAGATATCTAAGGAGCTCTTCCAATCTAGAATGAGCGATGGCACTACAGACAAATGTCCTAAAATGATCAATCTGATTGAACAATTGGGACAACTTGGTTTTGTCAAGGATGGAGAGTTAATCCAAGATTTGATCTTGCAATCACTTCCGGACTCTTTCTCACAATTTGTTGTGAATTTTCACATGAATAAGCTATATGTCAACCTACCTAAGTTGCTTAAACATGTTGAAAACTGTAGAGAGTCATTTTCTAACCAAGAAAGACCAAGTCTTACTGGTAGGGACCAAAGGATCTTTTGAAAAGAAGAATAATTCAAAGAAGGCATAAGGAAAGGCAAAAACAAAGGATAATAAGGAGCATCTTGCAGAGGCTAACCAGAAGAAGCTTAGTGAAGCTTCGGTTACAGATATAAGTTTGTTCATAATTGAAATAAATCTTTCTATAAGTCAAGGTTCTACTTGGGTATTGGATGCCGGCTATAGTTCTCACGTATACAATCCAATGCAGAGAACAAGTAGAAGTAGAAAACTAAACAAAGAGTAAGTAATCTTACGTGTGGGAATGGAGCAATGGTTGCTACATTAGCCGTAGGAACTTATAGTTTAGCGTTACCTGCGGGCAAGTCTATTAAGTTAATAAGTTGTTATTGTGTTCCAGTTCTCTTTAGAAACATTATTACTTTCGTTGTTGGACAAGGAAGGTTCTGATATTATATTTAAGAACAATTGTTGTTCTATTTATAATGATAATGTTTTGTTTGAAGCTGGAAGATAACTTAATGGACTTTGTATACTTTACTTATATGAAAATAATTTTGCAAATTGAACAAACTAGTAAAAAGAAAAAGGAGATGATCATTCAAAGAGTTGAATATGTGTATTTGATGAAATATAAGTCTGAATCATTTGAAAGGTTCAAATAATTCAGAAGTGAAACAAATGACAAAGTATTAAGATTCTTTGATCAGATCGAAGAAGGAATACTTGTACAATGAGTTTCTAGATCATCTCAAAATGGTATTTTCTCATAATGGACGACACTTCATGATACGCAATAATTGATTAATGTATCTAAAAGGAGAAATTGTACCTTGTTGGACATGGTGCGGTCCATAATAATTTTTTACCGACATTCCCGTATCCATCTGGGGTTATGCCCTAGAAACGGCTGCATATCTACAAAATAAGGTAACCTCAAAATCCGGCCCCAAGACTCCATAAAAGTTATGGATAGGGAGGATTCCTAATCTTAAGTGTGTTAAGATAAGGGATTGTCCAACTTATGTGAAAAGGTTTCAAAAGATAAGTTTGGGAAAAAATCTAACAAATGCAGATTTGTGGGATATTCTAAAAAGGGTTTAGGATATTATTACTATAATCCTACATGTTGCCTTCTTGGATAAAGGTGTTTATCATTGAAGGAGCTAATGGGAGGATAATAGATCTTAAAGGAGTTCAAAAACCACAAAGCATTTTGAGTCAAATCGAGGAACCTGTAGATAGACCTATTGTACCACAACCGAATCGTAAATCTGGAAAAGTACCGAAGATACCTAGAAGGTATGGATTCATCATAGAGGATGATGATGAGGTGCGCATCATAGATGATGATGATCTAGTTATATACGATGAGGCTATGAGTAGTAGACACTCAGAGAAATGGTAGATGGCCATGAAATCCGAAATGTACTCCATGTATGAGAACCAAGTATAGACTTTGGTTACTCCATCGAAAGGTATAGTGCCTAGAGGGTGTATATGGGTCTTTAAGAGAAAGATTGGGGTAAATGGCAAGGTGGAGACCTATAAGACCAGAATTGTTTAAAAGGTTTAAAATCAAGTCAAGGAGTTGACTGTGATAAAGCCTTATTAACGAGTAATGTTCAAGTCCATTTGGATTTTACTTGCGATTGCAGCTTATTATTACTAAATCTGACAAATGGACGTGGAGACGCCCTTCCTCAATGAAGACTTGAGGAGAATGTATGTATGATACAGCCAGAGGAATTTGTTTCAAAGGTTGAAGCAAATCGTGTATGTTACCTACAATGATCCATTTATGGATTGAAGCAAGCTTCTCAAAGATGGAACATTCGTTTTGATGAGAAAATCAAAAGAGTTTGATTTTATCAAAAACGAGAATGAACCTAGTGTGTACAAAATGGTCAGTGGGAGCACTGTGACATTCATAGTATTATATGTTGATATACTACTAACAACGAATGATACACCAATGCTACAATCAGTAAAGATAAAATTGTCTAAACATTCCTCCATGAATAACTTGGAAGGAGCATCCTATAAATTGGGGATATAAATATATATATAGATAGATTTAAAAGGATGTTCGGCTTAACCCAAGGAATGTATAATCATTCGATGCTAAAGGTGTTTAGCATGGCAAACTCCAAGGAAGGTCTCATGATGATGAGCCATGGAGTGTATCTCTTTAAATTGTCCTCAATAAAAAAAGAGATCGCATGAGTTACTATCATGTATGCAATGAATATACAAGGCCTGATGTTGATCAGTCATATTTTGGAGAAGATCACTGTAAGACAGTGATAAACATCTTTAAGTACTTAACCGATACTGAAGATGTGATCATGATTCATGGTAGGTCTAAATTAAAACTAGAGGGCTAAACAGACTCAAGTTTTTCAGACTTACCAAGATGATAACAAATCCACTTTAAGGTAAATCGTTACCTTGAAAGGTGGTGCAGTGAATTGGAAAAATTCCAAACAGCAAAGAGTTGCTGGTTTAGTGACAAAGACAAAGTATATAGCTGTAAATGAAGCTGCAAGTTGATTGTTTGGATGAAAAGTTCATTACAGAACTAGGAATAGTTCCAAAGTCTCATCTTGGATTCAAACATGTGTTGCGGCACTTTTATTTGATTAGAGGAATCATTGAAAGAAGAAAATGTCACTATAGAGATAGTGGACTCTCAAGAACAACATTGCATATCCATTTACTGAAGCTTTATCCAACAGCAGGATGATCGTCACTTAGAGAAGAAGGGTATTAGATACCATGGCGATTGGCTTTGGTGCAAGTGGGAGATTGAAAATAGTATGCACACAAGCCAATCATATTTGATATGATGTAGCATATACTTTGTAATCTTATTCGTTTATTAAAGGCATTTTACTTTATCTACATTTGTGTTGTTATATTAAATGTGATAAATCCATAGTTTTGAGCAATGCTTTTAAAATCGTGACGGTGATCATGCTAATGAGATCTAAATTCTTAGATAGCTTAAAACTAAAATCGTTCCTAATCGTTGGATTACTAAAAAGGGGGATTAATGAATCCGGATAGATTAGTACAAACGTTGCTTGCTCTTAGGAAGAGGATGATTGATCTCATAATCATTTGTGTGGAGACACTAAAGCAAGTATGTAGGTGCTTATTGGAGAATAAGTTCACTGAACGTGACTCGCTAAGGAATACCTAATGGAGTTTTACTCGCCCGTCAATAGGAATTCCTCTAGTGATAGTAGTACAAGTGATCCTTGGACTTGAGATCATCATAGTATCTTGTGTATGATGAGTTATACTTTGACATGTCCCTTAAGACCTTTAGGGTATATCAAAGGGTATGATTAGGTATAATAAGTTATACATGGAGATAGGTGAATGATCAACAAAGAATCTACCACGTCTAGTAAAAAGATGTGAATGTCCTATGTGATTCGATAAATGACAACTCAGTAGTCCTTGGCCAAGGCAGAATGAAATTAGAAAGGAGTTTCTAATTTGCATTATTTAGAGTTATGCATTTGGGACTCGAAATACATATAATTAAATAAAATAAGACTTGACAGTACATCCATGTCTTATATTTAATTGGGACATTGTATGGTAGAATGATTGAATTGTACGGTAACTATGTACTAAAAGGTTTTTTTGTGATTAATGTTGAAATTTATATTATCTGGAAAGTCGTTGATCGCTAAGGGGGCTTACCCTTATTGTAGAATAAATATTATTTATTTAAATGAATTAAATAGTTTAATTTATTTATTTAAATAAGATTAGAATTGTTTTAATTGATTTATTCACAACTAGTTTAATATGGAGAACCTAAAGGGTCACACCGCAAAAGAAAAATATTTATTTAAGAAGTAAATGGCATAATTGTAATAATAAGTTAAGTGTATTTAATTTAATCTATGGAGATATAATAAATTAAATAGCTTAATATTTATTATTTAATATTTTGGAAATATTAAATATAAATTAATAATAGGAGTTTTATTATTATTATTATTACTATTATTATTATTTAATTCCTAATATGGATTGAGAATTAATTAATAGAAGTACTCTCTCATGAATTCCTAATTAGATTAGGAGTTTAATTTAATTAAAGGAGTTTAATTAGAATAGAAACCATAATCCTAAATAGTTTAGGGAAGGGTTTTCCTACATCTATAAATAAGAGAAGTCTTGTCATAGATTAGGGTTACACACTCTTACATAACAATTGTGGAGAGTACTTACAATTTTTATAGAGATAGAAACTAGGGTTTTGCCAACACCTATCTTCTTGAACAAGTATGATTCCTTGGTGGATCACCTCTAGAGGCCAAACACTTGGGTGGCTAACGTTAATCAAATGAATGAATTTATCTATAAAGCATTTAGGTCTCACCCACAACAAACCTTATCAATGTAGCTAACTTAAATAGTTATCAAAATACATTAAAAGTTATGCATTTTATAATTTTGGGTCAGATTTAGGGTTTTAAACCTAAAACTAGTTTAAGTTCCTTCTTAGGTTTTCTTAGTTCCTTCAAAGGTTTTCCATGATTTAAGGTGTCTATGATGAATGGATTTTATACCTACGAATTGGGTATTTTTGGCTTGATTATTTTGTAAGTTCTTAAGTATTTTTAGTTTATTTTTATACATTTTTGTATTTTTGTACAGGAATTAGAATTTATCTCTAAATGGTGTAAAGAGCGATAAACGATGAAGTATTGGTCGTGGTTATATCAAGAAATGCACCGTTGATTGTTGGCATATATCGAGCGTTGGCCTTAGCAAAGCATTCTAGCATGGCATTGGCAAGAGGAGGCAATTGACCAAACAAAGCACGAAGACAGAAAGCCTAGCGCAGCTGCGTTAGGTTATAGCGCAACAGCGCTATCATGGAACAAGTCCAAGCGCAACTGCGCTGTAATCATAGTGCAACAATGCTAGGAGTTTTTAGGCGAGCGTGTAGGCCTGTGTTTGGCTGCTAGTAATGGTTTTTGCTTACTTGATGACTTCTAAGGGAATAGGACACTTGTCATTTGATGCCTAAGGAGTTACAAATTCTACAAGGTTGAGGACTTCAATATAAATACATTCAGCTAGGGTTATGAGGAAGATATAGTGAGACATTAGTTATTCAACATTAGTAATTAGGGTTTTTCAGATTATTGGAGGAGGGCGCTTGAAGGTTTCAAGGATTGAGAAGAGGGCGAAGCTTTGCGGTGACAGCGTTTAATCTTCACTCTTAACTTAACTCTTTGTACTTTAAGATATTTTCTGGATTAGTTGTTATGGTTATTTTATTTATCAATATGAGTTAATTCTTCCGTTAAGATTGCAATGGAACTCGATGAGTAACTTGGATTAATTTACTCTCTCTTTTAATTATGTTAATTATAAATGATTTGTTTATCATATTTTGCGTTAATTTAATAATTGTCTAACTAACAATTATTTGATAAATCCTAGATGAAATTAGAAAATAAATTCTAGGATTAGATCTGAATATGTTAACATGTGTTCTTAATTATTTTCAGGATATTGAATAATTAGATTGTGTATACGATGGGAATATACCTTTATACCGCATACAACTTGGTTTGAGAATTGTTGCTAATTAATTCACTCTTAATTAATTTACATAGGAATATAGTAGATTGATTGGATTGAATATTTTTATTTAATTCTTGGAAAAGTATTTTATAGAATACTTATAAATTCTCAGTTGGCAAATCAATATAATTAATTACTTAAGAGAGAGTGAAGATATTCAAGTAAACCGTTGGAAAAAATTGTAATCTTAGTCTTTTAATATATTGATATCTTTGATAATTAGTTAATTTTGTTTACTTATTGTTTCATGATCCTAATTTTGATTGTTTAAATAAAATCTAGTTAATTATGAATTAGGAGTTGGATTAATAAATTATTGTTATTCTTCGTGGGAACGATACTCTTCTTGTCGCTATATTACTAGTCGATCATGTATACTTGTGTGTATTTGCTAAGTATAGATTTAGGCAAACAAGTTTTTGTTGTCGTTGTCGGGGAATAGTTAATAATTATTATTCCAATATTAATTTACGTCGATTCGGTCTTAGTTTAAACATATTTTTCTTTGTAATTTTCTGTTTTAATCTTTTACCATGGCAGCAGGGTTTTATGGATTCAATGAAGTTTCTGCATTAATGGCACAGGATGCAACGCTTATAGAGAAAATTTACGCTTTTGGGGCTTAATCAATTCAGTGTGTGACGGTGATGTGTGAATGGTGTGTTCGGGATCATTCTAGTTCACATTGCACCATTAGTTGGGAGTCAGTTCATTATTGTTACCCACAAGGATTTCAGACTCAAGCTCCACCATAGCAAGAGAATAAGTCAAAATTAGAGGAGTTGCTCTCAAAGTACATAACACAAAATGAGACAAGGATTAATAGCCTAGAGGTGTCCATTTGGAATCTCGAGAACCAAGTGGGACAACTCGTTAGTGCTATCAGTAATCGCTCTCAATACATTCTATCTAGCGATAATGAGATTAACCTTAGGATAGAAGGTAATGAGCTAACTGATATTGTTAGAGTATCCATACCAGAATCAACCACCGTTGGAGAAGAAGATGTTGCTGCTGAAATGGAAAAGGGAAAGAATGGGGAACAAGAGCATAAATTAAGCGAAGATCCAACTTGGAGTTCCGACAATATTAAACAACCTTCAATTGTGCTCCTTATACCTTTTCCGCAAGTCCTTGTGTTCCCTGTGCATAACCACATCCCGATCGCTGAAGTATTAGATTAAATGCCTAGCTCCGTGGAGTTATTGGAGAATAGTCTATCTAAAAAGAGCAAGCTAGGCGAATTTGAAATAATGGCTCGTTCGAAGAAGAAGTATACAAATGTTACCTTACTACCGATGGACGTGTCAATCACTTCTCGAAGGGGAATTGGATAGAAAATCAAGAAGTCAGGTTGACGACTATAAACTAAGCGCTTATTGGGAGGCAACTCAAGTTTAAATTTCAGTTTTGCAATTTAGTTTTGTAGTTTTACTTTCTGTTTTAGTTAATTTCATATTAGTTTGGTTAAATTTTAATTGTATGTTAGGTAGGTTTAATAATAAAAGGTTTCTCCAAGTGCACTAACTCTGAAATTCTAGGCTCACCCAAGTTCAGTCTCCTATGATTCCAATGTTCCTCCCCAGACATAACAGACGAGGACACGGATAACTGTTAATTACCAGGGAAGTCCTCTGCCTATACTTTTTATTGCTTACATTGAAGATAATGTCTGTTTTAAGTTTGGGGGTACGGGTGTGTTGTCGCAGGCAACCAAAAATAAAACCTTACTGCAAAAAATATTATACGTGCGGTGTAACATTTGTATACCTGTGATGAAGTGAATATATAATAATATATTTACTGTATATAAATAAATTGTTAGAAACAATTTATACATGAAAAGGAAATAATTAAATATATGTATACCAAATTAATGTATACATTAAATACGGTGAATTAAAATAATGTATGATATTAAATTATTTTAATATGGTGAAATTATTGCATTAAATAAATTATTTTTTTAATTCATGTATATATTCCATTTTAGGGGAAATATCATGGAATGTAATACATTATTTGTAACATACTATGTGTGTAGTATAATGTATATGTAATACAAGTACTGCATATATGTTATATATATTAGTAAGGCAAAAGTTGGATTATATACCATATGTAACCTTCAAGTAATGGAATAACTAAGTCTGAAAACATAGTAGGAGCTAGCAGTTTAGGATGACAATAGACTTATATACTCATCCAGCCTAAACCGTAACAACCAAGCTATTGATGTGGGGAGCAAGTAAAGCTTTGGCTATAAAACCAAAAGTCCAGCCCCAATCCCCAGTTCTTTTGATCCCAAGCATCTCCATAATAAATCTCAAATACTAGTTCTTCATTCCTGAGCAAAATTGTCCAAACTCACTTTCTCTCAAATCTTTGAAGAGCTGGGTTTACAATCATAAAAAGGAATTAGGAGAAAAACTCAAACAATCAAGAGGTATTGTTAAATTCTTGCTATATAAAGAACAGTATGATTTGAGGAAATAATTGTTAGTGTTGATTATGAATGACTTCCATTGAAAATCTAGAGTAGATTGTAATTAAAATCTTATGCAAGCTAAGCTCTCAAACCAATGATCATTTGTTGTTTGATAAACTGTTCAAGAGAAATTTTCTTTTAAAGTCATGAACATTGAAAAAATTAGTTTATGTAATTAAGTTCTGTGTGATTCAAAATAGTAGTAGTGTTTAGTTATAGTTAGGGGATTACAGCTAAGAAGCATTACAGATGATTTGGGGTATTTTTTCCCAAACTCTACTGAAACAGAGCCTGTTCTAGGTATATCTCGAAGTGGCGCGGTCGCGCCACTTCCCAAGCCAAAACCAGTGTAGTCGCGCTGGTCCTTGATGAGGGTGGTTTATACACACAATTTGAGTACCTTTGACCTTGTTAGTTTGTTAGCTTTTGGGAATTTCATATGGTTTTTAGCTATTTTTAGCGTATTTCGAGATAATTTAGTTTTTAGTTATTTTTACATGTTTTATGTTGCTTTGATACATTTTCATTATGTTTGTAGGAATTGAAATAAAGACCGCTTGGATCGTTGTTCGTAATGACTCAATGTCCGTGCTTGGGCATCTGTGCCCGAATGGTAGTACGATAAAAATTAGTGTTTGGCGACGCTCACTATTTAATTTGATGAAATCTGGAAGTAGAGCGTGCACGGCATTAAAAAGCGTGCACGGAGTTTGGCATCGACCAAGCCACGAGGGCAAGCTCGTGCTTAGAAATCTGTGCCCGAATGGTATTACGGCGAAAATTTGTGTTTGGCGATGCTCGGTGTTTAATTTGATGACATTTGGAAGTTGGGCATGCACGGCGTCGGAAAGCGTGCACGGCGTGCGGCGTCGACCAAGTCACGAGCGGCAGCAGCATGCACGTGCAGCAGATGGGGCGTCAGACAGGCGCTGGGTGCGGGCGTCGTGCGGTGGGCTCGGGCGCGTTGGCCTCGACAGCCTTGGCTGGGCGCTGGGCGCTGGGCACTCGGCAGCTTCGGCAACATTGGGCTATGGGCGCGCACGTTAGGCATCGGCAGGGACTTGGCAGGCAGCCGGCACATTAGCGTTGTGCACGCGCGCGCGCGGGGGCTCGGCAGCACTCGGCAGGCAGGTGCGCTCGGCACGCATTGGGCGCGGGCGCGCGCTTGGGCCTCGGCAGTTCGGGCGCCAGGCGTGCAGCAGACGGGCGGCCAGGGGGTGGGCGCGGGCGCACGCGCTGGCTTGCGGGCGCACGCGCTGGCTTGCGGGCGCACGCGCTGGCTTGCGGGCGCGCGGCAGCCAGCGTGTGGGCATGTGTCAGCCAGCATGGGCCAACCAGGGTCTGGGCGCGCGCACGCCAGGCACAGTGCGGGCGCGCCAACACCGTCTTGAGTGCAATCTGACACAGTTTTAGTGCGATCTGAGCTACATTTTGTCCGACTTTGGCTAGGGTTTCTTGATGGAGGCTATATATAATCTTTTTTAAGCTTCATATCAGATATCTAGAGAGAGGGAGTCTACAAAATACATCAAACAACAGTGCTAAAGGCTGCAAATCAAGTTGAATCAAACCACAAGCCAAGGAACTCAGTCAACAAGAATTGTAAAACTAAGGAGAAGAGCTAGAAACCAACAGCAACCCAAGGAACAATAGCTGAACAGCTTCAAAAGTGGTTTCATTTCTAGATTTTCATCTCCTTTGTAATTCGAATTTGACAAAATATAAATTAAAATTGATGTTTATTGTAGCTATCATGAACTAACCTTCTATTCTAAGATTGCAATGGAACCCAACACTTAAATTGAATTGAATTCTCTCTCTATTGATTGTAGTAATTCATTTGTGAATTGATTATCATAACCCTTGCTTTTTAGATTAATTGTTTGGCTCGTAATTACCTTGGGAACCTATATGAACTTGACAAACGGATTATAGGTTAAGACCTAGTTATGATAACATGCGAGAGTATAGATTGTTGTGGGTTATTAATCGAATTAAGTGACGTGTGTCTTATTAATTATCCGCAATAATAGGTATCTTGATAGTGGTTGGGATAGACATATACCTAACTACCGCATGTAACCAATTAAGAATCTAGTCTTAATGACTTCCGATGTGAAAGTTGGTAATTGAGGGGACGGTTAATGAGATTTAGTGACACGTGTCTTATTAATCATTCCTGAAATTGGTCTCTTGATAGTGTATAGGATAGACATGTACCTATGCACCGCTTAGGAAGTGTAATGTCCAGGAATTTTTAAACCATGTATCGAATTTATTTTAATAAATAAAATTCATTTTTATATATATATTTTTACGAATTTAATTGGATACATGTGGGTATTTTTATTTAATTATATAAATACGTGGTCCAATAATTTTCCTTGCCTTAAAGGGACTCACTAATAGGTTGAATAAATTAATGAGTTAACCCTAGCATTTGATTGGCAAGAAAATTTGGATAATTAAATAAATAATTTTATCATTATCGGATTAAATAATTCGAATGAAGAATTTCGGTTAAAATAAATATTTTTAAATAATTAATTAATTGGATTAGTTATTCAATTTAAATAGTAGAACATAAGGGTATTGATTTAATGGGCCACATTTCTTTCATTTGGGCTAGACCCATTTTTCTTTCTGGTTTGGGCCATTTCCTTTTCTTTTCAACCGGCCCAATTGGGGGGGGGGGGGGGGAAAGCCCATCTTTTTTTTTCCTACCGGGTCGGATCATTGCAATTGGGTTGAATCCAATTAAATTTGGGGAACCGGTGGGATTGTTGGGGTAATATAATGCCGGCGAAAATCAATTTGGGGATTTAGCCAAGTCAGTAAACTCACACCCTCAAATCGCTTGAGAACACTAAGCCCTAGCCGACCTAGGCTATCAATCGAACTGGACGGCACGGGAGGAGAAAGAGGGTCGGCGTGATGGCTATGACCGGCCGTTGGGACCGAAGGAAACGCTCGCCTACCGGCGGCTAAGCGAGGGTCGTCATCAACGACCAAGCGATTACCGGACGGACCAAAGGTTCGAAACAGTTGGTGATTGGACCGGTGGGGGGTACGACACTCGAGGATTTGCTGGCGAAGTTCACAGGCGGCGTGATGGGATCGGTCGAACGCCTACTTCCTTCCTACCGCTGGTCATGGACTCGGTCAAACAGGTTATTACCCAACAAATGGGTAAAACTTCTCCTATAAATTGAGCCCCAAACCCTAAGCCCAAAGCTGCCGATTTTCCTTTGTTTTGTAAATTCAGATTAAAAAGAAAATATATATATATATATAAGGTCGCAGCAAGGAGAGGGAACCAGGGGAATTAGTCGGTGAATGTCTAGCTGGGTTTTGTACTGTAGAAGAAGAAGAAGAACGGCGGTTCGGTCGGACCCAAGGTATATCAGTGAGCGAACTGTGATAGTTTTCTTTAGGGGTTGTATAAATTTTCTTTTATGAACTTGGAATTTGTGTTGTCGACTGTGTTAGCATTGGTTATAATATACGTTGTTTCGGTTGTATTATGTTGTTCTTGTTTGGGTTTACAAGTCTGCTATTGTGTTGTGTTGGATATATTGTACATTGTATTGTATTGTGTTGGTTCGTTGGATTAAGAAATCTGGCATTGTGATTACTGGGGTTGAACCTCTGTATATTAAAGAACTCTAAGGTTCTGGTAAATTGGGTTTTACAATGAAAATAGGCCAGTGCAGTGTGTTAAACGCATATCATATGTTTGTTGCAATGTTCAAATGAACTGTCTTCAGGGTTAGGCATCAATTGTTTGGCCAGCAACATGAGCTATAAGATCAAACCTTGATATTCTTGTGATGTGTTAATTTTTGGGTTAGTTACAGACTGTGAAGCAGTGTATACATTTTGTTAATTGTAGCCGTGTATGAGTCCCAACTGTGGTATTGGGTGTGTTTTTGTTGCTTTGCAAACCTTAGAAAACAGGGGAAGGATGCACATCCTAAGGCAATACTCTGCCCAACTTTCCTTGTAACTGGGTAGTGATTTGTTAGCTAAAACAATAATAAAATAACTACTTGCTATTTCAATAATAAATAGCAAATAAGATAATAAGTATTTAAATTATTATTTAGTTAATATTAGTAACAAAAAAAAATAATTACTTATTATTTTCGTCGATATATAATAAGTAAAGATAATAATTATTCAATGAATATTAACTAAATAAATAAGTATAAATAAAGGTAATAAATATTTAATTATTATTTAATCTTATATAATAATTAAGTATAAGTGAAGATAATGAATATTTACTTATTGTTTAATGAATACTAAATAAATAATTAAGCAGGAATAAAGTGATAAAATAATAATTATTTATTATTTATCACTAAAGATTAAGAAATAATTAATTATTGCTTAAATAATAAACAAGTATGAATGTTAATAAATAATTATCATAAATAAAGGTAATAAATATTTAATTTAAATCCTAAATAATAATTAGGTAGAGTTAATAATTGTTTATTATTTATCAATTAATAATGAATAAAGATAATAAATATTTAATTATTATTTAATTAATATTAAATAATAATTAAGTATGAATAAAGTTAATTAAGTAATTATTTATTATTTATCCTTAAATAATAAATAAAGATAATAGATACGTAATTAATAATAATTACGTATGAATAAGATAATGAAATAATTATTTATTATTTATAAATAATAAATAAATGTAATAAATATTTAATTAATATTTAATTAATATTGAATAATAATTAAGTATGAATAAGTTAACAAGATGATTATTTATTATTTATCATTAAATAATAAATAAAGATAATGAATATTTAATTATTATTTAATTAACATTAAATAATAATAATAAAGTATGAGTATTATTATAAAGAAAGATAATGGTTACTTAATTATTATTAATTAAGTATGAGTAGAGTTAATGCATTAATTATTTAAATAAAGACTGAGGGGTGATAATTACTTAATTATCCTTAAAGTTGAATAGTAATTAAGCGCAAGTAAAACTAATAAGTGATCAATTGTTATTTGGCTGCTATTAAACCATAATAAAGTTATTATTTATATTATAAATAATAAATAGAGATTATTAACCCATACTCAGAGACAATTAAAGGTCATTAACTAGTTTCCATTTAGCTAACGATTAGATAGTAGCTAACTGTATATGGTGAACTGTTTACCTGCTAAATAAATAGCATAAGTGAGTGTATCGATATACAGTTATGCAATGCTAATGGATAAACCAACTTTATCAACTGATAGGTTATCCAAGATCAATTAATTAAAGCTAAATTTTATCTGTAGCTGAGCAAACAGGCAAGTTCATCTTACTCAACTTTTACATTGAGCAAGTTTCTAAACCTTATGCATTATTTTTAATTTGTGCAAAAAGGTATATATTGTTGCAAGTTATTCTTTAAGCTGGAATCTTATCTCCAAGCATGCCTTAAGTGGTCTAATTATTTTTAAAATTATTCCACGTCTATGTATTCATTGACATTCGCACTCGTGCATTCGAATTCCTATATCTATTTAAAGTTCCGAAATTTATGAACTGTTCATGATTAAGTCTGAACCCTTGTCTCGGTCAGGCACGTATGTGAGAATTTATAAAAGCTATCTGAACCAATCAATGGTGAGGATTCTTAGACTGTATGAACACCCCTTTTATCATAGGGGAGTACCCCAGGTACCGTATATAAGGTACAAATAGCAGAGTTAAATGTTATGCATACACATAGCGTACGCGAGGCTGATCCCCTCAAGTACTTATTCTGTAGCCAGTAACTAGAGGGTCAACTAGCTATTGACTCCTTTGGAAGTTATTGTTCAAAGTCTACTTGACTATCAATTGTTCTAAAAGCATTTATTGTTATTGCTTCTGATAACTCTATTGTTGAAATCTCTTCCTATATCCCTTTCATCATGATATATCCTTATTGTTGTACTTTAAACTTGCTGAGCAAACTCGTTGCTCATCCTTGCTATATCATGACTTCATTGCAGCTAAACCCGAGACATCAGGGAAGAACAAAGGGAAAGAAAAGATGAAGTGATAGACTTCATGTAGCAGATTTTAAATTTATGTGTAGTTAATTACTGTTAATGTAATTTAAACCTTGACATTTATTTAGGGTATGGATTTGTGTAGGTTATTGTATTCTAGGACTAGTAACACCTTTGTAATGAACAACGTATGTTTGTTATATTCCGCATTTTAGTTACCATATGTTGTTAGAGGTGAATGTTTGTGTTGGATCGTGATGACCGGATCCGGGTATTTGGAGACCCAAATTTGGGGGCGTCACAGGAAGATTCGTGATTGACCGTGGACAAAGGCTCTTATGAAGTTTTGGTTTCTTGGTTGTCAATTTGTATGATATAATTGATTGAAAAGAGAGAGTTAGGAGATTCAAATGACGTGTTAGGGAAATTGTAATCTTAAATCTTTCTATCTTGATATTTTACCGTGTTTTATCCATTACTTGTCTTATGAACTCAACCAATCAACAAAATTCAAATTTTCATCGTTTCAACTAGATCAAATTGATATACGATTGGTACTTGGTTTTTATTCGCCACAATTCCCTGTGGGTTCGACTCATATCTTATCATTATATTACTTGTGGACCGTGTATACTTGCACGTGTGTGTTTATCGATTGCTAAATCGACCAACAAGTTTTTGGCGCCATTGTCAGGGAGTTGTTTTCTAATAATTATACCAGTATCAATTTCAATCAACTTGGTCTCTTTTTAGACTTGTATATAATTTTCATTTTATTTTGTAGGTATTCTTGATTTGTATGCCACGCTCACGTGGTCTTGAGTTAATTCCTTACGATCCCGAGATCGAGAGAAATATTCGAAGACTACGAAGAGACAAAGTTCGGGGTATACCCAATCAAAATACCATGGCTGAGGAGGAGCCTAAATCCTTAAGGGAGTAAGCCATGCCTCTTGTTACAGATTTGCACTCAAGCATTTCCAGGCCAGCTATTGAGGCTACCCACTTTGAAATAAAGCCAGGCACCATCCAAATGGTCCAAAACTGTATGCAGTTTGGTGGGTTGCCTAATGACGACCCAAATGCTCATTTGGTGAATTTTCTGGAAGTCTGTGACACATTTAAGTACACTCAAGTTACTGATGATGCAATTAGACTCCGATTATTTCCTTTCACGCTTCGTGACAAGGCAAAGAGTTAGCTGCATTCGCTTCCCTAGGGCTCGATTACCAAATGGGATAACTTCGCCCAAATTTTTTTGGCAAAGTTCTTTCCACCCACGAAAACTGCAAGATTGAGAAATGACATCACTTCGTTTGTTCAATGTGATCCCGAGTCCTTGTATGAAGCTTGGGAACGATTCAAAGATCTAATATGGAGATGTCCACACCGTGGTTTGCCTCAATGGTTGCAAGTTGAGATCTTTTATAACGGGTTGACCAATGCCACCCGATCAAGTGTTGACGCAGCTGCAGGTGGTACTTTAATAGGAAAGAGTTTTTGTCACGCCCCGAAAATCCACCTCCTAGCTTCTTTTAGCCAGGTCTGTGATGCCCCCAAATCTCTACACTCCCCTGTAGCAGATCTGGTGCTCACGTGGAACTATACAACTATAAATATTCAATAAAATATGACTTCTATCTATCCAAGGTTCACAGTATCCCATAACAGATAATAATTCTCGTCAGAACGTTATCCGTGTTTGGATACCCTCACTTGCATGTACAGATTCATATCTTGTGGATATCTCTTTCATATCAATATTCCCTATCTATCTGACATTCACAGTATTAATGATAAGATTATCCATAGAACTGAGGGGCGCATTCCGGTAAAGATGGCACCTTACCGGCGCTCATTAAGTGTAACCCCAGAGCTTATAGGACTCTCAACATCATTTAAATACCCTCATTCAGATGTATAGTTCATATAGACACTGTATTTAACTTAGTACAACTATTCTAAAGAATTTAAAGATCAGAGTATAACGCATTCTATAACATAAAGGATCATAATATATTACATAACATTTTGTTCGGTTACATCATTCGTTATACTAAGTTATTACAACAACAAGTCTTTAAAAAGACTTAAAGTATTCAACAATAAACATTAAAGCTAATAAGCATGGCTTTTCCCCTTGTTAGTCCCGGACGTGCCAGGAATATCATTTATAGCTGCAAAAGAATATATGCGCAAGAATGAGCTACAAATGCTCAGCAAGTTCATTTAAATATATAAACACCATGTGTTTGATTTGAAAGATGTCAATGATGTATACTGAGGGTTCTGTACATGAACCATATATTTCATTTAGTTCTATCAGTCTTTAATGACTTAGAACCATTTGAGTTTTGGATATCTGGTAGGTGATCAGCCTCACCAATATCCTAGGAGTATGCATATCATCCTACCAATTTATGTTGATATATTATCAACTGTTCGTCACCTTATATTAAGGGAATTTCGTCACCTTATTTTAAGGGAAAATTTCGGGTTCACCTTACATCAAGGTGTTCCATTTCTCAGTATCAGATGTCGCACCAAACAATTTGGCTTGACACAACAATTTAAGCTCGAACAAGCAATATATGAATAATAATTCATTTCTTAAGTTATGCTGAACAAGAAGCAATAACTTCACAATAATTGATAGCAAGATGTATAATACTTGCTTCATATAAATTGAGAAAGGTTAGGACACTTGCCTTAGCGTAGCTCACTATAATTTTAGTACAAGCGGTCAACGCACGTAGTCTACGTATACCAATAATAAGCGTTAGCACGTATATAAACATGTATCACGCTAATCTACACAAGTTTCATTAAGGTTCGACGTTGATTCGGTATCTCGGTCGCATCCTTAATGGCTAAACACATAGATTGTTCGATAAAACTTCATTTGGAAGTCGAATTATTAGTCTAAATAATTTAATTATTATTTCTAACATTTTTAGAAGCTTAGTATTATTTTTAAATAATTTTTACAAGCTTAGGAATATTTTTAAATGATTTAATTATCATTTAGAATAATTTTAAAACATTTAATATGTTATTTAAATGATTTATTTATCATTTAGAATATTTTTAGATATTTTAAAATATTATTTAAATGATTTATTTATCATTTATAATATTTTTAGAAAGATAGAATATTATTTAAATGATTTATTTTATCATTAATAATATTCTTAGAATTTATTTTATCATTATAATAATTTAATTATTACTTATAATAATTTTCAAAACTTAATTTGATATTTAAATGATTTAATTATCATTTAAAATAATTTTTAAATACTTAATATATTATTTAAATGATTTATTTATCATTAATAATATTTAAATATTTAATATTTTATTTAATTATTATATATAATAATTTTATTTACCTTAATATCATTTTTAAATAATTAATATAATTATTTAATAATTTAATACCATTTTTAAATAATTAAAACAATTATTAAATGATTTATCATAATTATTAATTATTATTTAATTAAATTAAATAATATTTCAGAATATAGAAAAATATTAAAAATAAATTTTTATAATTTAAAAATGAATTTTCGGATTTATTTATTAATTATTAATAATTATTTAATATTTATTTATTATTTTATAATTTATTTAATTAATTTTTATTTTATTTTTATTAAAAATCCGTCGCTAAAGGGCTTTAGCGACGGTCTGCTTATTTTTCTTAGTTTCTGGGTTTTCACATGCATTTCGTCGCTAAAGGTGTTATTCATGAAGAACACCTAGTCAACGCTGGTCAGCCTACTTTGATCTCAAATTTCTCCTTGATGCTTAAAGGTTTGTGTTTGATTCTTGTTGCTAGTTACAGTTTATATGGTAGAGAGTAACGACATGTGTTGTTTGAGATCAAACATCATCATTTGATGCCATTTAAATTTGGTCAAACTAGCAGGGACCAACTGTTCTTGAGAATTTCTGGGTAACCCAGAAATTCATGAGTCAGGTTCGGTCAAGGCACTTTGACCACGATTTCTGGCTAGATTAATTATTGTTCATGTGTTTTAATGTTATGAGGTTGTTATCTATGTAGCATACAACAAGTATAAGCAAAGAAATTACCCAAAATATCACGTTTCGGTCAAATCTGGGCAGTATGAACTTCTGACAAAGCTTGTCAGAGTTCTTCAAAGATTTCTGGGTTGCCCAGAAATGTGCAAATCCGAACGGTCAAAGGACTTTTGACCGATCATAACTTCATTTCTAGACATTCTTTTACTACAATTCAAGTTGGATATTATAGACCACATATCAGGCTACACATATAAACATTAAAACAAATCTAACACATAAATTAAGTCGATCAAACCGCCTGACAAAGTAGCTTGTCAGACTGTTCTTGACTGCCAAGAACAGTTTGAGTTTTTGGCTTGATTTTCATATCTAGATGATATGTAAACATGTTTTAACCGCCCAGATCACTTAATAACACATTAACAAGTATTCCTAAACATCTAAAACACAAAAAATTTCCATGCTTGAAGATCTAGCAACAAATTAGGGTTTATGCACCTTTTTCTTCAAATTTTTGATTTCTTCTTTCTGATTCTGAACTTGTGGTTGCTAGGGCTTGTTTAGGCTGGTAATATAAGTGTATAAACTTTGAAATTTCGTAGGTTAAATTATCAGAACCACTTTCTATTTATAGCAACTTAGATTAGGGTTTCCTAGACTTTAAATTTCCATTTTTGCCCTAAAAATATCTAACCTAGTTACTTGTGCTGCTTAGAATCAGATATTATTCACCTACTTAAGCTAGATATTTATAAATATCTGATTTTGTGTTCCTATCTTCACTTGATTGGTTTAAAATTTGATTTTTGATTTATTTATTTACTAATTAAATCTAGATTTTTGTTAATCATGATTAGGATGTTAATTTAAGTTTAGTAATACCTTAATTAATGTTATATATCATAATTAAGGTTTTACATTTCATAAATTAGGGTTATTAAACCAAATTAGGGCTTTAGGGTTCCGAATTAGGGTTTAGGGTTTTCAATTCCACAATTAGGGTTTTCAATCTTCCGTTTAGGGTTTAAATTAATCTTAATAATTCATAACTAATATTTTGATTCATTACTTAGATCTTAATTATATCAATTAAGATTATTGTACAATAATTAGGGTTTCGATTGGATAATTATTATCAATTAGGGTTTTCAAATTAGGGTTTCTATTTCAGTTTAACATTTTAAACCCTATTTAACTTATTTTAGAATTTTATCAGTTAATATAATATTATATTAATGTCGAAGCACGACAAAGCACTTCGTCAATTCCAAGCACGACACAGCAGCTTACAAAAATAATTTACCGAAACGCTTCTCGGTGAATTCGCCGGAAGCACGACAAATCATTTTGTCCGATTAAGCACGACACAGTTACTTGGAGAAAAAAATTTTATTTGACCTAATTGTTTAATAATATACATAACCATATAATACAAAGTCATATCATGAAATTTCATTTATTAAACACATAGTTTATATTTATAAATCTTATTAGGGTTCGGAATATTACAAGGTCGGACTTCGTGCTGACTTGTATATCCTTATTCAAAACATTCATTAACTTAAAAGTAAAGTACACGATAAGTTTCTATAAAAACTCGCAATATAATGGATTTGAATCGTATATAGAAATCTTAACTTCTAATAATCAGAGTATAATGCGGAAAAGTGATAATATTATAAAATATCATTTGTTCATTGTTACAACATTCCCAGATAACTTGTTCTTATTACAAATAAGTCCTAAAAGACTTAAAAACAAATCTCCATTTATCTATCCGAGACTTGCAGTATTAGCAACCAGGCAGTTCCCAGGAAAGAGGGGGCTCTCCGTTAAAACGACGCGCAATTAAATGACCTAACCCCTTTCCTCGTCAGAACTTTCTAGACATTGCCAATAATGTTAATGTAGCATAGTTTAAATACTTCTATATCTTCAACTTTCTTTATACCTTCAGAATCGTCTGGTAAATCTTCCTTGGCTGTAATTTGTTTTAGGATAATTGCAAGAATGAGCATAAGAATGCCCAACAAGTCTAACAGATATATATATGAGAAGAGAATCACCTTTTAAAAATATATATATACAGAATAAGCTGATACAAGATTTCAATGATTATCAATATAGTGAACTGAGTGGTTCCCCACCCACGAACTAATGAATTAGTTCCCCGTCTCATCACCACTACTACAATTGTATCAACAGTGTATATCGCTTCTACGATACCTCTACACTGCGACAAATGTTACCTCAGTGAGTTAGATCGGTTTCATAACACATCTTAAACTCTTGCCCATACAAGAGAGTTGTTCAACTCAGATACAAACATGGTTTTCAATTGAAATTCGACAATCACTATCACGTTGCACATAAAAGATAACAAGCATGTTAATGCACGGGGTGCAAAAGAAACAATACTTGCATAACAATAAACCTCATAAATAAGACACGTTATTGCACGGAGTGCATTTCAACAAATAAGTAGACTTGCGTTATTGCACGGAGTGCATTTCAACAAATAAGTAGACTTGCGTTATTGCACGGCGTGCATTTCAATAAATAAGTAGACTTGCCTGAATATGGATAATATGTTAACGCTAATATGTCATTTCTCGCTCAATCTCCTTAAGTGTAAGCTCTAAAACTTTTATCCTCCAAGCTTTTCCTTTCCTTGGATTATGCTAGGCTAATTAAGCATTTTAACGATTAAATATTTTAAATTTTATTCCGGATATCATAACCGCTTATAAATAAGACTCCTGCTAATATACATGAAATAATTTCAGCATTATAACTGCATATAAAATGAATATTCATCAACTATATTTAAAATAAATTGAGCATTATAACTGCTTATAAAATGAATATTCGGCTATTATATTTGAGATAATTTCAGCATTATAACTGCTTATAAAATGAATATTTTTACTAAATAGTTGAAGAAAATCGGGCATAATAACTGCTTATACAAGTATATTTTCTAAAATATAAGAGAAATAAATCGGACATTATAACTGCTTCTAAATTGGACTTTTGTACTATATACTTAAAATAATTTGGGCATTATAACTGCTTATAAAAGTATATTTTTACTAAATATATAAAGAAGAATGAAAATAATAACCACTAGAGTAATACCTCTTGTAGTTGCTAGCTTTACTTCCAATCGCGTAGCGCTTCGATGCTTAGAAAGTAATTTTTATCTCACAATATCTCTCAGAATATAAATATAGAGTGTTTTTGCTCTTGAACTGCTCTTGAAATAGTAGGAAATAATGAAGAACTAAGCTTACTATTTATAGGAAAACCAAGTTTCACTAATTGCACGTTAGGGGCTCGGCTTATTACACTTTGCACCCGACTTATTACACTTTGGTACCTAGGTTAATTACACTTTAAGCTAAGAAAAAGTGGTTAATTACACTTTAGTACCTAGATTAATTACACTTTAGTACCTAGCCGTGTGCCAGGCGTAAGCTGGTGTGTGCCGGGCGTAAGCTGGCGTGTGCCGGGCGTAAGCTGGTGTGTGTCAGCGTAAGCACGACAAAGCATAAGCACGACAAAGCGTAAGCACGACAAAGCGTAAGCACGACAAATCACTTTGTCATTTTGAAGCACGACACAGCAGCTTACTAAAAATAATTTGTCAGGACGCTTCTCGATGAATTCGCCGGAAGCACGACAAATCATTTTGTCTGTGTAAGCACGACACAGCTGCTTGACGAAAAATTTTTATTTGACCAAATTTATCGTTTACACGATATAATCACAAAACACCTGCTTCAAAATATCATTTGGATCTTTATTTAAGCACATATGATACAAAATTTGAATCTCATTGGGGTTTAAGATTTTAAACTTCTCGATACCTAGTTTTAGGTCACTAAATTAACCTCTAACCATATACGATCGTATTTATAAGCCTCATAAATATTCAAGGTATTACATTCACCCCTACTTCAAAGAATTTCGTCCTCGAAATTAACTTTACAGCTAACTTTAGTCATTCAATATCATACTTATAAGTTCTATAAATATTTAGGATATTACATTCTCCCCTCCTTATAAGAATTTCGTCCTCGAAATTCCAGTATAAGAATTTTTAACCTTCGTTTTACGAGTTTTTCTATCTCCAAAATTTTACGCAGGCTATATCCTAAGGTACTTTTACCCTAGAGTTATAACTTAATGCTCTGATACCATAATGTCACGCCCCGAAAATCCACCTGCTAGCTTCTTTTAGCCAGGTCGGACTTCGTGCTGACTTGTATATCCTTATTCAAAACATTCATTAATTTAAAGGCAAAGTACACAATAAGTTTCTATAAAAACTCGCAATATAATGGATTTGAATCGTATATAGAAATCTTAACTTCTAATAATCAGAGTATAATGCGGAAAAGTGAAAATATTATAAAATATCATTTGTTCATTGTTACAACATTCCCAGATAACTTGTTCTTATTACAAATAAGTCCTAAAAGACTTAAAAACAAATCTCCATTTATCTATCCGAGACTTGCAGTATTAGCAACCAGGCAGTTCCCAGGAAAGAGGGGGCTCTCCATTAAAACGACGCACAATTAAATGACCTAACCCCTTTCCTTGTCAGAACTTTCTAGACATTGCCAATAATGTTAATCTAGCATAGTTTAAATACTTCTATATCTTCAACTTTCTTTGTACCTTCAGAATCGTCTAGTAAATCTTCCTTGGCTGTAATTTGTTTTAGGATAATTGCAAGAATGAGCATAAGAATGCCCAACAAGTCTAACAGATATATATATGAGAAGAGAATCACCTTTTCAAGATATATATATACAGAATAAGCTGATACAAGATTTCAATGATTATCAATATAGTGAACTGAGTGGTTCCCCACCCACGAACTAATGAATTAGTTCCCCGTCTCATCACTACTACTACAATTGTATCAACAGTGTATATCGCTTCTACGATACCTCTACACTGCGACAAATGTTACCTCAGTGAGTTAGATCGGTTTCATAACGCATCTTAAACTCTTGCCCATACAAGAGAGTTGTTCAACTCAGATACAAACATGGTTTTCAATTGAAATTCGACAATCACTATCACGTTGCACATAAAAGATAACAAGCATGTTAATGCACGGGGTGCAAAAGAAACAATACTTGCATAACAATAAACCTCATAAATAAGACACGTTATTGCACGGAGTGCATTTCAACAATTAAGTAGACTTGCGTTATTGCACGGAGTGCATTTCAACAAATAAGTAGACTTGCGTTATTGCACGGAGTGCATTTCAACAAATAAGTAGACTTGCGTTATTGCACGGCGTGCATTTCAATAAATAAGTAGACTTGCCTGAATATGGATAATATGTTAACGCTAATATGTCATTTCTCGCTCAATCTCCTTAAGTGTAAGCTCTAAAACTTTTATCCTCCAAGCTTTTCCTTTCCTTGGATTATGCTAGGCTAATTAAGCATTTTAACGATTAAATATTTTAAATTTTATTCCGGATATCATAACCGCTTATAAATAAGACTCCTGCTAATATACATGAAATAATTTCAGCATTATAACTGCATATAAAATGAATATTCATCAACTATATTTAAAATAAATTGAGCATTATAACTGCTTATAAAATGAATATTTGGCTATTATATTTGAGATAATTTCAGCATTATAACTGCTTATAAAATGAATATTTTTACTAAATAGTTGAATTATTTTCTAATATATAAGAGAAATAAATCGGACATTATAACTGCTTCTAAATTGGACTTTTGTACTATATACTTAAAATAATTTGGGCATTATAACTGCTTATAAAAGTATATTTTTACTAAATATATAAAGAAGAATGAAAATAATAACCACTAGAGTAATACCTCTTGTAGTTGCTAGCTTTACTTCCAATCGCGTAGCGCTTCGATACTTAGAAAGTAATTTTTACCTCACAATATCTCTCAGAATATAAATATAGAGTGTTTTTGCTCTTGAACTGCTCTTGACATAGTAGGAAATAATGAAGAACTAAGCTTTCAATTTATAGGAAAACTAAGTTTCGCTAATTGCACGTTAGGGGCTCGGCTTATTACACTTTGCACCCGACTTATTACACTTTGGTACCTAGGTTAATTACACTTTCAGCTAAGAAAAAGTGGTTAATTACACTTTAGTACCTAGATTAATTACACTTTAGTACCTAGCGTGTGCCAGGCGTAAGCTGGCGTGCGCCGGGCGTAAGCGGGCGTGTGCCAGGCGTAAGCACGACAAAGCATAAGCACGACAAAGCGTAAGCACGACAAAGCGTAAGCACGACAAATCACTTTGTCATTTCGAAGCACGACACAGCAGCTTACAAAAAATAATTTGTCAGGACACTTCTCAGTGAATTCGCCGGACGCACGGCAAATCATTTTGTCCATGTAAGCACGACACAGCTGCTTGGCGAAAAATTTTTATTTGACCAAATTTATCGTTTATACGATATAATCACAAAACACCTACTTCAAAATATCATTTGGATCTTTATTTAAGCACATATGATACAAAATTTGAATCTCATTGGGGTTTAAGATTTTAAACTTCTCGATACCTAGTTTTAGGTCACTAAATTAACCTCTAACCATATACGATCGTATTTATAAGCCTCATAAATATTCAAGGTATTACAGTTTTACGGATGCCTATAACTTATTAGAGACTATGGCTGCCAATATTTATCAATGGCCTTCGGAGAAGAAAATGCCACAAAAGGCAGCAGGAAATTTGGAGGTTGATATTGTTAGAGTATCCACACCATAATCAACCACCGTTGGAGAAGAAAATGTTGCTGCTGAAATGGAAAAGGGAAAGAATGGGGAACAAGATCATAAATTAAGCAAAGATCCAGCTTGGAGTTCTGATAATATTAAACAACCTTCAATTGTGCTCCTTATGCCTTTTCCGCAAGTCCTTGTGTTCCCTGTGCATAACCACATCCCGGTCGCTGAAGTATTGGATTAAATGCCTAGATCCGTGGAGTTCATGGAGAATAGTCTATCTAAAAAGAGCAAGCTAGGCGAATTTGAAATAAAGGCTCGTTCGAAGAAGAAGCATACAAATGTTACCTTACTACCGATGGACGTGTCAATCACTTCTCAAAGGGGAATTGGATAGAAAATCAAGAAGTCAGGCTGACGACTATAAACTAAGCGCTTATTGGGAGGCAACTCAAGTTTAAATTTCAGTTTTGCAATTTAGTTTTGTAGTTTTACTTTCTGTTTTAGTTAATTTCATATTAGTTTGGTTAAATTTTAATTGTATGTTAGGTAGGTTTAATAATAAAAGGTTTCTCCAAGTGCACTAACTCTGAAATTCTAGGCTCACCCAAGTTCAGTCTCCTATGATTCTAATGTTCCTCCCCAGACATAACAGACGAGGACACGGATAACTGTTAATTACTAGGGAAGTCCTCTGCCTATACTTTTTATTGCTTACATTGAAGACAATGTCTGTTTTAAGTTTGGGGGTATGTGTGTAATATCGCAGGTAACCAAAAATAAAACCTTACTGCAAAAAATATTATACGTGCGTTGTAACATTTGTATACCTATGATGAAGTGAATATATAATAATATATTTACTGTATGTAAATAAATTGTTATAAACAATTTATACATGAAAAGGAAATAATTAAATATATGTATACTAAATTAGTGTATACATTAAATACGGTGAATTAAAATAATGTATGATATTAAATTATTTTAATATGGTGAAATTATTGCATTAAATAAATTATTTTTTAATTCATGTATATATTCTATTTTAGGGAAAATATCATGGAATGTAATACATTATTTGTAACATATTATATGTGTAGTATAATGTATATGTAATACAAGTACTGCATATATGTTATATATATTAGTAAGGCAAAAGTTGGATTATATACCATATGTAACCTTCAAGTAATGGAATAACTAAGTCTGAAAACATAGTAGGAGCTAGCAGTTTAGGATGACAATAGACTTATATACTCATCCAGCCTAAACCGTAGCAACCAAGCTATTGATGTGGGGAGCAAGTAAAGCTTTGGCTATAAAACCAAAAGTCCAGCCCCAATCCCCAGTTCTTTTGATCCCAAGCATCTCAATAATAAATCTCAAATACTAGTTTTTCATTCCTGAGCAAAATTGTCCAAACTCACTTTCTCTCAAATCTTTGAAGAGCTAGGTTTACAATCATAAAAAGGAATTAGGAGAAAAACTCAAACAATCAAGAGGTATTGTTAAATTCTTGCTATATAAAGAACAGTATGATTTGAGGAAATAATTGTTAATGTTGATTATGAATGACTTCCATTGAAAATCTAGAGTAGATTGTAATTAAAATCTTATGCAAGCTAAGCTCTCAAACCAATGATCATTTGTTGTTTGATAAACTATTCAAGAGAAATTTTCTTTTAAAGTCATGAACATTGAGAAAATTAGTTTATGTAATTAAGTTCTGTGTGATTCAAAATAGTAGTAGTGTTTAGTTATAGTTAGGGGATTGCAGCTAAGAAGCATTACAGATGATTTGGGGTGTTTTTTCCCAAGCTCTACTGAAACAAAGCCTGTTCTGGGTATATCTCGAAGTGGCGCGGCCGCGCCACTTCCCAAGCCAAAACTAGTGTGGTCGCGCTGGTCCTCAGAAATGAAAAATGGTTTTCTTTATAATTTTAACTTCTGGGCATGTGCAGATAAGTCATATATGCAGTATTAAGTGACTCAAATGATGTCCCATCTAGCTAGACATGTATTGACTGAATAAAGCATGGATTTGATAAATATTTCTAAAAAAGTTTTGAAAAGTAAACTTATGACCCTGACTTAGTTAAAATCATTTAAAAATTTCGGTATATGTTCTGTGTTTATATGTATTTCAGATGATGTTAGTCAAACCAAGAAGTTGTTTGAGCTATCTAAACTTAACTTACTAAGGGATATCAAAAGAAATATTAACTTATTTGATAATAAAGCTAATGGGGTCCCAATTCTGATGAAGAACTCCTTTGTTATGTGTTATATGAGATAAAGAAGGGTCCTAGCATGCCGCTAAGTATACAGGGAGATAAAAATCCCAGTTCTGAGCCTGAATGGGAGTAGCGCGACCGCGCCACTCCCAGGTCTAAATGCCCCCCACTGCAGAGTTATCAAAGTTGTTTTAACTGTGGTCTGAGGTTTAGGACATGTGCATATAAGTATTTTAACATATGATTCATGCTCAGAGTGGTGTTTTGATTGTTCAAACATATAATGGTTATGTAGAGCCATGAGTTCAAAAGGTTCTAAAAGAGATTTCTAAATAAAACTTTCAAAATGAAAGCAAAAGAAAAATATGCAACAACGTGGAATATATGTCTAAGTATGTGCAGCTAATATGTATAACAAGTTGGTATACGTGTGTCGTATGTGTATATAACTAATGTATGCCTATACATGATTATACATTGTGTAGGATACATGAAGTAAGCTTAAGTTAGAACGGTAGTCATAAACTACGAGAAAGGCAAGTATCATGGACTTGTTACCTTTAAGCAAGTTTCTTTAACTCTGTTCGAATTGTATATTGAAGGAAAGTTTATATGCTATGTAAAGTTATCAAAATCTTTGATATAGATTGTTATGGTGCGTACTTATTGAAATTCAGTATGCATAAACTGTTTAAAAGCAGTCTAAGCCATTTAACTCGGCTAGACACAGATTAAAGTATTTCAATTCTTTTATATTAAGTCTTGAAATATTATTGCTGAGTAGATAGAGTTGTCCAACTAAATTGCTTTGGTTTAGGCCCCAGACTGAGAATGAATATCCCTGAAATGGGAAATTTTATATTGCGCCAAAAGGCGGTGACGATGAATGCAAATGTCATTCCTGTAAGATAATATTGATCAATACAGGGCATAACGGGCTGATCACCCACCGTGCCCGTAAGCTAGATGGTTTACAAATAAATTTCTGTTAAAACCTTTTTAGAAAAATGAAAAGGAAAAGTTCATGGTCTTGTGACCACTCAGCATTTAAAAGTCAGTATGTTGTTTCGAAGATATTAACAAGATTTATTACAGTTGCTTTACAATCTTGATCTACTGTCAAAACATATCTCAAAGAAAATATTTATTTCTTACATATATTATTGTTAACTATTATTACTTGCTGAGCAATTGAATGCTTATTCTTGATTTGAATATAAATGTTTTCAGCTAAGCATGATCGAATAGAAGGGTCCGGAAAAGACAAAGGCAAGGGCAAGCTTAATGAATAGACGGAGATGGTTACTTATAATAAATAGGCTTTTGTGATGTAAATACAATATCTATCATGTAAAGAAGTAAGTAAGTAACTAAAGGTCTTCGTACCTGGGATAGATAACTCTGTTGTAATAATTTATTAATTAATATGATGAATGGGTTGTATTGTGTTGCACTAAATACGGGTTTGAAGGTACCCGAATTTGGGGGCGTCATAGTAGTAATGCAAGTAAGAGTCGATCTCACAGAGTGTGATTAGTCTAAATTTATGCTTTGTTTACTATAGACACCCGAAATTTTGCATATATTTTTTAACCCTGGCAGGAGGACAAAAGAGACATTTTAGCCGGAGGACGAGACACCCGAATAGAGGATTTCGGGGCTCAGATTAAAGTACACGAAGTTACCATGATGAATAGCAGGCGAGGAACTATGCAAGGCATGATGGCTGACTGTCTGGCGTCTACAAGAAGAATCATTTCTACATTTTTTCCTATTTTCTCAGATCCAGAATTGGCCAAGCTTTATGTTACTATGTAGTTCTGTAAAAAAGCTTTTCGGAAAGGTATGGCACACATCCCAACTATTCCTAGATTGAAAGTTACGAGCATTTCAGCACGAAGTACGAAAAACTAACATCGCGACTGTAGACACCCAAAATTTGCGTATTTTCCTCTAACAATGATAGGAGGACAAAAGTGTCATTTAACCCTAAGGTCAAGAAGTCCAAGTAAGGATTATGAGTCCAAGAACAAGTATTCGAAGCTCCCACAAAGGCCTCCAAAACAATCGACTACGCAAAGTAAGGCAAATGACTAGCCGACATCTACCAAGGGATGGTTTTTCCCCTTTTTCCCTATCTTCCCGAACTCAAAATGGTATGACATGTCTCCTAATTCTTCCCGGATTGAAAGTTACGGGCGTTCTAGTGCACAACATGAAAAATAGACTTTATGGCACGAAAACTGAGCAAGTGGGGCCCACCTTAGGTCAACCGTAGGTGCATCTACAGCTGCCTAGGGAGACCTATAAATGGGTGAAATTTCAACCATTTTGGACGAGGATAGCATTGTTAGATAGAGAAAGTGTGCACTTAGTGAGAGTAACACCCAAAAATCTCTCTAATACTCATCAAGATCTAGCTATTCTCATCAAATCTCATCAAATTAGATCCAAGCCATCTGGATTCAAGCTCAAAAAAGAGGATTTCACCATTCCCAATGTGAAAGACTCATTTTTTATGTATATTTAATGTAAATTTGGTAGATCTAGCAACAAATCTAGCATAGATTCGGTTTTTATGGAGAAAGATCTAATTTTTATATAGATTCAATGTAGATCTAATATATATCTCGTTTATTTTGGCGAAAGATTCGATTTTTATATAGATTTGATATAGATCTATTAGATCTAGTATAGATCTTGTCTATTTTATACGTTGTTGTGCTTGGATTTGGTTTGTTTTCCGATTAATATTGTGTTGAGGCTCTCCCTGCATCCTAGATCTATATCTAGGGTATAAGGATCCTTTTTTATAGGATTATGGATGGTTAGAGATGATTTCCTATGGTTAAAATCTCCTCTTAATCATCCGATGATATCCTCAAGTCAATTTATCGATTTCGGCTTAGATCCGACTCGTTTTACCGATTATTTTGCTTGTGCGATGTTAAAGTTTGAATCTTTTCACTAGATCCACCCTAGATCTAGCCTGGATCTAGCTTGTTATCGGTTTCAAAGTTCAAAGCTTTAACCTTTATGCTAGATTTGACTTAGATGTAGTGTGAATCTAGTCATTTTCAATGTTTTTAAGTCGATTTTGCTTACCCCGTAAAACCCTATATTCGTATCTAATGGTGAGGGTGTCCCACCTACCCGCCGTCAAGGGATTCTAATTATTGAATCACCTGATAGCCAGTTTGGGATATATTTCTCGATATTAAATTCCGATTATATCATTGTATAGATCCAGGGAATCTTAGATCTACGAATTTATTTCCACGATTCTAAGTCCCGTCAATGGATCTCATCAATACATACTATTCCCTCGCGATGTTGCCTTCGGTTATACGATCTACGGGATAGGGTTACGGAGTCCTTTCATAGATCTCCTTTTATCATTTATTTTCTTATTTTAATGTATTGTTTATCACGATGTGACCCTAGGAATCTTGGAGTCAGGATCCTTGAAATGGATTTTACCATGATTCCCACAATGGACGTTATTTCGATTGTAAAGTCATTACCCGATCATTGTAAATGTAAATTTGGGCCTTAAAACGGTATCGAGGGTTTCATCCCATAAAAATCGGATTTAAGGCCCCGTGATAGTGAAAATTGCGATTGCGGGTGTTCGAGGCTATTGAGATGACTTTCATGCCCACAGATCACCCCGACCTTATTTTGATGCTTAATTTCCCGTTTATCACCAAAAAACGATTTTTAAATAAAACAACGAAGATATTCTAAGAATTAAAATCAAACCGCGTTGGGTTAGTAAGACGATTTTAAGTTAAAACTGAAAGTAACGAAAAATCTGGATTCCTATTTGGCGAAGGGTCCGAAAACCATGTTTTTCAAAAAATGTCACCTTAAAACTTTTATCAAATCAAAGCTAAAATGAACTTTTCCCCAAATCAAATCCTTCGTGCATAGGTTTAAAGAGGTTCGAAGTTGCTTTCAAAATAACGCACTTCCCACGATTTCGACTCAAAGCTAAGAAGATTTTTCCCCAAATTACACACACACACACTTTACACTTAAGAAAACATCAAGATGCAGTAACCATGTTTTCACAGAAGTCGGGAGTGCCTAACACCTTCCCCTCGCTTAAACAAGCCCCCAAACTCTATGAATCTCGGTTTCGAGATCAATTTTACGGAGTCACATATTAGGCCATGTTTCGAGACTAACATAGTTTTAATAAATGCATGCTATTTAGAAGAGATATACTTTTTAAGAGATACGTTTTAAATCCATCATATATATATATATATATGATACCAAGTCACTAAATTTAAACTGCTAAATTAATTTGGGACTCACTAATAACTCAGCATTGATATAGATACATAGATGCAAAAATATTAAAATTACGTATAAAAATGAATGGAATCGCTTTGATTGATTGCCTTACTTATTCAGGGGGGGAGTGGAGCCTGCCTGTCTGAATTGGATGGTCGGATAACTTTCTCCTTTCTTCTTTCTGAGTACCTTACTGCGGAAATAGTATTCCTCTATAACTATCGATATCATGATGTAAGCCCTGATGCCATCCAATTAACCATTTGTCCCGTAACTATCGAGATCATGATGTAAGCCCTGATGCCATCCAACTAACCATCTGTCCTATGAACTGAGTTTGGTAGGTGAGAGAAGGCAGAAGGAATCTAACAATGGGTGAGGTGCAGAAAACTGAAATGCCTAGAGTGAAACTTGGAACCCAGGGACTTGAGGTGAGTACTGTATTCAATTTCTATCTTAAATTGGTCATTTTTCATGTGATTGGATTACTGTTAATTTATAATCAGGGATTTGATGTGAAGCCCATTTGATTTGTATAAAATTCGAACCTCACTGTTCTGTATTCATCCATGTTACATAAACCCATTTCACTTCCTCAAATTCTGAGTCTTATCTCCGTCTGGAAGAACAAAATAGTACTCCCTCCGTCCCAAAATACAAAATCATTATTGACTTTTTAAAGTTAATATAAGACACTGTCGAACTCAAAATTAAAATGATTAATTAAAAAATTATGTCTTATAATGAGTAGTATTTTTCGATAGTATACTACATTCATCATTGGATTGACTACAATTAAATAAATCTATATCAATTTTGTGTTTAAAAATATTTTAAGTTGACTCCAAAAAGTGAACAATGAATGAAGTTATAGTTTGGAACGGAGGAAGTACTTTTTTTGGTTAATGTTTTCTTTAAAAGAATATTAAGTCCTGGACATTCTCTGATAAATAGGTACAAAGTGAAACAATATGTAATAGATTGCAAGAAAAATCTAAACAAAAGTAAAAAATTGTGTTATAAAAAATACGGAAAATAACTAGGCAAAAAATTATTCTCCTAACATGTAATGCACTTATATAATTATATGATATACACACAGCTTAGCTTCTAGAAAGGATTTGGATAAGGTGGTGAAATCTAAATGGTGAGAACCTGAATACTTTTAGAGACAAAGTGTTCAAAGGACCTTGGTAGTTAGATTAAGAAGTTATTGTGACGTGGAATGAGTTGTTTAACTGCATTCACAGAGTAGCAAGGGCTGTGTTGGGAGAAATTAAAAGAAATTAATCGCCTACTTAGGAAACATGGTGTGGAGTGAGGAGGTCCAAGAGGTTATTTAGTTAGAAAAAGAAGCGCTATAACTACTTACATAACTGCAATAATGAAGAGAACTTGGTGTTGTATGTCAATTTTTAATCGAATTGCAATGTTGAATATATTCCTTTCAATGATAAAGTGGATGTCCTAATTTTATTTTATTTTCTAAACAACGAAGATCTTTGTTCTAACAGGTCTCAAAATTGGGGTTTGGCTGTATGGGCATTTCTGGAATATACAATGATCCCATCTCTGAAGAAGTGGGCATTCAAATAATCAAAGAATGTTTTAACAAAGGAATCACATTTCTTGATACATCAGATGTTTATGGTCTGGACCATGCCAATGAGAAGTTGGTTGGAAAGGTAAGTGTATTATACTTGTTTTTGTTTAAGTAATATCTATGCTTTTGGGCTGAATATCAGTAATAATATCTTGGGAATTATTGTTATCCTGATCATCGTTGTCAACTACACTTATTGTTTTTATTATAGCACCAATCACCATATATCCTACCATTGTGGAATGGGAAAGAGTATGTTCAGTTGATACATTTCTACAAGATCATCTGACTTTCAAATAAGAATAATTAGTGTTGTTTCTGTTACTATATTGTCATTATTATTGTCTATGTCAGATTTGTCTGAATACAATCAAAACAACTCACTTTTTAGATGATCCCTCTAGAAGAAGGTGATTATGACAACCTTTCTAGTTACTTCGTTCTCTATTTCTATTCAAAAGGATCCCGAGGAAAAAGGTTTTGTTCCCGTCGAGCTAAAATAATATTACTGTTGTAGTGTTTGTTATACCATGACGCCACCTACTGTTAGCTTGTGTTCGCCTACTACCGTCAAATGGAGGTACAATATACAACCTTCATTTTTTGAATCGGCATGTGTGTTTCAATCAAGAAAAAGATAATAATTCAGCATTACTGGTGTGGTTGTGTTGCATAGCTAAGCATGTTCAGTGTTTCTCATGGACTTTGCATATTTGAAATATATCACTTGCATACAGCAAAGAGGAAAAACCTAATGAGAATGGAATATGAACTCCCTATAGTTCGTTGTGTTTATTTCCTTTTGGTAGTGTGTGCATCCGTTTGTGAATTTTATTGTTGTTGATTATGACTGTACCTCTATAATATTGTTGGTACAAATACAAGAATGTACCCTAATCATATTGTACTTCCTCTCGGTTAGAATAAAAATGATCTTTGATTCAGTAGTCATATAAATCCTGTGTATGGCTGGCTCTGCTGATGTCCTTCCAAAATAGGTGGGTAATAAATAATTCACGGACAGTTGGGTCCAATCATAACAAAAGTAATGGGTGACCCCTGGAAGTCCTTATCTTGTCCTCTTTCAGTCACTTACTAAAATAAAAATTCATGGGCAACCATCAACCTTGGATGAATCTGGCTTCCAAAATTTATAAAATGGAAGTTAAATGTATTTGGGATTTATTTAAAGGAAAAAATTCCGGGATACATCGACACTAGTTAGCTATTGTGAGAAAAAGTCTGTTTTGCTGTTCTGTGATGGCGTCTTCTAAATATAAATATAGAATTTAGTTTGAAAAGCCTTCAATATTTTATTTATTTATTTTATTGAATGTGTAGCCAATTAACTATGTGGCACACATGGGCAACTCATCCATGTGGGTCGTTTTATTGAAAAGCAACATTTATTATGAGAATATGATAAAAATATTCTCTTCTAAATAATCTGATGCAAACTGTATTTATTTCACATATGCATATACCATAGTTGAAAACTTAAATTTCTCTCTTGAACTTAACACCTTCTGTTTTTGATGGATAATTTTGTATAGAAATATATCTTTTGGTTGCTATGAGGATTGTTTTTTCATGTATGACCTTTCTTGCAGGCATTAAAGCTGTTGCCTCGAGAAAAGATTCAGTTAGCCACAAAGTTTGGAATTTACAAGGTTGAACCCACTCAGGTTACTGTGAAAGGTACTCCCGAGTATGCACGCTCTTGTTGCGAGGCTAGCCTGAAGAGCCTTGACGTGGAATACATTGATCTCTACTATGTACACCGAATTGACACAACTGTACCTATTGAGGAAACTGTGAGCATTATTATACTTTATATTTATATCCAGACTAGAAGTGATTTACTTCTTTTATCTTCTTGTTCAAAGTTGTTTTTTCTGTTTTTCACAACACCCAACAATCTTGGCCGCTAATTATTAATAATTATACTGGTCGTAACCCAATTTGAAGTCTGCTATTTAAAAATTGATTTTTTTTTTTGGTTATATTGGCAGATGGAGGAACTTAAGAAATTGGTTGAAGAGGGGAAAATAAAGTACATTGGCCTATCCGAAGCTAACCCAGGCACAATTAGGAGGGCACATGCGGTTCATCCCATTACTGCTTTGCAAATGGAGTATTCCCTTTGGACTCGTGATATTGAGGAAGAAATTATCCCACTTTGCAGGTGTCTTCATATTCCTCTCAGTTTTTTATGTAAGAATATTAACTTTGAGCCCAGAGAGCTGTAAGAAACATTATTTTACTCATCACTGATTATTTTGATAAGAAGTGTGCTTGGAAGGAGATGTTTATCCAATGAAAATATCTTTCTTAGTATTTTAAATGTAACTCGGCTACTACATTGAATTGTTTCCTTCAAATGTTCCATCTCAAAGCTTGGCAGTACTAATGTTATTTATTCTGATGTATATTTGACTGTTTATTTTTCCTTTATCTGAGTTTTCTTAAACTATTTCTTAATGTGAAAGGGAGCTTGGAATTGGAATAGTTCCGTACAGCCCTGTTGGTCGTGGATTTTTCGCTGGCAAGGCAGTCAATGAAAGTTTACCCGCCAGTAGCATGTTGGTACAGATATAAATCTTTTTTTGTGCCCCTCTGTTGCTATAGTCTGCTGATACTTGCTACCAATTTTACAGCAAACTGAGCATGTTGATAACAAACCTTTATTTCTCTCAGGGAAAACATCCTAGGTTTACAGGAGAGAACTTTCAGCAGAATAAGACTATTTACAATCGAATAGAAGCACTCTCTCAAAAGCATGGATGCACACCTGCCCAACTTGCACTTGCATGGATTCTCCATCAGGGGGATGACGTAGTTCCCATTCCTGGTGAGTTACTCTTATGCTTCTTCATATATAAACTTGGGTTGCAGTATGTTAAAATGATATGTATCATTAATTCATTATACTAAATGTAATCATGAACTTTTTTTTCTTTTAAAAAAAATAGAAAGAAAAAAAAAAGAAAAAGAAAAGAAGCAAAAGACAGAAAGAAAAAACCTCAATGTTGGTCCATCTCCTCGTTATCTATGCTTGATCATTGGGCCTTCTAGTTGGTGAGTTTCAACCTTGCCTTAACTGAAGAGATAAGAGAAAACATTAGGTAACCAAAGAATCAAATCATATTGTAGATTATGTAAATGTCCATCCTTTATCATCCGTAACTGCATAGATTTTCTTTGGCAAAACTAACAGTTACCCCACTGTAGTTGACTACCTTTGTGCAATAGCCCACCCAACTTTTAATTTATGCAATTGTCCCATTAAACTAATTAAAATATTTTAATTAGGTCATTCTTTCAAATCAATCAAAATTCAAACATCTGTTTGTTAATATCCTACATGACTATTTTTCACAAAATAGAAAAGAAAGTTGGACTGAGCGGGAATTAACAATGCAACCTATGGGAATCCACTGAAGAACGATTCTGATCTCAACACCACCTAAATCACAGAATCATTTCACTCGAAGAACAAATTTCATTACCCACATAGAATTTCTTAATCACTTAATCCATTGAACAACAAGTCAACGCTTTGCCACGATTTCCGATTCACTTTCAATCACCAAGATCACAACAATTCCAACTCAAGAGCAAGATGACCTACCAAACACAACCACTTCCCTTCTCTCTTTTACCACAGATTCCTCCTCTTCAATCCCTCATCCTTCAACACCCACCATCACCACTATCCTCTTCATCTCTCTTCTCCTCACCACCTACGTTGCTCTCTCCGCTGTCGTCACCTTTGCCTTCCTCTTCTTCTCTTCCGCCTCTGCACTGCCACCATCTCCTCCTTAATCTCGTTAGTGTAAATCCCAACTCACCCCGCCACTCACAGAACTCAAAAACCACCCAGTTTTTCTCTTAGTTTCATCAGACGGATTTGATTCGGGTACCAATATAAAATCCCATCTCCGAACATTGACCGCTTAATCAACAATGGGATTGAAGCTGAAAGATGTTTGATTCTTGTTTTCCCAACTTTAACTTTCCCAAATTGTTACTCAGTTGTCATTGGTTTGTATCCAACTTATCATGGAATTGTGAACAACTGAATAAAAGTAATGTGAGGGAGAGGTTGCATTATTAACTCCCGCACAGTCCAATTGGGATTATCTGTTGGTTTGCAGAAACATGACATACATACAATCAACATGTACATAACAGCGGAAGTATGACATAAATTGAATTTAAAATTTTCTGTAATCCTAGGAATCACTTTATGCGATATTATTAATTGAGGAAGGATAAAAGATATACCTTATGAAGATAATCAACTCCTTGATGTAATCTTCAAGTTCCAATCCTTTGATTCTCCGCGCTCCTTCCAATCCTCGGATCAAACACAAGCTACTCAGTGTGTGTAACGCTCTAAAGGTGATCCACCAAGAGATGATTATTGAAGAAGTAAATTTTAGGTTTCTCCAAACCTTGGGTGGCTAGCCCAAATTTTATCTCACCTAACTCTTTAGGTTGTAAAGAATTCTTACGTAGTATCCAAATACTGATAGTAAAGTGTGTAACCATAATCTATCATAAGACATCTCCTTATATAGACTCCTCCTAAACTCTTTAGGACTTAGGGTTTTTAATTTAATTCCCAAACTATTTAGGAACTAAATTATTTATAATAATAAACTTAAATATAAGAGAGTAAGAAGAATAGAGAGAATATCAATTGAGTTTATTAGCTACAATTGCTGTATTTAATACAAAGATAGTAAGACCATTATATAGGCCAACTACACAGCTGATCAGATCTACATATTACACCAATAGTCAACATAAGAGAGCTATGGAGATAGCTGGCCAGTTGGCAAATATTCTCCACTAGCAGCCCACTATTCAGGACTTCAAACAGCCAACTGTTAAAGACTATAACAGCCAGGTATTGTTTACTTTAACACTCCCCCTCAAGTTGGAGCATAAATATTCCTCATGCCTAACTTGTAAACAATAGGGTGAAGAATATTACTACTAAGACCTTTAGTCAAGACGTCAGCAAGTTGATCGCCTGACTTTACATATGGAATACAAATGAGACCACTACTTAGTTTCTCTTTAATAAAGTGTCGATCAATCTCAATATGCTTCGTCCTATCATGTTGTACTGGATCATGAGCAATGCTGATGGCAGCCTTGTTGTCGCAAAATAACTTCATAGGTGCATTTGTTGCAAGTCCCAAATCAGTTAACAAATATTGAGTCCATAGAAGTTCACACACACCAAGAGCCATCGCTCTATATTCTGCCTCAGCACTGGATCGAGCAACCACTGCTTGTTTCTTGCTACGCCAGGTGACTAAATTACCTCCAATGAAAATACAATAGCCAGATGTAGAACGCCTATCATCCATAGAGCCAGCCCAATCTGCATCAGTGTAACCTTCAACTTGAAGGTGACCATGTCTTCCAAACAGGAGACCCCTTCCAGGTGCTGACTTTAAGTATCTCAAAATACGATAAACTGCCTCCATGTGTACGTGACGTGGATCATGCATATACTGACTCACGACTCCCACTGCATAAGCAATGTCCGGTCTAGTATGTGACAGATAAATAAGTCTTCCCACGAGTCTCTGGTATCTATCCTTTTTCTACTAGATTACCAACACCACCACAGAGTCTATGATTAGCCTCAATAGGGGAGTTTACTGGCTTACAGCCTAACATGCCAGTTTCAGCTAGCAAATCAAGGACATATTTTCGTTGGGACAGAAAAATACCACTGCTTGATCTAGCAACCTCAATTCCAAGAAAGTATCTTAAGTTGCCTAAGTCTTTGACTTCAAATTCGGTAGATAGTCGAGCCTTGAGAGTATTTATCTCAGTCTCATCATTACCTGTCACAACAATGTCATCTACATAAACAATCAAGGCGGTAATTCTGCCACTAACTCGCTTTATGAAAAGAGTATGATCAGCGTTACTTTGCTTGTAACCAAATTTCAACATAGCACTATGAAATCTTCCAAACCAAGCTCTAGGAGATTGTTTCAGACCATACAATGCCTTTTTAAGCTTACACACCTTACCTTCAGTTACATCTGACGAGAATCCAGGAGGAATATCCATGTATACCTCTTCTTCTAGGTCTCAATGCAAGAATGCATTTTTCACATCTAACTGTTGTAGATCCCAGCCAAAGTTAGCTGCACATGATAGAAGAATCCTGACAGAGTTCATTTTTGCAACAGGAGCAAATGTCTCCTGGTAATCAATTCCATATGTCTGAGTATATCCTTTCGCAACCAATCTTGCTTTTAATCTCTCCACTGACCCATCTGGCTTTTGTTTCACAGTGTAAACCCATTTGCATCCAACTGCTTTTTTTCCTTTTGGAAGAGTAACAAGCTCCCAAGTATCATTTTTTTTCAGAGCATTCATTTCTTCTATCATGGCCCCCTTCCAATTACAATCATGTATAGCTTCCTGCCACTTTTGAGGAATAGAAATAGAAGACAAGGAAGCAACAAAGGAACGATATGTAGGAGATAACAAATCATATGAGACAAAGTTAGAAATAGGATGTTGGGTACATTCCCTAACTCCTTTTCTAACTGCAATAGGAAGATGAAGGTCAGAAACAATACCATTCATTGGATTAGCGACTGGATCTGGATCTGGATCTGGATCAGATGATTGACATGGTAATGGAAGGATGCCCTTCTGTTTTCGAGAGTATGTTTGTAGGTCCGGCCTGTCTAGTCGGTTTGATGGCTCCCCCTCAGTCTGAGTATGTCCCTTATCATGGTCACTAGCAATTTTAGGAATGGAAAGAGTAGACTCCCCTTGCACGGGAGCTGAGGAGGATGACTCCCCCTGAATGGGATAAGTGGAAGGTGGAGAAAAACTTACAAATTCTGAATTCATCTCTTCGTCACTATGAATCTCCCCCTGGAGAGATGAGGAATTTGAAAGATAATATGGAACTGTTTCCCAGAAAGTCACATCATGGCTAACAAAGACACGTCGTGATGGAGGATGATAACATTTATAGCCTTTTTGTGTAGCTGAGTACCCAATAAAGACACATTTAATGGCGCGAGGATCAAGTTTGCCACGTGTGGGGTTAGTGTCATGGACAAAACATACACAACCAAAAGTGCGGTGAGGTAAAGAGTTTGAGGATGAAGAGGGAAGGAGAGATACTGGAGCCCTGAACTTAAGAACACTAGAAGGGAGACGGTTAATTAAGTAGGCAGCAGTTAAGATAGCATCTGCCCAGAAATATTTTGGAAGATGCATAGTCAACATAATTGAGCGAGCAACCTGAAGTAGATGGCCATTTTTCCTTTCTGAAACCCCATTTTGCTCAGGTGTCTTAACACATGTAGTTTGATGGATGATACCATGAGTAGAAAGGTATGTTTGAAATGGACCCTCGGTGTATTCTTTACCATTGTCACTACGTAAGATTTTGATTTTTGCATTAAATTGGGTTTGAATCATTTGGTGAAACAATTTGAAGCATTCAAAAACTTCATTTTTGTGACGGAGTAAATAAACCCAAGTAACACGAGAAAAACAATCAATAAAGGTGACAAACCAACGATAGCTTGAACGAGAACTAACACGGGAGGGTCCCCATACATCAGAATGAATGAGAGAAAAAGGAACATCGCTACGATTATTGTTACTAGCAAGATAGGTTGACCGTTTGTGCTTGGCCAATTCACACGGTTCACAAAAGAACTTGTCCCTACTACATTTCTTTGCTAGACTAGGAAACAAGTGTTCCAAAACACCAAAAGAGGGATGACCTAAACGTTTGTGCCATTGATGCAATGTTTCAAGAGGAGAAATAGAATAAACATGAAGAGCCTGACTAGGAGAGAGAGGTTCATACTCCAGAATATAGATGCCATCTCGAGCCTTACCCCTGCCAATCATCTGTCCGGTAGCCAGGTCCTGGAAAATACAATGAGAAGGAAAAAATATTACAGAACACTGGAGAGATTCAGTGAGACGCTGGACAGATAACAAATTAGCAGTAAAAGAGGGTACATGAAGGACAGATGAGAGAGTTAGAGTTGGAGTGCACTTGATTGACCCATGCCCATGGATAGGGGCAAGAGAGCCATCAGCAACTCGAACAGTGGCCTTACTTGAACTATGCTGGTAAGTGTGAAACAAATCAATTGAACCAGTCATGTGTTCAGATGCTCCGGAGTCAATGATCCAAGAACAAGATGTAACAGTGGAAGGTGATATACCTGAGTATGCAAAATGGGAGGAGTTAGAGGAGGCTGAACTGACATCTATGCGGTTCATTATCTGTCGAAGGCTAGCCATTTCTTGGAGAGAAAGTGGGCTCGTTGTTGGGTCTGTGCTAGGAGTAGTAGGGATATGTGGCACTGCAGATGATGCAGACTCAGCCATATAAACACTAGAACCACGACCACCTCCATAACTTCGAGGAGGATTACCACGACCACGACCACGCCTTGGCTTTCCATGAAGTTTGAAACAAGTCTCCCTAGTGTGCCTGGGGGTTTCACAATAGTCGCAAAAAAGACTATCCTTCCAGTCTTTGGAAACAGAATTAGAAGGTTTAACCACAACTAAGGCAGAGTGATCGGTTGAAGTTTGAACCATAGCATGTCGGCGACTTTCCTCACGTTGAACACGAGCATGAGCTTCCTGAAGCGAAGGGAAAGGGTCTTGCCCTATTAGTTGTGCCCGGATTTGATCATAATCCATAGTGAGGCCAGCAAGGAAATCAATAACTCGATCCTCTTCCATAAGCTTTTGATAAGCCTCTGCATCTTTGGTACAGTGAGCAGGGTAAATTGTATAATGATCTAACTCTTGCCATAATGCTGTAATTTCAGAGTAATACTGAGCAACTGTTTTCTCCTTTTGTAATGTCTCCCGCACACTTTTGCGAAGTTCAAACTTTTTTGACACATTACCAGAATGAGCATAAGTTTGAGCAACTGTGGTCCAAATCTGAAAAGCTGTTGGCAAGAACAAATAACTCTTACGGATATGAGGTTCCATAGAGTTATATAACCAAGTCTTAACCATGGAGTTATCGGAATCCCAATCATCATATGTCGGATCCGTTTCAGCAGGTTTAGTAGACTTGCCATTAATAAAACTCTGCATTTTGTTAGCCTTAATTGATAATAAAGATGCTTCAGACCAAGTCAAATAATTTGTACCATCCAATTTAATGGGACTAAGTTGCAAGGAAGAATTAAGCCCATGGTGGCTTGACTGGCTTCCTCTAACATTACTACTGATTATTACAGTAGAATGAGAGTCACTAGCTTCAGTCATTATGTTTAGTAAATCAAGATGACTTACTTGTATAATGGGCAGAATACATACCAGCAGGATAACATCGAAAAGATCTTCATGATAATTTGCAGAAGCACAAGAAAACCCACATATGGATCAGGCTTTGATACCAACTTAAATATAAGAGAGTAAGAAGAATAGAGAGAATATCAATTGAGTTTATTAGCTGCAATTGCTGTATTTAGTACAAAGATAGTAAGACCATTATATAGGCCAACTACACAGCTGATCAGATCTACATATTACACCAATAGTCAACATAAGAGAGCTATGGAGATAGCTGGCCAGTTGGCAAATATTCTCCACTAGCAGCCCACTATTCAGGACTTCAAACAGCCAACTGTTAAAGACTATAACAGCCAGGTATTGTTTACTTTAACAAATAATAATAATAATAATAATAAGACTCCTCTTATTAATTTATAATTTAGTATTTCTCCAAATACTAAATTATTATTATTAAGCCAATTACTTCTAAAATAATATTTCTCTTTTATAGTGTGACTCTTTAGGTTCAATATTATATCGGTAGTAGAATAAATAAATTAGAACCATTCTAATATTATTTACAATGAATTAAACTCCTTTAATTCAAATATAAATAAATAATATTTATTCTACATCATGAGGGACACCTTACATCAGTATATCATGACTATTCGGATAATATGAAATCAACGTTTAATCACAAAGAACCTATTCCGTAAATAGTTACCGTACAATTCAATCCTTCTACCATATAATGTCCCGATCAAACATAAGACATGGAATTTCTGACAAGTCTTATTTATTTGATCATATACATTTCGATTCTAAATGCATAACTCTGATTAATGTAAATTAGAAACTCTTTTCTAATTTCCATTCACCTTGACCAATGATTTCTGAGTTGTCATTTATCGAATTGCATAGAACATTCTCTCCTTTACTGGAAGTGGTAGATTCTTTGTTGATCATTCACCTACCTCCATGTACACTTTATTATACCCGAACACATCCTATTATACTCGATGAGTGTTTTAAGGAATATGACAAAACATAATTCAAAATACACAAGGTTGAAGGTACTATGATGATCTCAAATCTAAGGATTACTTGTACTATTATCACTATAAGAACTCTTATTGTCAGGCAAGTAAAACTTCATTAGGTGTTCCTTAAGCGAGTCACGTTCAGTGAACTTATTCTCCAATAAGCACCTACATACTTGCTTTAGTGTCTCCACACAAATGATTATGAGATCATATTATGTACTAATCTATCCGGAATCAATAACCCCACATTAGTGATCCAACGATTAGGAACATTTTAGTTTTTGAGCTATTAAGAATTTAGACCTCATTAGTATGAACTCTTCATGATTCTAAAAGTATTGCTCCAAAACTATGAGTTTATCACATTTATTTAATTCAACCAATTAAACATGAATAAAGAATGCCTTTAATTAAATGAATTCTTTTATTAATAAATGAACAAGATTACAAAATAAATGCTTATCACATCCTATGTGATTTTATTGAGGGCATACTACTTTCAATCTCCCACTTGCACTAAAACCAATCACCCTGGTATCTCATATCCATCTTCTCTAAGTGGCGATCGTCCTACTGTTGGATAATACTTTAGTCCACTTTCCGAGAGTCCACTTTCTCTAAAGTGACATCTCCTCTTTTAATGATTTCTCTAATCAAATGAAAGCGTCGCAACACATGTTTGGATCCCTGATGAGACTCAGGTTCCTTGGCCTGTGCAACAGCCCAGTGTTGTCACAATATACCGCTTAGGAACCATTCCAAGTTCTGTAATGAACTTTTTATCTAGACAACCACTTTTGCAGCTTGATTTACAGCTATATACTTTGTCTCTGTCACTGAATCAACAACTCTTTGCTGCTTGGAACTTTTCCATCTCACTGCACCCCCGTTCAAGGTAATCACATACCCTAAAGTGGATTTGTTGTAGTCTTGGTCAGTTTAAAAAAAAATTTGAGTCTGTATAGCTCTCTAGTTTTAATTCAGACCCACCATAAATCATAGACACATCCTTAGTTCTTCTTAAGTACTTTAAGACGTTTTTCACTGTCTTACAGTGATCTTCTCCAGGAATGGACTGATATGTGCTTGTCACGCTTAGTGCATAAGCAACATCAAGTTTAGTACATATCATTGCATACATGATAATTATTCATGCGATCTCTCTATTTAGGTGTCTTTGGAGTCAATTTCTTAAAGAGATACACTCCGTGGCTCATCAACATGAGACCTATCTTGGAGTTTGCCATGTTAAACCCCTTTAGCATCGAATCAATGTACGTTCCTTAGGTCAAGCCGAACATCCTTTTAGATCTATCTTTATAGATCTTTATCCTCAAATATAGGATGCTTCTCCCAAATCTTCTATGGAGGAATGTTTAGACAACAATATCTTTACTGATTGTAGCATTGGTATGTCATTTCCTATTAGTAGTATATCAACATGTAGTACTAGGAATGTCACTACACTCCCACTGACCTTTTGTACACTTGATTCATCCTCGTTTTTGATAAAATCAAACTCTTTGATTGTCTCATTAAAACGGATGTTTCATCTTCGAGAAACATGCTTCAATCCATAAATGGATCATTGTAGCTTATATACTTGATTTGTTCTATCTCTTGAGACAAATCCTTCTGGCTGTATCATACATACATTCTTCTCTAGTTTCCATTGAGGAAGGACGTCTCCACGTCCATTTGCCAGATCTAGTAGTTATAGTAAGCTGCAATTACAAGCCAAAATCCGAATGGACTTGAGCATTGCTATCGGTGAAAAAGCTTCATGATGGACAACTCCTTGCCATTGTTTGAAACCTTTTACAACCAGTCTAGCCTTATAGGTCTCCACCTTGTCATCTTCTCCAGTCTTTCTCTTAAAGACCCATTTACACCCTATAGGCTTTATGCCTTCCGGAGGGTTAACCAAAGTCCACACTTGGTTTTTATACATGGAGTCCATTTCGGATTTCATGACCGTTTGCCTTTTCTCTGAGTGTCTACTACTCATAGTCTCATCGTATGTAACTGGATCATCATCCTCTATGATGAATCCATACCTCCCAGGTATCTTCGGTACTCTTCCAGATTTACGATTCGGTTGTGATACAATAGGTCTATCTACAAGTTCCTCCATTTGACTTATAGTGCTTTGTGGTTCTTAAACTTCTTCAAGATCTATTTTTCTCTCACTAGCCCTTTCAAGGATAAACTCTTTTTTCCAAGATTGTAGCGTATTTCGCAACAAATACCTTTTGCTCAGTAGGATTATAAAATTAATACTCTAAACTTTCTTTAGGATATCCCACAAATCTGCACTTGTCAGATCTTGTCTCCTTTTGAAACCTTTACACATAAGTTGGACAATCTCAAATCGTAACATGCTTAAGACCATGGTTATCAAGGCGTCGCCTAGGCGTCGCCTAGGCGACACCTAGGCGTCCAGTCGGTGCATATTGGGAAGGCGTCTGGGCGACTTGGTGGGAGAGGAGAAAGTCGAGCGACTTGGTGGGCGAATTGGACGACTTGGGCGACTTGGTGGGCGACTTGGACGACTTTGTGATTGAGCAAATTTTTGGGTACTGATGATACTTGGTGAAGACAAACCTTAGTGGTCAGCAAAATTTATATATATACACACACATATATGTGTGTATATATTTTTTATATATATATACACACATCCCCATGCTCCACATATATATATATACATACACACATATATGTGTATATATATTTTATATATATATACACACATCCCCGTGCTCCATTAGCTGCTGCCCCTCCACTAGTTTCTGATTTTGCTGCCAACTAAGGTTTGTCTTCACTTGGGAGAGCATAAACTAAGTAAAATATATTATTTTACTCTTTCACTCTTTGCATTACTTTATATGCTCAATTTCTTTTATATTGTATAATGACAAAGTAAACATCAGACAACAAAGTTCAAAGCTCCAAACGACCAGGAACTGATAAACTTAATACGCTAAGAATACCAAGACATTAAAACCTTTATGAACTGTAAAACATGTAACCTGTTTGGGACATACGAATTAATCTATTATACATATATATATACATATATATATATATATATACACACATATATATATATATTCACATACATGCAAATATATATATATATATATATATATGTGTGTGTGTATTCCTCGACAACTACCCTGTGTTTAAGAGAAAGAACTTGCTTTAATAAAGTATATTGAATTAAACTAAATATTACAAAGTTATCGCCATTTATATAATTTGAAGTTGTACAAGTTTGAACTTGTACAAGTTTACAACTATAATAAAATTATCCATTTTGACTTGATCTTGTTCACTTCTTGTTGTGATTTGATATGCTACATGTATTATGAATATGGTAAATCATTAGAAAAATAAATATATCAATATTTATATAAATATTAAATATATATAATTTTATTCGTATAAAATATACATTGTTAACGATTTGTCGACTTGTGGACGACTAGTCGGACGCCTTGTCGCTTAAGCGCTTAGGTTTCCGGCTGTCGCCTCGCCTCGACTTGTCGCCTTGATAACTATGCTTGAGACTAGCTTTCCTCGTCCATAACTCATATGGAGTCTTGGGGACGGATTTTGAAGGTACCTTGTTTAGTAGATTTGCAGTCGTTTCTAAGACATAACCCCATAAGGATACTGGAATGTCGGTAAAAATCATCATGGACTGCACCATATTCAACAAGGTATGATTTCTCCTTTCAGATACACCATTCAGTTGTAGCGTACCAGGAGGCGTCCATTGTGAGAGAATCATTTTCTTTGAGATGATCTAGAAACTTATTGCTCAAGTATTCCCCTTCTCGATCCGATCGAAGAAATCTAATACTTTGTCAGTTTGTTTCACTTCTGAATTCTTTGAACCTTTCAAATGATTTAGATTTGTATTTCATCAAATAAACATATTCAACTCTTGAATTAATCATATCTTTTTCTTTTATTAGTTTGTTCAATTTGCAAAATATTTTTCATGTAAGTCAAGTATATAAAGTCCGTCAAGTAATCTTCCAGTTTCAAATAAAACATTATTATTATAAATAAAACAACTATTGTTCTTAAATATAATATCAAAACCTTGTCTAACAACGGAATAAAATAATAATTTTTTTATAGGAATTGGAATATATAATAACATTTATTAACTTAATAGATATGCCTGTAGGCAACGCTAAACTATAAGTTCTTACGGCTAATGCAACAACCTTTGCTCCATTCCCCACAAGCAGGATTACTTCCCTTTTGGTTAGCTTTCTACTTCTGCTTAGTCCCTATATAGAATTGTATATGTGAGAATCACAACCGGTATCCAATACTTAAGTAGAACCTTGACTTGCAGAAAGATTTATTTCAATCATGAATATACTTGTATTTGTAACCGAAGCTTCATCAAGCTTCTTCTAGTTAGTCTCTGCAAGATACTCCTTGCAGTTTATTTTTCAGTGTCCAAGCTTATTGCAGTGGAAGCAAACTCTTTTGCTATCCGCATCAGTTTTTATCTTATTGTCCTTAGTTTATGCCTTTTCTTTTGCCTTCTTAGCTTTATTTTCAGAAAAACCTTTAGTCTTCTTCCTTTTCTTGGAAGAATCATCTACAAGTAAAACTTGGTTTTTCTTGGTTGGAAAGTGACTCTCCGCAGTTTTCAACATGTTAAGTAATTTAGGTAGATTGACATCTTGCTTATTCATGCGAAAATTCAGAACAAATTGTGAGAAAAAGTCCGGGAGTAACTGTCAACTCTCCATTCATGACAAAACCCAGTTGTCCCAATTGTTCAATCAAATTGATTATTTTGAGGTCATGTGTTTGTACTGTAGTGTCATTGGTCATTCTAGATCGGAAGAGCTTCTTAGATATCTCATATCTGGCAGACCTACTATGCTCACCATACAAATCATGAAATCATGAAGGTGCAGCAAAATGGTAGGTGCATTCATTTTCTCGTGTTGACGCTGTAACTCGTTACTCATGGAACCCAACATGATGCAATGAGCCCACTATGCATCATCTTGCCACTTTCTAAAAGTAGCAATCTCTTCCTCAGAGGCATTGTCTGCAACCGTTGCAGGGACAGACGAATTAAGGACATGAGATAGCTTTTCAGCCGTGAGAATTATTCTCAAATTCCTTAACCAATCCGTATAATTCGGTCCGGTTAACTTATTGACATCCAATATGCTCCGCAGTGATAGTGAATTAAACATTGTAAAATTCTGTAAATGAAATTCGTAATTTAACAACATTGACATGCATTCATTATTAATCACCATATTAATTAGGTCTTTATTAAAATGGTTTCTCCTACTATTTTCTTCAAACTATATGACCCTCCATATATAGTTCGGCAGATCTTAATTAAAAGTTTGTGTAAAATTTGCTTAGTGAGATAAGGATCTTATTGCTATAAATATACAGCCTTGTGTGTGCACAACAAACTATAGATTTATTCAATAGGTAGACAACTATTGTCAATTACATCCACTATGTAACTCCTTTTATTTTTGCCTCTTAGATTATAATAGTCAAGTGTGTGCACATCCGAACTAAAATAATCTAAGTTAAGTCAGTATTAGCATTTCCATATAAGTGAAGAGAAAAATACAGTCATTGTGTGTGCACAACAAAACATATATTGTTCAATTCCTTATAAACATCTAATGTAATAAAGCTAACATCTCAAATACTTAATATAAGCCTTGTGTGTGCCCAACAAACTTATATTAAATGTTTGATACTCTATTGCTTTATCATGTTAGAAAGCTACGTCAGACATTCTAAATGTCGTTGAACGCAATCAACTTAATATTTTCTTTCTTGAGAGATTTGTTAGTAATTGTCTCATCTTGTTTAGCGCGCATGCAAATATATATATAAATACGCGTCATATTAAACGTACATCTCATGTATAATAATATATTAATATATATAATTATAATCTAGCATGCACTTAATTCTAGTTTGATTCACTCGAGCTACCGAGTGAACCAAAAGGTCAAACTTAGGGTGCAAGAATAAAATTTGAATATAACTTTTACATTCAACCCGGGCTTCATTACCAAATGTGTCTTCAATGCTCCTGCTCTTCAGCTCCAATTTCCTATGTAATTCTACTAAATCCTATTACAATCTATTTTAATAAAACAGAAACCTTGATCAGCAGTCAAGGGAAAGTACATAAGAGGGAGATAAAATTTATATCGAAAATTAGATAGGTGAGATACGCAGACCCCATTTATAAAAACCCATTCATTCAAGCATCCATCAAAATTAAATCCAATCTAATTGGTCAATGGTCCATAATCATCCCCTTTATTATCATACATGTCATCACATGTATCAATAAAAGATTATCATACATGTCATCACATGTATCATTATAACATTCATCTCATGAAAATAAAACATTCAATATTTATATTGATATCATTTAATGGACAATTTTAGTTAGCATGAAATCCAATTTCAAGTCCAAAATAAACTCTTTTATTTTAACTACAAAATTGCTGAAAAAACATGGAATTCAATTTCAAATCAAAATAAACTCCTTTATTTTCAATTTTGAAATTTTTGAAAAATCGAAAATCAGAAGCCTGGGCACTGCGGCAAATCCCAGATTGCATTTTTACTTCTTTGTTTCATAAAACATGATTTTATACCAACAAATATGCATAATTAAATTGTTTTAAACATATATCAATGTATATATCGAATCAAAACAATTAATAATTCGCATAAAGATGGCTCTGATGTCACTGTTGGTTTGCAGAAACATGACATACATACAATCAACATATACATAACAACAAAAGCATGACATAAATCGAATTTAAAATTTTCTGCAATCCCAGGAATCACCTTATGCGATATTATTAATCGAGGAAGGATAAAAGATATACCTTATGAAGATAATCAACTCCTTGATGTAATCTTCAAGTTCCAATCCTTTGATCTTCCGCGCTCCTTCCAATCCTTGGATCAAACGCAAGCTACTCAGTGTGTGCAGCGCTCTAAAGGTGATCCACCAAGAGATGATTATTGAAGAAGTAAATTTTAGGTTTCTCCAAATCTTGGGTGGCTAGCCCTAATTTTCTCACCTAACTCCTTAGGTTGTAGAGAATTCTTACGTAGTATCCAAATACTGATAGTAAAGTGTGTAACTCTAATCTATCATAAGGCATCTCTTTATATAGACTCCTCCTAAATTCTTTAGGACTTATGGTTTTTAATTTAATTCCCAAACTATTTAGGAACTAAATTATTTATTATAATAATAAATTTTTTATAAGAAGACTCCTCTTATTAATTTATAATTTAGTATTTCTCCAAATACTAAAATTAATTTATAATTTAGTATTTCTCCAAATACTAAATTATTATTATTAAGTCAATTACTTCTAAAATAATATTTCTCTTTTATGGTGTGACCCTTTAGGTTCAATAGTATACCGGTAGTAGAATAAATAAATTAGAACCATTCTAATATTATTTATAATGAATTAAACTCCTTTAATTCAGATATAAATAAATAATATTTATTAAACACTTTTTTATTTTCCTTCACTGAAAGGTAACCATTCTGCAGAAAAGAGAATAACCAAGAAGAATGTACGTGCACAACTGAAATACATGGAAAGCTACAAGGGACATATCCCAAGCTAGAAAGAAACTATAACAAAGAGTAACCAAGGCCGAACTAAAACATTATGAGAATTATTTTTTGTAGTTGAAGTACAAAGGAATAGTTCCTTAAAGTTTAGTGACTACCTAATAGGATTACCATATCAACCATCTATAGTTCAGGATGCAGAGTGCACCAAGCTTAGAGAGAACAAGATATCATCACTGTAGTGTCTAGCAGGTGGTGTAAGACAAGGGGGATGAAGGAAATAACAAGGCTCACAAGCTATAAAACACACTTCTCAAATCAATTCATATTCAATAGTCTAAAAATTAATCAAGATTACAACTCTATATGGGAAACCTATGACTTAACAACCCTAATATAAAAATGGAAATAACTCTAATTAAAATCTATTACTCTAATTAAACTTCTAGAATAATTAATTTTAAGTACTAATTTCATTTTTTAATTTCTAAATATTAATATAAAGTAACTAATTAATAATCTTTCAAGTCCCTTAGATTGCTCCGCATCAGCAGGCCTTGAATTGATCTATCCCTCAGTGGCTGGCAGGCCATGAAGATAATAAAGTATCCTTCCATGATATTCATGCTCTGTGCGGTTTATAGAGAATAAAAATAAAAATATAGTAGGTTAAATAAAAGGTGTTCCTAGCCATATGCTTATGCGTTGGATTTGTGTTATGATGCTGTGTGTTTTGCTGGCGCCGAAGACTGATATGCTGAACAGAGCAGCCGGCAGTTTTAGATTTAGCATAGTGCTTCTAGTGAATAGCATTTGATTGTAGGGTAACTGTCCATTCATCTGGGTTTGATTGTTTTCTTTAAAAAAATAAAAAAAATCCCTACTATTATTATATTTAGGTTGAATACCTTAAGTGGAGTCTAATAATTTAGTGGGCTCTAAAGCTAACCATAATTCTATCTGATATTATTTTGATCTTTTTGTCTGATTAGTTCTCTTCTTGCCTTCTGTAGGAACGACTAAGATTAAGAATCTTGATGATAACACTGGTTCTGTTAGAGTCAAGCTCACAAAAGATGATCTTAAAGAGATTTCTGATGCAGTCCCCATCAACGAGGTGGCAGGGTCTAGAATTACTGAGAATCTTATAAAAGTCTCATGGAGGTTTACAGATACGCGGCCAAAAGGTAGCAAGTAATTAGGCTAATGTACATCTAATTGAAGGATACATTGTATTTCATTTTGCACTTCCTAATACTGCCAGATAAGTTGCTTCTGGATGTTTTCTAACTAGTTGTGACACTAAGTTGTCTTGTTAATATTTATTTCATATATGCTTAAGGCATACTTGAGGTCAATGAAACTGGAGGCTTAAGATTTTTCTTCTACAAAGTTGACAAATAAATGGAAGTACAAAACAGAACGAGGTTTACAAGGCCTCTTTAGTTATGCATTTTTTTTACCAATAATATATACACCTTCAATACTAAAAGAGGATAGGCAGGGGTGAAGATAGTCCAGTAGGTTGATCTGTCTGACCAGCCTAGGCTCATCTCCCTCCCTCCCATCCTTAGTTTCTTTTCTCTCTTTTTTTTTCTTGGGTGCAAAACATGGAGGTAGGTAAGGTATCCCAATCTCCCGGTAGGGTACATTGCACCAAGTTCCCCCATCCGATGCGGGTAGTTTCTTTTTTCCTTTTGTCTAGTTCCCCCAGTTTTTTACTCATTAAGTCAGTAATTGTGGTTTTGAGGGGCTGCTTCATCATGTTCCGACTGCATTTTCCATTCTTGATTCAACTTTAGCTAAGGACTGTTGGGTGGAACGTTCTTTGTAAATAGAATGGTTCTGCAGCCTCTGTTCGTCATGACTTTAACAACTCCTCTATTGAGATGTTTTGTGCTTTGACGTAGCCTTATTGTATGTGGATTTCCCCTACCTCTAGGTGGTGTTAGTTTTCAGAGGATCTTACATTTTGATTTATTTTAAACTTGCTTTTGAAACTTTAGTTTGTGGGGCAAGTACGCCAGTCTTGGTAAAATCTTTTTTTTCCCATGGGTTTCTTTCTTTTTTTTCTTTATTTCTCCCCCCCCCCTTTTTTTAAAAAAAATAAATTGGATTGGGTTAAAGTTTATTTTCACATTGATTATAATGTGTTGTAGGATCCAATTCCTCAATAAAATTTGATAGGTCTCAAAATGGGTTGCTCTTCCTTCAAGTTAATTGTTTTATTGTTGAAGTAAAAATAAAAATTTGGTTAAACTTGTTTTTAAATGAATAAAGCTTTGGGTCCTTTGTGTTTGGTTTGCTTAACGTATAGTGTTGGTTAGGGCTGTAAATTGATATATACGGATCAGGATACAGTTGCATCTGTATCCGTATTTGGAAAATTTATACCCTATTCATATTCGTATTCGGTATTCGGTGAATTTTAAAAATACTATCCGTATTCAATATTCGAAATAATATCGGAATACGGATAATATACATTTCCGTTTATTTTATTCAAACGAATAAATTATTCGAATATTTGGGTTCGAATTCGTTTATCAGTTACTTAATAAACAATTCATTCAAATTATTTTTTTTTAAAAATAAATAATTATTGTAGACGTCGAAATTTTTCATTTTCATTTTAGTTTTAAAGATCGTGAGTTTAAAGGGTGTTTTTGGAAAAAAAATTGACTTATGTCGACGCCAACAAATTTTGAATGTTTGATTTTAAAGTGGACCAATTAGACATGGTCGTCAATTGGTAAAGGTTCAAATGGATGTACCAACTCATCTGGATTTTAAAGTTTAAATAATCGAGATGGTCCATTATGTGACTCTGTAAAATTGGTCCGTAATTAAGATTTATATAGTTCGGGGGATTGCTTAAGTGAGGGGAATGTATTTGGCATCCCTCGACTTTCGTGAAACACGGTTACCGCTTTCCTAATGTTTTCTTTAAAAATTTAAATGGATTGCCTCGAGGGTCGTGAGATGTGTGTATTGTGTTCTGTGCCTAGGTGAAAAGTATCGTAAGGAAAATTTAAGGTATCATCTATTAGAGTCGAGTCGAATTGTAAAGCATAAGGTATTGTCTTTTATGTCATTTAAGTCGTCGTGAAAGGGAAAATCTAGGGTTTCGTCTCCTAAATCATATAAATTGTTTAGGGTTTCATCTCCTAGGGTCGTCAAAATTTTGGAATAGTTATTAAAATCGGATCGGACCAGTTGGTTCAACCCTTTTTGATTATAATTCACATAGAGATATAGTGCGTTAGTCATCTAGGGTGTTCACATTCATTCTATCAATTGTGGATTTAGTGTGATACGAATATGGTGCATCGAGAGGTGGCCATATTTTACATTCGTGTTCTCGATCAACATTCTAACATAATAAATTGCGAATTGAATGTCTAGCATGATTTATGCTAAAAGTATAATTGATTGATCACCTATATGAAATTGAAAAGTGGATTATAGTGTTGAGACTTAGTTTTGATATCATACGAAAGTTCGAGATTCTTGTGGGTGGTGTATAAGATTATGTGGCGTGTGTCTTATTCATTGTCCTCAAGTATGGATGACTTGCTAGTATTTGGGATAGAGATATATCTAAATGTCATGTGTAACCATTATGAGATTACAAACTTAATAACTCCCTACACGGAGGTTCATTCGTTTGATGGGTAGATTGACTAAGATTATGTGGCGTGTGTCTTGTTGATTATTCATGGAATTGAATGGATTGTTGGCATGTAGGATAAATATATACCTATGTGTCGTGTATGTGTGATTTTCATATGACCATACACTAAGGCTTATGAATAAGGTGAATTTCTCGGTTAACAATTCTTATGAATTAACTAGTTGAAAATGAGAGAGATAAGAGATTTAAATGAAGTGTTGGGGGAAATTGTAATCTTAGACTTGTTAATACTAGATTTTCATTATCTTAAAAGCTTGTCAATTAGTTAATCAAACAACTTAAGTTTTCATTGTTTAAATAAGATTGAAATGATAAAAGGTTAATACTTGGTAAACATTAGAAACAATTCCTTGTGGGATCGATACGTTATTTACTCTTTATTACTTGTTGACCGCGTATACTTGCGCGTGTTTTATCGGTTGTGAAATTTATCAACAGAATGCTCTATGTTCTTTAGACATTGTCTCTGCTGTTATGTCATAGAGGACTGCTCTACGATCTTCTGATGCTTTAGCACTTTTATTGTAGAGAAATGCTTTAATATCTTCAGATATTATCTTTGTTGTGCTTCGGTGGTGGCAGAGTATCTTTGTTGTCTTTGGCTCAACTCAACGATTACTTGATCAAGCTGTTGCTTACCCACTCCACGATCTTGTCCAGTAGAGTCTTGCTGGAATTGTAGAGTATTGGATTGAGCTATTCTATGATCTCTGTTAGGACTTGATGCTTTGGATGCACTCTGAGATCTTCGTTTATCTTGTCTAATAACTCAAGGATAACTCACTTGATAATCTTATGCGGACTGCTGCCTTAACTTTTGAATGCTCATGCAGAGGTTACTCTACGTTCTTGCTTGGTCGTAGACTGTTCATGGGAGTTGTAGAGTGACTGACTGTATTAACTCTACGAACCCAAGAACAAAAGCTCTACGATGCCGAATGAGCTCTGCGACTGGCCGAGCCTTACTTTACATTTGCCTGGCAGGCTCTGCGATGCTTTGTTGGTTGAACTCCAAGTTGGCTGACTGCTCTACGATCATTCTCTGTCAAGCCGAGGTTGTTCTTTGATAGAGTTGCTCTACAATAGCTCTATCAGTCTTTTTACATATAACATTTTAGCTCACAAGATCAACCTACCAAGTTTGATCTTTTTCTATTCTAAGTCCTTGTACATCAAATTCATTTAAGAACTTTACAATACTTATCATTACAAATATGCTTTGATTAGATAAATAACAGTTTAGCTCAGATCATCCTAACATATTTGATCTTTTCAATCTAAGTCCTTGTACATATATTTCCTTAAGAACTTTACAAAGCTTTATCAATGAATGTTCTTTTAACTATTTTGCCATCAATCAAATCTCATATAATGAATTGTAGAATCTCACGTAGATCTTTTAACAATCTCCCCCTATGAGAATGGACGTAAGGGACTCATGCAGATTCTCAACAGGAGGAACCAAAACATAGAAGAAGTTACGTGGGAGCTCAAGAGTAAAATGCGAGAAAACTACCCACATTTATTTCTGTAAACCTATACTGTAATTTCGATGACGAAATTCTTATAAGGAGGAGAGAATGTAATATCCTGAATATTTATAAAACTTATAAATATGATATTAAATGACTAAAGTTGATTGTAAAATAATTTCCAGGACGAAATTCTTGTAAGTTGGGTTGAATGTAATATCCCAAATATTTCAAATGTGATCTGACCTAAACCCTAAGGGTTAAAACTTAGAAATCAGATATGCCCGTGAAATCCTTCTTGTATCCTTTTGGGACTTTTCACATTACACGAAATAGTGTTTATATGAGTCACAGAACCCAGGGAGTCAATAAAGATTTTTCGAGAAAAAGATGAAAAACACAATTTTCGAGAAAACGCCTTTCGTCTTTTTAAATAGTTCTTTTCGTCGTTTCGACTTGTTATATTTCACGACATAGTAATTATACGTGGTTTATAGACCAATGAACCAATAATATTTTTCCTACGAAAAAGACGAAAACATTATTCATTCGAGAACTGTTCTCCGAATTTTAAAATTTCAGATTCCTGAATAGCGTTATAATACGGAGGATGAATACTTTTCCATTAATAAAAATTCTACCCGAAATAATTTTCGAGTATTATTAATTCATGAATACGGGATGAATACACATCGAATACCGAAAGAATACGAAGAATATTATAAGTATAATGTACCGTATAAATACGAGAATTATACTGAAGATTATATGAGATTGATACAAGATTAATACGAGGCCTAATAAAAGTAGAATACGAATATTATACGAAAGGAATACGTATTAATACATTATACTAAATAGTTGAAATCAAACTTGTTTTTAACTAGAAATCCAAGTGAAATGCTTCCGGTCAGTCACGATCAAGTATGGTTATCCATGTGAAATGGTTTAGAACAATCAGAGCTGAGCTAGACAATACCAACTTAGTGTAACCAAACTAGGGAAAGAAAACCTAGTTAGACTAACTAATTAGTAGCTAAATCCAAGAAAACTGAAATGGACCAATCAAAACCAAGGAAAGCTAACTGGTGATCCAAGTGAATTGTTTTCGACCAATCGTAGCAAATGATGATGTAAGCATAACATCATCTTTCCTCAAAGAAACACAAAGATGATGTTATCATGATGATGTCATCATGATGTCACGTGGTGGAAGATATTTTAAAATAGTAATGATGATTTTTAGATATTTTAAGGGACTAAGGTGCAATTAATCAAGTACTAAAGTGTAATAAGCCGAGCCCCTAAGGTGTAATTAGCGAAACTATGTTTTCCTATAAATAGCAAGCTAAGTTCATTCATTCCTTACCATTTTCAAGAGCAATTTTAAGTTGCATGAAATCCAATTTCAAGATTAAAATAAACTCTTTATTTTAATTATAAAATTATTAAGAATATTATATATATATATATATATATATATATATATATATATTACACCAGGTACTTCGGTATATAATATATATATATATATATATTATTAAATCATGTTAGCTTTTCTAGTGAACAGGAAGACCAATCATGTTACTGGCGTGAATCTAAGCATAATCAGGATACTTTTCGAAGTTAACATGAAGCAGGATACTTTTCTAAGTTATATATATATATATATATATATATATATATATATATATAAAAACCGAAGTAGGATCACCCATTTAATTAAATAAAGTGATTTCGTTTTTCATAAAATAATAATTTTATACAACTAATTATGCCCAATAAATTATTCTAAATACATACCCATATATAATTAGAATCAAAACAATTAATAATTTGCATAAAGATTGGCTCTTGATACCACTGTTAGGTTTGTATAACGCGAACATGCAATCAAATTACATAAATAGAGCGGAAGCGTGACAAAATCAGATTTTAAAATTTTATACAAACCATCACCATGATCTTTCTTTATGCACAATTATTAATTAAACGAAAGAGATGGAGAATAAGAACTATACCCTTGTAGAACAAAGCTTCCTCAGGTACAAGTTCAACTCCTAGTCCTTCGAGTTCTCCTTGAATTCAACGGTGTGATTCCTTCCTTTGATCAATGTTAACCACCCAAGTGTTTGGCCTCTAGAGGTGATCCACCAAGGAAGAACAAATATTCAAGAAGTTGGGTGTTTGGAAAAACCCTAGTTTCTATCTCTATAGAAATTGTAAGTACTCTCCATAATCTAATGTAAGAGTGTGTAACCCTAATCTATGATAAGACTTCTCTTATTTATAGATGTAGGAAAACCCCTTCCCTAAACTATTTAGGATTAGGGTTTCTATTTTAATTAAACTCCTTTAATTATATTCCTAATCCAATTAGGAATTAATGAGAGAGAGTACTTCTATTAATTAATTCCCAATCCCTATTAGAAATTAAATAATAGTTATATTAATTAATTCTCAATCCCTATTAGGAATTAAATAATAGTTATATTAATTAATTCCCAATCCCTATTAGGAATTAAATAATAGTAATAGTAATAATAATAATAAGACTCCTCTTATTAATTTATATTTAATATTTCCAAAATATTAAATAATAAATATTAAGCTATTTAATTTATTCTATCTCCATAGATTAAATTAAATATACTTAACTTATTATTACAATTATGTCATTTACTTCTTAAATAAATATTTTCCTTTTGCGGTGTGACCCTTTAGGTTCTCCATATTAAACCGGTTGTGAATAAATCAATTAGAACAATTCTAATCTTATTTAAATAAATAAATTAAACTATTTAATTCATTTAAATAAATAATATTTATTCTACAATAAGGGTAAGCCTCCTTAGCGATCAACGACTTTCCAGATAATATAGATTTCAACATTAATCACAAAAGAACCTTTGAGTAAATAGTTACCGTACAATTCAATCCTTCTACCATACAATGTCCCAATTAAATATAAGACATGAAATTTCTGTCAAGTCTTATTTTATTTAATTATATGTATTTCGATTCCCAAATACACAACTTTAAATAATGCAAATTAGAAACTCCTTTCTAATTTCATTCTGCCTTGGCCAAGGACTACTGAGTTGTTATTTATCGAATCACATAGGACATTCACATCTTTTACTAGACGTGGTAGATTCTTTGTTGATCATTCACCTATCTCCATGTACAACTTATTATACCCAATCATACCCTTTGATATACCCTAAAGGTCTTAAGGGACATGTCAAAGTATAACTCATCATACACAAGATACTATGATGATCTCAAGTTCAAGGATCACTTGTACTACTATCACTAGAGGAATTCCTATTGACAGACGAGTAAAACTCCATTAGGTATTCCTTAGCGAGTCACGTTCAATGAACTTATTCTCTAATAAGCACCTACATACTTGCTTTAGTGTCTCCACACAAATGATTATGAGATCAATCATCCTCTTCCTAAGAGCAAGCAACGTATGTACTAATCTATCCGGATTCACTAATCCCCAATTTAGAAATCCAATGATTAGGAACAATTTTAGTTTGTGAGCTATCTAGAGTTTAGATCTCATTAGCATGATCACTATCATGATTCTAAAAGCATTGCTCAAAACTATGGGTTTATCACATTTAATATAACAGCACCATGTAGATAATATAAAATGCCTTTTAAGAAAATCAATTCTTTTATTAATAAATGAATAAGATTACAAAGTATATGCTACATCATATCAAATATGATTGGCTTGTGTGCATACTACTTTCAATCTCCCACTTGCACTAAAGTCAATCGCCATGGTATCTAATCCCCATCTTCTCTAAGTGACGATCAAACTGCTGTTGTGTTAAAGCTTTAGTAAATGGATCTGCAATGTTGTCTTGAGAGTCCACACGCTCCAGGGTGACATCTCCTCTTCCAATGATTTCTCTAATCAAATGAAAACGGCACAAAACGTGTTTGGATTTCTGATGAGACCTGGGTTCCTTAGCCTGCGCAACAGCTCCGGTGTTGTCACAGAATAACGGTACGGCTCCTCTAATGCTAGGAACCACTCCAAGTTCAGTTATGAACTTCTTCATCCAAACAGCTTCCTTTGCAGCTTCACTTGCAGCTATGTACTCTGCCTCTGTCACTGAATCAGCAACTGTTTGCTGCTTGGAACTCTTCCAACTCACCGCGCCACCGTTTAAGGTAAACACATACCCTGAAACGGATTTATAGTCATCTTGGTCCGTTTGAAAACTTGAGTCTGTATAGCCCTCTAGTTTTAATTCAGACCCACCGTAGACAAGAAATACATCCTTAGTTCTTCTCAAGTACTTTAGGATGTTTTTCACTGCCTTCTAGTGCTCTTCTCCTGGATTCGACTGATATCTGCTTGTTACACTAAGTGCATGAGCGACATCTGGTCTAGTACATATCATACCGTACATGATAGATCCTATTGCTGAAGCATACAGAATCTTACTCATTCGGTTTCTCTCCTCAGGTGTCTTTGGGGCCTGTTTCTTGGAGAGATGTATTCCATGGCTCATCGGCATGAGACCTCTCTTGGAATCTTCCATGCTAAACCTCTTTAGCATCGAGTCAATGTACTTTCCTTGGGTCAAGCCAAGCATCCTTTTAGATCTATCTCTATAGATCTTTATCCCCAAAATATAGGATGTCTCACCCAAGTCCTTCATGGAGAAGTGTTTAGATAACCAAATTTTGATCGACTGTAGCATAGGAACATCATTCCCTATCAGTAATATGTCATCAACATATAATACAAGGAATGAAACAGCGCTCCCACTAACCTTCTTGTACACACATGGTTCATCCTCATTTTTGATAAAATCAAACCTTTTGATTATCTCATCAAAATGGATGTTCCATCTTCGAGAAGCTTGCTTCAATCCATAAATGGATCTTTGTAGCTTACAGACTTGGTTTGTTCCAACCGTTGAAACAAAACCCTCTGGCTGTATCATATATACATTCTCCTCAAGCTCTCCATTGAGGAAGGCCGTTTTCACGTCCATTTGCCAGATCTCATAGTCATGATAAGCTACAATTGCAAGCAAAATCCGAATGGACTTGAGCATAGCTACTGGTGAGAAGGTTTCATCATAGTCAACTCCTTGTCTTTGTTTGAAACTTTTTGCAACCAGTCGGGCCTTATAGGTCTCTACCTTGCCATCCGCTCCAGTCTTTCTCTTAAAGACCCATTTACACCCAATAGGCTTAATGCCCTCAGGTGGTGAAACCAAAGTCCATACTTGGTTTTCATACATGGAGTCCATCTCGGATTTCATGGCTTCTTGTCATTTCTCTGAGTCTTCACTACTCATAGCCTCTTCGTAAGTCAATGGATCATCATCATCTATGATGCGTACCTCATCATCATCCTCTATGATGAATCCATACCTATCAGGTATCTTCGATACTCTTCCAGATTTACGAATAGGTAGTGGTACAGTAGGTTCTTCCACTTGGTCAGGTACCTGACTTTGATCCGTAGTATTTTGTGGTTCTTGAACTTCTTCAAGATATATCTTACTCCCACTGACCCCTTCAAGGATAAACTCCTTTTCCAAGAAGGCAGCGTGTTTTGCTACAAACACCTTTTGATCAGTAGGATGATAGAAATAATACCCTACAGTTTCTTTAGGGTAACCCACAAATCTACACTTGTCGGATCTAGTCTTTAGCTTATCATGCTCAAACCTTTTGACATAAGCTGGACAACCCCAAGTCTTAACATACTTAAGATTTGGTTTCTTCCCTGTCCATAATTCATATGGGGTCTTTGGGACGGATTTGGTAGGTAACTTGTTAAGTAGATATGCAGCCGTTTCTAGGGCATAACCCCAGAAGGATATTGGAAGGTCGGTAAAACTCATCATGGAACGAACCATGCCCAACAATGTTCGATTTCTCCTTTCAGATACACCATTCAACTGTGACGTCCCTGGTGGAGTCCATTGTGAGATTATACCATTTTCTTTGAGACAATTGAGAAACTCATTGGTTAAGTATTCCCCTCCTCGATCCGATCGAAGAATCTTAATACTCTTACCAGTTTGCTTCTCTACTTCACTTCTGAATTCTTTGAACTTTTCAAACGATTCAGATTTGTATTTCATTAAATACACATATCCAAATCTAGAATGATCATCAGTGAAAGTAATAAAATAAGAATACCCTCCTCGTGCATTCGTTGTCATAGGTCCACATACGTCTGTGTGTACCAACGCTAACAACTCTGTAACTCTTTCTCCTTTTCCACTAAAAGGAGATTTAGTCATCTTACCCATGAGACAAGATTCACAAGTTGGATATGATTCATAATCAGATAGCTCTAAAAGCCCATCTTTATGCAACTTGGTTAATCTTGTTTCATTGATATGACCGAGTCTACAGTGCCACATAAAGGTATAATTAACATCATCTCTTTTTCTTTTCTTAGTTTGTTCAATTTGAAGTATATTTTCATGCAAGTCAAGTATGTAAAGTCCATTCAGTAGGTTCCCAACACCATATAAAACATTTTTATTATAAATAGAACAACTGTTGTTCTTTATTATAATATCAAAACCATCCATATCCAATACAGAAATTGAAATAATGTTTCTAATGAGTGTCGGAACATAATAACAATTATTTAAACTAATGAACTTTCCCGAAGGCAGTGCTAAACAATAAGTCCCTACAGCTAATGCAGCAACCTTTGCTCCATTTCCCACTCGTAGGACGACTTCATCCTTGTTCAGCTTTCTACTTCTGCTTAGTCCCTGCATATTATTACATATGTGAGAACCACAGCCGGTATCCAATACCCAAGTAGAATTTTGACTTTCAGAAAAATTAATTTCAATCATGAACAAACCTAGATCAGAAGTCGAAGCTTCTCCAAGCTTCTTTTGGTCCGCAAGATACTGCTTGCAGTTCCTCTTCCAATGTCCCGACTTGTTGCAGTGGTAGCAAACTCCTTTGCTATCTGGATCAGGTTTCTTCTTATCCTTTCTCTTCGCCTTGCCCTTAGCCTTCTTGTCTTTCTTCTTTTCAGAAGATACCTTGGGCCTCTTCCTTTTCTTGGAAGAATCATCCACCAGTAAGACTTGGTTCTTGTTGGATGAGAAGTGACCTTCAGCTGTTTTCAGCATGTTAAGTAACTCAGGCAAGCTGACGTCCAACTTATTCATGTGAAAATTCACAACAAATGGTGAGAAGGTGTCCGGGAGTGACTGCAAGATCAAATCTTGGCTTAACTCCCCATCCATCACGAACCCAAGCTGTCCAAGTTGTTCAATTAGATTGATCATCTTAAGGACATGAGTCTCAACAGCAGTGCCCTCGGTCATACGAGATCGGAAGAGCTCCTTAGATATCTGATATCTAGCAGTCCTACTTTGCTCACCATACAACTCTTTGAGGTGCAGCAATATAGTAGGAGCATCCATAGTTTCATGCTGACGCTGAAGCTCGTTACTCATGGATGCGAGCATGACGTATTGAGCCAAGATTGCATCATCTTGCCACTTTCTAAAAGTAGCAATCTCTTCCTCAGAGGCTGTTTCTGCAACATTTGCAGGGACTGGCGAATTTAGGACATAAGAAATCTTTTCAGCAGTGAGAACAATTCTCAGATTCCTTAACCAGTCCGTGTAATTCGGTCCGGTCAGTTTGTTAGCATCAAGTATGCTACGCAGTGATAGTGAGTTTGACATTTTTAAATTCTGCATGTGAAATAAACAACATTTTAGCATACATTCATTTTATTAATCATCAAAATAAATTAGGTCTTTATTTAAATTGGTATCTCCCACTATTTTCATCAAACTATATTACCCTCATTATATAGTTCGGCAAATCTAGTTAAAGATTTGCTAATGAGAATAAGGATCTCATTTCAAATGTATATAGCCTTGTGTGACACAACAAACTATATATAAATAAATAGGTAGACAACTATTGTCAATTACATCACTATGTAACTCCTTGTATTTTGCCTCTTAGATTATTTTGATCAAGTGTGACACATCCGAATCAAAATTATCCAAGTTAAGTCCAACCTAGCACTTCCATATATTCGAAAGAAAAACACTGTCCTTGTGTGACACAACAAAACAGCATCGTTCAGTCTATTTATAAGCATCAAATGTGATAAAGCAACATCTTAAATATTTAATACTTGCCTTGTGTGACACAACAAACTCATATTAAATATTTAATACTCTATCGCTTTACCATGCTAGAAGGCGACGTTCGATATTCCAAATATCTTTGAACGCTTAGGACTTAATATAATTTCTTTGAGGGGTTTGTTATTATTAGTCTCATCTTGTTTAGCGCGCATGCACATATATATATAAAATACGCGTCATATTATTTAACATGCGAAGCATGTTGGATAATATATAATATATATATATAGTAAGCATGCACATATAGAATACTATATTCTACCCGGATTGATTATGGACTTTTATTCTAGTTTGGTTCACTAGAGCCACCAAGTGAACCAAAAGGTCAAACCTAGGGTGCAAGAATTAAATTTAAATATAACTATTACATTTAAACCCCGGGCTCCTTTACAAACGGGTCTTCAAGCGCTCCTTGCTCCTTGGTCTCCAATTCTTCAAAATAATTCTAACTAATCCTATTGCATAAACTATTTAAAATAAATAGAAACCTTGATCAGCAGTCAAGGGGAAGTACATAGGAAGGAGATAGAATTTACATTAAGAAAAATTAGAGAAGACGAGGTACGCAGACCCCATTTATAAAAACTCATACATTCAAGCATCCTCTAAAATAATTTCAATCACACATTGGTCAATAGTCCATAATCAATCCCTATTTATTATCATACATATCTCTATATGTATCAATAAATAACATTCATCTCATGAATAATAAAATCATTCTATATATATATATATGAGTATCATTTAATGGGCAATTTTAAGTTGCATGAAATCCAATTTCAAGATTAAAATAAACTCTTTATTTTAATTATAAAATTATTAAGAATATTATATATATATATATATATATATATATATATATATATATATATATATTGCACCAGGTACTTCGGTATATAATATATATATATATATATATATATATATATAAACCGAAGTAGGATCACCCATTTAATTAAATAAAGTGATTTCGTTTTTCATAAAATAATAATTTTATACAACTAATTATGCCCAATAAATTATTCTAAATACATACCCATATATAATTAGAATCAAAACAATTAATAATTTGCATAAAGATTGGCTCTTGATACCACTGTTAGGTTTGTATAACGCGAACATGCAATCAAATTACATAAATAGAGCGGAAGCGTGACAAAATCAGATTTTAAAATTTTATACAAACCATCACCATGATCTTTCTTTATGCACAATTATTAATTAAACGAAAGAGATGGAGAATAAGAACTATACCCTTGTAGAACAAAGCTTCCTCAGGTACAAGTTCAACTCCTAGTCCTTCGAGTTCTCCTTAAATTCAACGGTGTGATTCCTTCCTTTGATCAATTTTAACCACCCAAGTGTTTGGCCTCTAGAAGTGATCCACCAAGGAAGAACAAATATTCAAGAAGTTGGGTGTTTGGCAAAACCCTAGTTTCTATCTCTATAGAAATTGTAAGTACTCTCCACAATCTAATGTAAGAGTGTGTAACCCTAATCTATGATAACACTTCTCTTATTTATAGATGCAGGAAAACCCCTTCCCTAAACTATTTAGGATTAAGGTTTTTATTTTAATTAAACTCCTTTAATTATATTCCTAATCCAATTAGGAATTAATGAGAGAGAGTACTTCTATTAATTAATTCCCACTCCCTATTAGAAATTAAATAATAGTTATATTAATTAATTCTCAATCCCTATTAGGAATTAAATAATAGTTATATTAATTAATTCTCAATCCCTATTAAGAATTAAATAATAGTAATAGTAATAATAATAATAAGACTCCTCTTATTAATTTATATTTAATATTTCTAAAATATTAAATAATAAATATTAAGCTATTTAATTTATTCTATCTCCATAGATTAAATTAAATATACTTAACTTATTATTACAATTATGCCATTTACTTCTTAAATAAATATTTTCCTTTTGCGGTGTGACCCTTTAGGTTCTCCATATTAAATCGGTTGTGAATAAATCAATTAGAACAATTCTAATCTTATTTAAATAAATAAATTAAACTATTTAATTCATTTAAATAAATAATATTTATTCTACAATAAGGGTAAGCCCCCTTAGCGATCAACGACTTTCCAGATAATATAGATTTCAACATTAATCACAAAAGAACCTTTGAGTAAATAGTTACCGTACAATTCAATCCTTCTACCATACAATGTCTCAATTAAATATAAGACATGGAATTTCTGTCAAGTCTTATTTTATTTAATTATATGTATTTCGATTCCCAAATACACAACTTTAAATAATGCAAATTAGAAACTCCTTTCTAATTTCATTCTGCCTTGGCCAAGGACTACTGAGTTGTTATTTATCGAATCACATAGGACATTCACATCTTTTACTAGACGTGGTAGATTCTTTGTTGATCATTCACCTATCTCCATGTACAACTTATTATACCCAATCATACCCTTTGATATACCTTAAAGGTCTTAAGGGACATGTCAAAGTATAACTCATCATACACAAGATACTATGATGATCTCAAGTCCAAGGATCACTTGTACTACTATCACTAGAGGAATTCCTATTGACAGGCGAGTAAAACTCCATTAGGTATTCCTTAGCGAGTCACGTTCAGTGAACTTATTCTCTAATAAGCACCTACATACTTGCTTTAGTGTCTCCACACAAATGATTATGAGATCAATCATCCTCTTCCTAAGAGCAAGCAACGTATGTACTAATCTATCCGGATTCACTAATCCCCAATTTAGTAATCCAATGATTAGGAACAATTTTAGTTTGTGAGCTATCTAGAGTTTAGATCTCATTAGCATGATCACTATCATGATTCTAAAAGCATTGCTCAAAACTATGGGTTTATCACATTTAATATAACAGCACCATGTAGATAATATAAAATGCCTTTTAAGAAAATCAATTCTTTTATTAATAAATGAATAAGATTACAAAGTATATGCTACATCATATCAAATATGATTGGCTTGTGTGCATACTACTTTCAGTATTTAGTAAGAATATTTATTTTATAAGCAGTTATAATGCTGAAATTATCTCAAATATAATAGCCGAATATTCATTTTACAAGCAGTTATAATGCTCAATTTATTTTAAATATAGTTGATGAATATTCATTTTATAAGCAGTTATAATGCTAAAATTATTTCATGTATAGTAGAAGGAGTCTTATTTATAAGAGGTAATAATGCCCAAAATAAAACTTAAAAGATTAAATCGTTAAAATGCTTAATTAGTTTACATGAACTTATGATCGTGTATGATTTACGACGAACGTTTAGACCGTTATATTTATTTGTAAAAGATATACGAGGCAAGTTTTCTAATTTCATTTAATTTTCATATTGAATGCAAGTTCTTTCCGCACTCTGTGCAACATCGAGCTTTTAACTGCTGAATTTCATTTGATTTATGAAATTCATTATATTATGTAAGTTTTCTAACTTCATTTAATTTTCATGTTGAATGCAAGTTTTTTTCGCATTCTGTGCAACATCGTGCTTTTAACTGTTAAATTTCATTTGATTTCTGAAATTCATTATATTATGATAGTTTCTAACTCTCATTCGAATTACGTTCTTATGCAAGTCTTCTAATCCTTGTACATCTGTTGTACGCACTCTTTTAAATATTTTGTTCGTGTTATCTATTATTGGGAAGTTATTACTTTTTGTTCAAGCATAACTTAACGAAATGAACTATTATTTGTGTGAATTTGATTTGATATTATATTATCTCAAAGCATAAACTGAGTAGAAACCAATAATGTTTGGTACAACATATATATACTGAACTATTTGCGTCTTTATATAAGAGTGATGACCAGGCAGGTATATATACTGACCGTAGTTTATAGGCAGTATTAAACTGACCTTTGTGTGTCTGGGACACTGTTGTTAGGATGATATGCATACTCCTAGGGTATAAATAGGCTGATCCCCTATTAAATATCTGAACTAATGATTCTTTAGTCTATATGACCTCTCGGAATAATTACCATGTCTGGTTGAACAGAACAACCTATGAATTCTAAGTCTTTATGACTGACAGAATCTAGAAAATGTGGGGGTTTGACAGACAAACCTCAGTATATATATGTGAAAAATCTTTGAACTATATGTTCATTCAATTCAAACACAGTGTGAGTACAAATTGTAAATGCTTAAAACTTGCTAAGCCTTTTTGTAGCTCATCCTTGCAAATATAATTTCCTTTTCAGCGTTGAATGAAAGTCCTTGATGTTCCAATTCAGACCCCAATGGAAAGAGACCCTGCTAGATTAGCTTTAATACTTTTACTTGTATTTGCTTAAAAGTCTTTTCAGACTTTGATGTAATAACAATGCGATTTTGGAATCTATGTAACCAAACTTAAAGTTATGAAATATATTATCATCCTTTTGTTATATCAATTACGTTGTATTTACATTCTTAGATGAGATAGAAAGTAGTACTGATTTAGTACAGTATCCATATGAACTATACATCTGAATGAGGGTATTAAATGATCTTGGGAGTTCTATAAGTACTGAGGTTCCCCTTAATGGGCGCCGGTATGGTATTTACCTTAACTAAAATGCGCCTCTCGGTTCCAAGAACAATCTTATCATTAATACTGTGAATATTAGATAGATAGGAATTATTAATATGAAAGAGATATCCATGAGATATAAATCTATACATCCAAGTGAGGGTATCCAAACACAATAATTGTTTTGACGAGAACTATTATTTGTTATGGGATACTGTGAACCTTTGATAGATAGAAGTTATATACTATAGAATATTTATAGTTAATTAGTTAAACGTGAGCACCAAATCTACTACAGGAAGTGTAGAGATTATGGGGGCGTCACACTTTTCTTGCTGCCATATATCTTCACCACTTCTCAATGTAATTGCACTTACATTCTCTTTTGGATTGACAACTATCTGTGAAGGTAACCTCCCTGAACCTTGAGAATTCAATCTACCAACTGTTGTAGCAAGCTGACTAATTCGAGTCTCCAACTGGTGTATGGAACTCTTTATTTCCTGTTGGAACTGTTGTGCTTGGGTTATGAAGGCTTTAAACATATCCTCAAGAGATGGTCCAGAACTGGAAGGAAATGCTTGTTCATGTTGGAACTGTTGTTGAGCTGACTGAAAACCTCCATAACTCAAGTTGGGTTGATCTCCCCATCCTGGATCATAAGTGTCGGAATAAGGATCATATTACTGCTGATGTTGTCCTAGGAATGTCTCCACAGCATTGACTTGTTGAATAATTTCATCCTCTTGCAATATTGGACATACATCAATTGTATGCCCTGATATTGAACAAATTCCACACACCTTTGCAACTTGCATATTCCCTACAACCATCTGTCGAACCATAGCAGTTAAATCCGAAATCTGTTGCTTCAAGATTACATGTGCCTACCTCATTTACCCTTTTTGGTGCATCCTCCATCCTAGTTCAATACTGTTGTGAGTTAGTTGTAATGTTTGCAATTAAGTTCCTTGCAGCCTCAGGTGTCTTATCAACTAGTGCTCCTCTACTTGCTGCATCAATCATACTCCTATCCATTGGCAACAATCCCTCATAGAAGTATTGAATCAGGTGTTGATCATCAATTTGGTGAGGTGGACAGCTGGAACACAACTTTTAAATCTTTTCAAGTACTCATAGAGAGTCTCTCTATTGAATTGCCTGATTGCACATATCTTCTTTCTTATGTTAGCCACTCTTGAAGCAGGAAAGTACTTCTCCAAAAATAGCTTTTGCATCTCATTCCATGATTGTATTGATCCCGAAGGAAGATAGTATAACCAGTCCTTTGCCAAATCTGCTACTGAGAATGGAAAAGCTCTAAGCTTGATTTGTTCCTCTGCTCGTGGCTTCATGGTGGAACATACCACATGAAACTCCTTTAGATGCTTGTATGGATCTTCACCTGCAAGACCACGAAAAGTAGGCAAAAGGTGTATTAGTCCTGATTGTAATTCAAAAGAAGCATCTAAAGTAGGATACTCAATACACAGTGATGGTTGATCAAGATTTGGAGAAGCTAATTCTTTCAAAGTCTTATTGTTGTTGGGAGCAACCATCTCTTCTTCGTTTGAATTTGCAGTAGAGTTTTATCTCTGGATCAAATTTCAATTCAAGAGAGTGAGAGGATTGAGTCCTAAACTAAATAAATAAACGAGAAAAAAGAATAAATAAAAACAAATAACACTCCCCGACAACGACGCCAAAATTTGGAAGCTGTCGTTAACACTCCAAAATTAAACCTTACTTCTACTCTATGAATACAGAATTCAGGATAGTGACAATCAATGATCGATCCCATAGAGAATGAATTTATCTTTGTTTATTCTATTGTTTCCTAAATCAAAATACTACCAAATATAAATTCGAGGGTTTTGAGTTTGATTAACTAATTAATAAAAACAAAAATTAACTATTAAGAATAACCAATGAATTAAAGTTCAGTTCTTCAGTTCAGTATCCCCTTTTCACAATAACAGACTAATCAAGTATAACAATATTTATCCTTCAATGAAACTAACAACCCTAGATAATCGCAATCGCTAATTATCCGAAATTTCCCTTAGGTTTTAAATCTAGTGTGACAATCGCCCCCACTAGACCCTAACTATCATACAACCTAGAACTATCAATCTAGATTTAATATAACAGCAACATTAAAAATTAGAGAATTAGGTTATTACAAGCAACAATCACACAATCAGGGATTATTTAACTTGTCTTCTGATAATCATAATAATACTCAAAAGCTTGTCCACAATCAGGTATTATTAACTGCTACTTATGATCAGATACAATATCGTTTGCTTAATATATCTTAATCTAACAGATATTATTTTTGGCGCCACCAAATTCGGGTCCCTTGAACCTCGGACCTGGTGTGTTACGATACATCATATTTACAACTACTGCGGAAGATATAAATATAAATTGTTTATACAATAAACTCTGCTATATATCTCAAGGTCTATAACCTTTATTTTAATACATATTTACCTTTAGATTCACAAAAAAAGTTTACACAATTAACTTACATCAAATAACTAATTTGGTTATCATGCATAACACTATAATCTTATCCTTTGCTTCTGTCTCTGTCTTTCCTCGAACATTCGTATTAATCTGAAATTTGTTATCATGATATAGCAAGGGTGAGCAACTATTTTATCCAGCAAGTTTAAATACAAGAAAGTTATATCATGATTGAAAGAATGAATAAGCTTTAGAATTTTTTAACAATATAATAATTATGAAAGAGCATGAATCAAAATTTCAATGATTGAATGACTGAATTCAATAATACATGGTGTCAATAATGACCATGAACCAATTTAACTGAACCTTATGGTAATGAAGGTGATCAGTCTTTCATACCTGATGGACATATGCAACATGCACTATGTGCGAGTCAATAATTTAAGGAGGTGGAATATTTTAAAGAATTAAACCACTAGTATGCTTGAAACATAGCAACTCAAGTTTGAGTTAAGAGGAACTTGCAATAACGTAAGAAGTTGAGTAAGATAGAACTTGCTCAATATAAACTTGAGTAAGATTAAGGAAACTTGTCTGTACCGTCGATTACTGCTATGCAATCTAATTTAACCCCTTATGAAAGACCTATCAGTTATAAGATTGATCTTTTAATTAGCATATCATATTATACCTCATATCACTACTAATATTTAAGCACATAATCAAATATTAGATAACACCTTAGCACCATACGCATTCATAATTCTAAAATTAACACACATCGAGTCTTTAATAGTGTTCAATATAGTATGCTGAGTGGTTTCCCACAAACACCCAACAAACTAGTTTTCGTCTCGTCTACACTGTTTTCATAGTGAGTTAGATCGGTTGCTAGTTCGTATATACCTTACGACTGTACCACTACTTTATCATAAACCTTATGAATTAATACTAAGTCTTTCATTTTATAAGTTCTTCTTTATAATCCATTAAGCCTGAATACCTAATCCAGCAAATTGGATTATCCAAACATACCAATCCAGCAAACTGGATTCAAACTATCCTACAATCCAGCAAACTGGATTCACTAATTTAGCAAACCATATTCACCAATTCAGCAAGCCGGATTCAATCAATTCAGCAAGCCGAATACCACAATCCAGTAAGTTGGATTTAAACTGTAATCACTTTTTAACATATCGAATTTTCAATTCATCTTAAAATACCACAACCATAATATCTCATCAACATTGACCAATCATAACCTTCAAAAATCTGCATATACCCTATATAGGATTTTTAAGCCATAAAAACATATTTTTCAAATTTTTAACATCACATAACTAATTTAATCCATTTATTCATAACTAAACCATTACCATGAAAAATACCAAATCATCACCAAAAATATTTCTTTTCTGGAATTTGACAGAATATGTCACCCTTATAAACATATATTATTTTCGAAATTTTTAAAATTCATTTACTATATTTAAATAGTCCAAAACAGTCAAAATATTGCTACATTTATCATAAATCGAAAGGTTGCCAGAAAATTCTTACATTTTCAGAGTATCCTGACATATATATATACTTCCAGTAAAAATTTCATAATTTTTAGAATTACCCATAAAGAGTTATTCGGGTGTACTTGTAATAGTAATCCTTTACCATAAAATCCATAACTCTCATTCTACTTGGCCAAAAATTCTCAAATTTTTACAGGACTCAGATAACTTTCCATATTATCACTCTAAATTTTCCTAGAATTTCTAGAGCAAAAAAGGTTGACGAAACTGCCCCTGGAAGGGACTGACCTGTAGCAATTTTCTTCCCCTTTTTGAAAAATCTGGATTGTTTTTACCAAAACAGTCCCTACGAATTTTGTACTCATTATTTTTGAGTTCTACCACTTGGGTTTAACACTTAACTTATATATCTAGTACCCCTCTTTGACGGATCGCAAAAAGGTGTAGATTTCAAATTATAATCTTTCAAAGTAGTAGAAAGTTAGGGTTTTCTAGCCCTTCAGAAACTAGTTTTATTTTTCTTTCTTTTGATCCAACTTTTGACACTCAAAAGAGTTAGATCTAAACACAAAACACTTATTAACATATAGATCAAGAGTTTTTAAGTTTTGAAATCTTAGATCTTTATTTCATCTAAACAACTTAAATAGAAGGAATAACTAGTTTATATATAGTTATAAGTTATACCTTTTATGTGTTATTCTTCTTCTTCTTCCCAAAATAGCTATGAAGATTTACAAAACTCTCTCTCTTCCTCCTCTTCCATGTGGCTATCTCCTCTCTTCCCTCTTCTCTCTCTATGGCCAACCACTTCTTCCTCTCTCTCTCCTTGGTTTGTAAAATGGAAGTTGTAAATGACTATAATAAAATAAAGCTTGCAAGTATACTAGCTCTTACATATAGATATACTAACTATATCTATATATTTTAACATCATGAAGCTAGTTTTAGTAGGCTTGCTTATAGGGTGGCTAATGTGACAACTTAGGGTCTAGGCTATCATTTCAAGTACACACAAAAACCAACACAAGCTACTAATTAATTATATCAAAATTTTAAACTCAAGTGGGCCTCCTCCCCTTCTAAATTCGACAACCCCATGGAGCTTTTGTCCCATTTTTTCTTTTCTTTTAGTTGCTCTAAATGAATTAAATAAGCCACAACAATTATTCCACAAATGGGCTAAGTGTTGGATCTCATTAAATATCAATTTGGGCTTACATTAAATGACTTGGGCTACAAATTAGTCAAGTTTATTTAATTTATCCTTGGACTAATTAATTGTGTCCCATGTTGGTTCATTTAATTTGTCACCCATTAATTACCAAGCCCATGATCAAATAAATGATTGTATTGGTTAGTTAATTAAATAACCTAATCCATTAGTATTGAATTACTAAATGGACTATTAAATATTATTATTAGTATTTCACATTGTTCTCTTTAATTAATACTCATATTAATTAATGTACAAAATTTATTTACTTACTATATTCACTTTAATTGAATATTTAATTAATTTACTTATCATATCAATTGTTTTATATTAAAATTTTTAGTTTAGTCCACTAAATTAAATAACTATTAGTGGGACCTCCTTTAACTTATAATTATTTGGGCCATGTAAATTAGCATGGTCCACCACTTTCAATTTTTATCCTACCCTAATTATTTAATTAGGGTACACATCTCACTCCTTTAGAATTTAATTCCTTACTCATGTACATTTAATTTCTTAACCCAATTAGACTTACTTTAATTAGGTTATAAAATTAATTAGTTGAGATATATAAAATAAATCTCTTAGAGTTAGTATTTATTTTAAATACCATTATTCTCCCATACCATAACCCTTTAGGTTATTTAATTTTCATACCTAATATATAATGATTAGGTTACAAGACCTTCTTTTTAATATCTTTCATTATTAGAATAATTAACTTACTAGAAAGTCTACACCAAAAAGGCCATTAATTGGACTTTCATTTAAAATTATTTGGGCCACTAGTATTCAAGCATTATTAGACCATCACTTGGGCTACTAGTTTATTAAATCTCTTGCTAAACATTTCAATTGGGCTAAGTTAGTAAGTTTACATATTAATTATCCAAGTCCATAATCAATTAAATGAGTGGGCTTGATTATTTAACCAATTGGACTAGTCCATTAATATTTATTTATTATTTGGACTATTAATATCACACTTAAGTTTTATTAACTCCTCATATTTATAATATTTATAAATATGTTACATAGCTTTCCTTTTTTATTTCTTAGTCACTTAAATTAAATAAATTAACTAACTTATTTAATTCACATAACACATTCATTCATATTCCCATACAAATGGAAATTTATTTAGTAAATAAGATATTACAATTAAAATAATATTCTCTCTTTATTAAAATAATTCAATGCTAGAATTTATTTTAATATCCTATGGTAATGCTATGCCCAAAGCAGAAACAAATCAAATGAATCAAAAAAAGGACCTACTAGGAGGAATGGAAAGAAGTCGAGCCAAGCATCAGTTTGACCCTCCGAATAGAGACGCATCCCGTGGAAGAAGTATGCAAACGTGAACGAGATCCCCAATCATAATCTCCAATGCGATCAACGTCTCGAAGAGCTCCCACTAGACTGAAGTGAACTGTAACAGAGTTGTTCGCTAGAAAATAACTCCTCATGATAATCAAAAAAAGACGACGCAAGAGTCGATCACGCTCAACAAGATCATCAGGGAATGACTCTGACAATGCCCCTCTGATGGTCTCAAATGCTAAAGCACTGGAACGTACACTACGGGCCTTCAAGGCCCGAGCATGTGGAGAAAGCCCTAATAATGTGCGAACAACGGTCGGTGAAATATCAACCTCTAGAGGAACCCGCTGACCAGTGAACTCGATACCAATAATATAGCGCCAGTCTAGAGACGTCATCATCACCTCACAGTCTAACAGATGAAGAGACCGACTCTAGTGAAACCATCGCTCAGATAAAGCGCGGAGATAACCCCACGGGCAGCAACGGGGAGCTATGGTGAAGAGATGCTCAAAGCCCCAAGAATCAACTGGGGCCCGGTAGTCGACATGAAGAGCATAATAAAATAGAATAAATGTTGAACCAGTTGCCTCGAGGCTGTGTACACTCCGGAACCTACAACACGAAGGATCAAGACGGCTACCACTCGAGACAAAAAGAGATCAAATGAGAAGAAAACATCTCAAAATTTCTTATACCTCATTAGCGCACAAGTACGCTGATGGATGACAACTCAAATTAAAGCCCAGAAGATCAAGAATAGCCACTCGAGCTCAGGGAAATGCACGACCACGAACAGGTGGAACGGCGGCGTCGAGCTCGGGAAGATCCTCGTCCGCGTTGACAGCATCGGCTCAGTTAACACCAATCAGACGGATACACAACTCTGCCAGACGACGAGCCTGTCTCGTAACCCGGGGAGATGGGGCAGTAGAGGTCGTCCTACGAACCCCCGAAGATGCACAATGGGATGAAGAACTACTCGACATATCCGGATCCATGACTAAACGAAGATCAAACGTGGAATGAGGTACGCCCTATGTTATTCTACATGTTTAAAACGTTATATGCATACCTAGAGAACACTAAAATAGGGGATTCCTAAAGCACGAGTATATTGGTCATCACAATATGCATGGTCTGCATATGTCAGTCTACATCATGTTTTTCCATCAAACTACATCATGTTTTTCCATCAAACACGATACAAAATGTGCACGTACGTCCAGTCATATGACCTAAGAAATTTTTTGCCAATCTCCCCTATAAAATGGATTATCCACATGCACCATGGCATGCATACGTGATCATTTGTAGGTACCGAGGCACAACCCAAGAGAATGTATAATTTACGATATGATACGTTCAAAACGCTAATACAAATCATACGAAGTCATATAGTAGCAATAAAAATATTTCAAAAATTGAAAACTTGCATGTAAAATCAATTCGAACATTAAAACAAATAATTTTTATCAAAAATGTGAGTCGAAAAACGATCTCCAATCATGAAAATTTTTGCGTCCACATGTTCAGCATATTAAAATACATGCATGCATCGAAGCGAAATATTTTATCAAGTCATTAAATCATACATTTGTGATACATTGCATTTGAACTCACTAGTATCCATAATGTAACAAAACGAAAGCAAAAACGCGCAAAAGTTATACGAATACGTTACCTGCAAAGTAATAAACGAATATATGGAGTCGAAACTGACAGGATCAAGCCCCACGAAGCAGAATGCACGAGAATATGAGTTGGAATAGGAGAGAATCTAAGAAAGAAAGCCAAATGAAGCTAAGAATAATGAAAGAACAAGAGGGCCCGAGTGGGGTATATCCACCACGGCCAGCCGCAGGTGCACCTAGCCAACCATGGTGGAACCCACCCCTCCTACTTTGGTGCACATGAGGTCCAAATGCTTCCCTTTTAATCCAAATAGGTGTAATCACGAAGAAAAATGCATTTTCGAAGCCTAAAACGTCATTTTTGGGCAATGACGGCTACGAGAATCTAAAATCTAATAATGATGAATCTTCAGATAAGAAAATGAGAAAAGTGATAATAAAAAAATAAGTCAGAAAATGAGAGAAGCCATAAAAAACAAGTCGAAAAGGAGAAAAAACGAATACTGAAGAAAATATATCTTCTTTTGATTAACCGACATTAAATCCGTTGGGGGCAAGACCCAGCGAAGGCATTGGGGACGAGACCTGATGATAGGTCCGTTGGGGACAAGACTCAACAAAAGCGTCAGGGACGAGACCTGATGATATGTCCGTTGGGGATGAGACTCAACACAAGCGTCAGGGACGAGACCTGATGATATGTCCGTTGGGGACGAGACTCAACAAAAGCGTCGGGGACGAGACCTGATGATATGTTCGTTGGGGACGAGACTCAACAAAAGCATCGGAGACGAGACCTGATGATATGCTCGTTGGGGACAAGACTCAACAAAAGTGACGGCATTGGAGACGAGACTTGGTGATATGTCCGTTGAGGACGAGACTTAACAAAGGAATCGGGGACGAGACCTTGTGATGTCAATACGATGACGGTTTCCCCCAGCAGAGCAACATAATAGTAAAGTTTAAAGCATTTCGCACCCTTGCATTATTTGATAGTTGACTTACATACTTTTACATGACTATCTTGCATTGTCAATATATCTCGTCATGCATTGAGTGTCTATATCTTTGTCATGCTCATTTCATTGCATTGCATAAATATGACAGAGGGACATTTGTAGACACCTGAAATTTTTACATATATTTTCTAACCTTGGCAAGAGGACAAATACTATGTCCAAGTCTTTGTCTAGTTTATATGGTGAATCTAGCATGGACACAAATTTTAGAGTAAAAATGCTATTACATTATAAGTAATGGCACTTAAGGAACTTCATGTTAGTTTATAATTAAAAACAAAAACAAATCTCTAATTTTGGAACAAACTAAAAATGAAAATGTATCCCCTATATTGTAACGGATGGAGTATTATCTTACCGACAACATAGATAATTTGAACTAAAAAAATGGCCCACGCTCTACTCGACCTTTGCCCCTTCTATTACAAGAGAGATTTGACACCATGAGGTTCCAATGACCTCCAAATCCAAAAGAATCAGCAAAGCCCGATCATTTCAGCTAGCACCTAAATGAGAGTATATCTCAAGAAAGTAAATCGTCGATTCCCGGGCTCCTCAAACTTCTTACTGGACAAAGTTCTTACTGGTTTAGTGTTTTGTGATAAGCAACCTGCATAGTTCAAATCAGGAAGTTATGACATGCTGCTAAGTAAATTAGAAGCAACATAATTATATGGCATGCATGGAAAAAGATAAAAGAATGGACAAGTTAACCAAGGCATATTCATCCCCCCCGGCCATAGTGAACACAGTTGGCATCCAAAATCAGCTTTGGATGGGATTCTTTAGCTGCGTTGATTTGAAGTTTATGGCAGTGGAAAGGACATCAATACTCTAATCAGGAACTCAGATCACAAACAGTTTAAGTCGAGGTTTAATCTCCCCTGGTTCTGAACATATAGGATCGATATTGACTTTTTGAAGTCAATTTAAGATATTTTTAAATTAAAAATTGATATGAATTAATATAGTTTAGGCAATACAATTTTGAGGAATTGTAAACTATCTAAATAGTATTACTAATTACAAGATTTATTATTTTCAAAAGTTAAATAAATCACATCAATTGTGAATTTGAAAATATTTCAATTTGACTTTGAAAAGTCAAACTTGATCCGATATTTTGAAACAGAGGGAGTACTAAATACATATAAATTTATGAGTACATATCCAGTAACCATCCCCTTCTCCACCTGATCAGGTCTAGGCAGGCTGATCAGTCCTCAAAATTTGACCAAATTTCAGTGGCCATGTCGGGGTGGCATTGCCCTTCTCAAACCCACTTCCATCACCAATCCCACCTGTATGGTTATTGTGTTCCCACTTCCTAGTCGTAAATGTACATGATGGTTTGCCAAAAGATCCAATTAAGATGACGAATTTATTCAATTTCCAATGCAACTAAATTTAGATTTCAAGTAAGCTTTAGTTGTAGACACGTACTGAAGTTGATGTTTTCAGCAGCTCCCGAATGGCCATAGTTGCATAGCAAGAAGATGGGAGGGTAAAGCTCATTCTGATAGCCTTCTGTGCTTCCTGAACATTAGATCCAGCAGGAAACTCTTGACGATGCAATTCGTCTTTCCTGTCATTATCTAGTATATTATTATCTGTTGAAACACTGACATTATTCTCAAAGCTCTCTGATTGCTTGTGCTCATTTTGATGTTTCACATCCTCATTTCCATTGGCCGACTCCTCTCTGGCCACAGTTTCAGGTCTGATCCTAGCAACAATGTCTAAATCTGTCTCTGCTAGTGGTATATTTCCATCTGAATATGTGAGCATTTCCCTACATCAAGAGAAAGAAAGGTAATCTCAAAGAAAAATGTTATTATAAAAATAATTTTAAAAAAAAAACAAAAGACCAAATGAGACATAGGGAAGAAAAAAAAAATTATAAATACCATTCGAAGTCTTGTGGTTTCTGGAATACTCGCCTATAAGCTCCAGTCATGCTCGTTAGAGAGAACTCCCTAGCAAAAGATAGGCATACTTATTTTATCAATTCATTCAAACCCCTCCCCCCACACGCGCACACACACTCGTCCACATGCACACAATGAAGCATGTGCAATCATGTGTGGAGGCTGTGAAGTAAACCATTTCCGTAGAGAAGCCGCTTAATATGGGAATCCTCTTTAGATAAGAAGACAAAAGGTTCATCTTTCTCAGGTCAGGGTGTCTCTACGGCAAAGCTACTCCAAAACCATCACTCCACAGCAGTAACATTCCAAAAAGGAGAAGAAAAATAATTCAGTTATAATTTAAGGAAATGTTTGAGAAACTTACTTGACACTGTGTACACTCTCTATCAAGCTGATATCATCCTGAAAATACAAATAATTGATATGTATAAAATTTTAAAAGACAAAATAATAATAGAAGAAAAACCTTAAAGAACGGCAGGGGAGTTTGAAAGTACAGGCTGCACACCGCCCAGTTTGCAGAAGGCCACATCCATTTTTTGTCTTATTGATATACAAAGGTATGCTACTTGCACTCCCATAACTATGCAAGTATTGTTTTATTATATGCTATTCCTAATTTTTAGTAGCATCCCAATTATCTTCCCTATTTTTACGACAAAGACTATATTTCCCTTCTTGATCCATGGAGAATAATAATTTATAAGACTGTTAATTACTGGGACGGCTCCCTTTCAGTGACCTTGGAATAAATTTCACTGAAAAATGTGTTCGTCTTATCTTAAGGTTAAAATTATTTAAACATGTGCAAGTTATTTACCAACATATACAGTAAAGAGACTAACACTAAATAATTCAAAAATCATTAATTATTTATACCTTTTCTAGTTACACCATAATTAAGAAATTTATAAAAAGTTGGTCATCCAAATAAGATCTATGAGTTCAATTCCTGTCAGTTTCTGAAAATCGAGAGCTGAGTGAACTGCCATTAAAATCAAATCCATCAATTCATAAGTTTCGTCCAACAATGTTAACCAAGTGGGACAAATTATAATATTCATCTCAAAAATATAAAATCTTGGAATCTTCACAGCCCAACACTTGGGCCAAACATCTTGGTAAAACCTAGAAGGAGAACATTCTACTTCCATTCCCTTTCCTATGTGAACCTAATTGGCAACACCATCGCCGATCACCTTCATTGGCCTTGTAATGTACTATGCTTAGAAGGATTATAATTGACTTGAGAAGAGGAAAGAAAAGGAAGGATGGTGTTTTACTTCCTCTTTTAGGAATCTATGGGGGGAACAGAAGCTCTTTTTGTTCCCCTCTTTTTGATTAAAAGCTTAGTAGAAAAGATAAGAAAAGAAAGTAGTTTACATTATGTTGCTGCCCTTTTTGTTTCAAAATAACTTAGTGTGTACTGTCAACTGTGTGATGGTGTGTTCACTGTGGGTGACTGGCCGTCAACAGAAGGAGATGTTATGGAGGTTTTTCCACCTTGTAATAGGAAAAAAACATTACCATTCTTTAATGTTGACCTAACTTTTTGAAAATAAGTGTTGGCGTGTATCCCTTTTCTTGCAAAGTTATGTAATTTGACCTCAAAAAACTCCTCATGTCGTCCCTGGCCTACATTATAACATTTAGATAACACCAAAAAATAAACCACATTTTTATATTCGCAAGCATGCATAGTTCAAACACCATTCTCCAATCTCTTTATATCTACTTCAACTAAAAATAAATGGCTTCGCTGATCTAGTCATGCGTGCCAGTTATGATGGTGCTCACTGCTCCACCTCCTGTATAGTTTACAAAACATAGGTGGAACTGATTTCAAAACCCAAACCCATGAAAGACAAAGTTCGGAGTTCTAGGTCTGTAAATCAATGCTAGTATGTTTCGACGTAGTGCTACACCTTGAATAACAAAAGGCAGACTTACTAAAGCATCAGAAGGACAAAGCAACAACTGGAAATTTTTTCAAGAGGTTAGTAATTTCAAGAAAAGTGAAATACCTTCTTTGCCAAGTCATGATAAACTTTGCCAATATCATTCAGCGGATAAATTACCCTTGAACTGTCACAGTAAGACTATTAGAATAGTGAAGTTAAACTAAAGTCTGTAATTTAAAATTTCAAGTAGTCAAAAATTAAAATGATTAAAGGTATGTAAATGCCTGTGGCTTGCCCTTACCCAGGCAGTGGAAGGACAACATCATCAACTGTATAATCACCAGCAAGTAGATCTTCTTGAGTTATAGCCTGCACAGGGGAAGGAGAATATCATAAACTATAACGGTCTAATAGACAAGGGAGATGATACACAGACGATATAATTTATAGATAGCTTTATCACATAAGAGGCCTTCTTGTACTTGAACTTTTCCAAAGTATGGTGACACAAAATAGTATAATAGGAGCTCTTTTTTCAGTGCTCTTTAGGTTTTGTTTTCTTTAGCCTGTTGATGGTGGACTTCTTGTTCCCCATTTATTGTATCCTTTCTTTACTACTAATAAAACTTCTTCTATCAAAAGAGAAAGAGAGAAATAGTATAATAGGTGAAGTAATTGGATTCAGACTTAACAGTTTGATTTAGAACAAAAATCTATCACTAGTAATAAAAATCTTATCCAATCTGCTAAAAAACAACTTCATGGAGTAGACTTCAAATCAAAAATCATAAATGATCAAACTCACATGTGTCCAGATCATTTCTGAATTATAAAAGTCCTACAATTCCAAATTAATATATATATATACACACACACACACACACATTATATTTATATTCATCATACTATCTGATCCCCTTGACGAACCCAACAACAGTTTATAGAGTAAGGTGTATGCAGAACATATTCTTTAAATTGGTTGGGAATTCAAAATGACGGAAAAGTACAACCCGTCATACCTCCAGAGACTCTGCTTTGTCACAGATCCACTCTGGTTTCATCCAAACCTCCCCTGACTCATTCAGTTTTTGTACCAGGCCCCTTCTACATTACTTAACTCATCTAGAAGAGGTGTAGCAACTGATTATATATTTCATTTTCTGTTTGACCAAGTTCAAAATCTTTTAAAATTTTCCTAATAAAATCTTTATGCAGCAAAAAACGTGATATGCATTTTCATATAAAATGTAAAGGGTTATATACTTTTCATATTCCTGATAAGTTATCTAGCAGGAATTTTTTGCTTTGCCGTATTTTTTTGGTGACATATAATGCAACAGGATAACTTTCCTATCTGTATAATCAAACACGAAAGAACTTAACCTAACTCGATCTAAATGGGAAGATGTTAAAAACAAACCCCCCCAGTATAATTTGTTATTTCCTCTTCATGTGTAAGATATAGTTGCAAATTTTAGTGAGAGAAGGCTATGTGGCTCATATGCAGAAGCGTCTAACCTTCACAAAATTACTTTTTACTTCTGATGCAGTTGTGTCAGATATGTCATCCAGATGGCTACAATCAAATGTATCATTACAACTTTCATCTTCAAATTCGGAATTAGAGACTTCTGTAATTTTTCCAGTATATTCTTCTTTGCATTGAACAAGATCTCCCAACACAACTCGGTCAATTCCTGCAGAAGGTCGAACAAACAAAACCCTTGATAAGCTTATATAATTGTTTGCGTGCAAATTACAAAACTGTCCCATCATGTTTACATTGTTTTGCAATATACACGCTAATGTTATTGTTTTGCAATGTCATAGCCAAACTTTCAATTTTATGCAAATTTGTCCCCTCTGACCAATTTTAACCAAACATGTGAGATACATGTGCAGATTTTAAGGGAAAAATTGTCCGTTTACATGTAAAATAATGTTCCTTCCAAATAGAAGGGCAAAGTTGTCTTCGCCATAAATACTAATCTTCAACCATTATACTCGCTCCATTCCAAATTATAAGATTATTATTGACTTTTAAAAGATAATCAAAGACATTTTTAAACTCAAAATTGAGATGATTAATTAAAAATTATGAAACAATAAATCTTATTATAATTAGTAGTACTTTTTAGATAGTTTGCAATAGTCATCATTGTATTGACTAAAACTAACACAATCCATGTTAATTTTGAACTTCAAAAAGTCAATAATGATCTTATGTTTTGAAACTGAGGGATATGTTTACACACACACGCAGACACACACACACACACACATACTATTTAAAGAAATTAAAATATGATCAAACAATAAACTACTAATGGACAGCCAAAAAAAATTAAATACAAATTAAACAATCGTGAATATATTTCATTAAACCAAAAAATCAAAGATTAAAAAGAAACTAAATACATAACTCAAAAAATCTAATTAAATACAAAACAATCAAAAAATTTATTGGAAACAATAAATTTGAAAACAACAAAAATAAAATAAAAGAGATTTAATACAAATAAATAAACGAATCAAAAATAATGTATTCTTTATATCCTCTCTCCAAGACTCCAGCCTTGAACTCAAAAACTTAAACAATAAATTCGGAAAAAATAAATTTAAACACTCTAAGGAATTAGGCAAACAAACTCCACCTATCTAATTTTTTATCTCCACTTTGACAGAAATGAACCCTACAATTACAACAGATTACCTCCCAACAAAGTGGGTTCTCTCCACATTATCACAAAACCGGAGATTTAGCCACCATATACCATATTCTTTTATATCCAGCACCCCAATTTTGGATAGAATCTCTATTTCACAAAAGTGAATTGCAACATCCAGCACCACCAAACTTCCTACCACAGTGCCGCTGTACTATTCCAACCACATCTCACATACAAACATTCCTTAAAATGTTTACAGAAAAAGCAAACAACCAATCGAGGCTAACCATCTTCCATTTTAGGACCAGACCCTTTCAAAGGAAGCGCACTGCAACAAATCAAGGCTTTCCATCTTTCATTTTAGGACCATGAAGTCGAAGCAAGGTATGGAAGAAGCTTCAGGGCTAAGCAGATCTGAGAGAAAGAATAATATCCTATACGGACAATTTTCTTTGGATTGGGAAATCGGAGAGAGGAGAGAGTGGGACAAGCGAGAGAAGAGAGCACGTGGGAATTCTAGGGTTTGTTTAGGTTCTTATGAAAAAAGACTGTTTTACCCTTTATTTGAAGGGGACATTATTTTACATGTAAACGTACAATGTTGCCCTTAAAATCTTCACATGCATTCTAGGGTTTGTTTGGGTTCTTATGAAAAGAGACTGTTTTACCCTTTATTTGGAGGGGACATTATTTTACATGTAAATGTACAATTTTGCCCTTAAAATCTTCACATGTATCTCACATGTTTGGTCAAAATTGGTCAGAGGGGACAGATTTGCATAAAATTGAAAGTTTGGCTATGACATTGTAAAAATTGAAACATTAGCGGGTATATTACCAAATAATATGAACATGAGGCGACAGTTTCCAATTTGCCCTTGTTTGCAAATACCAGATGGTGACCATGACAATAAAGAATGCATGCATTCTCCACTGTGCACGTAGATAGAGCAATAGATACTATCGAAACAGGAAAGACAGCATACCGTATTTTTGCACTCTCATGCTAGCTGCATGGTTCCACAAATAACTTTGATAACTATGTACATACCTGCAGAGTCAATAAAATTGTAAATTTGAATTAAATTCTCAAAGGTACACTGGCATCTTACTCCTTTCAGGATACTCACCTTCTTCGTTGATTCTATGTCAGAATATTTACTTCTCCATGATTATTAGCAAGAGAGAGAGAGGTGAATTGATTTCAAATTGGAAAAATTATCACATGACCCTTCCTTGAGGGAAAAGTTGGCACTACATGACCTAAAAACAAATGACACTACATGATTTATAAAATTGATTTATAAAACATGGAGTATAAATCAAGGACCTACATAATTCGCAGAACCCAATGCAACACCAACAATTATTCTCCCTTTCCTCTAGAAATGATATACAGATTTAAATGCAGGGACACAACAGGCACATATAGGATTTAGCTTAATCTGCTTGTAAGCAATGATTCAGAGTAATAACTTGATTTATTTTTAAAAGTATCCTTTTGAAGATGGTTTTGATATCAGTCTTCTCCATCGACCAAAGCAATCAACTTTATATTCAAAAGGAGAATAAGAGATGACATCTCGTTCATTGGGATTATTCAACCTTTGTTCATCTTAACTTCTCGCAAAGAAGTACTGCTGGTTTCACCACTCTTTAAACCATGACAATTATAAACCTCATGGATATTTGTTGGATTTACTGGGTCCCTGGTGTAGATGAGTCAGATATGGATCCTCTTTTGGGACAGATCTGATGTCTTCCTCGGCCTAAATGTCTTGGAATTGTCTCGCTGTTTTCCTTCTTGCGGTGGTGCAATGGGTGGTCAGAATTATCGGCGAAGGATGGTGAATGCATAATGGTGACTGATTCACACTTTGACAGCGGGTGTCAACCTTCAGTTATAATGGGAGGTATAGAGGGAAATTGCACACCTCGGGGTTGCAACTTTGGGGATGGGGAGGTATATAAGGTGTATTATATCAAATAGGGGGCCTCAATCCACTCTTTGTCCGTAGCGAGAAGCGGATTTCCGACGAAGGCTTCTCCAGAGAAGCGACAAGAGTGGAAGATGGAATTCTGGCTTGTTTTCCCAACGTGTGGTGTTCACTTTCTGTTTATGGAGTGTGATGGTTGGTGCATATTGTTTAGGTGAAGTCATGGATGATGTTTTAATGTGTTTCAATATCTTTTACTGTATTTTTGCTAGTTGAACTATATATATATATATATATATATATCATTACTCCTAGACAACTGTTATTCCTAATTAGAATGCATGTCTTGTTAGAAGACTATTTTGCAATCAAATTAACTAAGCAACTAAACTTTATTCATCTTCAAATGAATGACTATCTTTTTATAAAGAAGAAATTTTATTAATAGAAAAGAGAGTAAATAAATTGGGGGAACAGAAGCCCACCCTCAGCAAATTCATGAAAAGCAAGAACAAAAAAAGCATTTAAAAATTGCAGCACTCTGCAATCTCTACACAAGTCTGTCACAGAGGTACCCTAAAAGCGCCACAGCAGAACTCCAAAGTAAGCAAAATAACTCAATCCCTTGACAACTTAAAAAGACTAATTTGCATTGAATAGTCACTTAAAAAGACTGTAAAGCATATATTAGAGATAAATATTCTAAATTGTACATGAAAAATTGCCAAAAGAAACAATCTTATAAGACATATTCTAACATGTACATGAAAAATTACCAAAAGAAACAATCTTATAAGACATATAATATATTTCAAGAATTTGTCGATCTTCAAATCCTTCAATAAAACCACAGTAACCATTATTAAGGGTTGTTTGATAAAACTGAATAAAAACATGTGAATAATTAAATTTTTCTGAATGAGTTGAATCAAGTAGAGGTTTTGTTCCAAAACAAAACACTGAATGAGTAAACCTGTTTGATATTTTATTTATCTAAAGAAACTAGATGAGTGTTTTTCCACTTTAACCCTTTGAACTTTTTTCAACATATCTTTAATAAAATATTTAATCTTACCATAAAATTACAAAATGAATTTTGAACATTTATTAATATGATAATTTTAATATATGAAGTACATTAATTTCAATATAATAAACTATTACATAAATTACAAAAATATAAACATAATAATAAAAATATTTAATAAAATTAATTTCAAATGTATAAATAATTATTAAAATAACATTCATAGCAAATATATAATAATAATAATAGGGAAAAATGTATATACACAGTCGCCTATGGCGACGGTTTTTTTGGGTTATAGCGACGGTTCAACCGTCGCTATAGATATTCTGGTCTATGGCGACGGGTGAACCGTCGCTATAGCCCTACTGTGTACTTAAACTATGTGAGTACTTTAAAAATGACAGATTCCTTCATTGTATATAGGACACTCTGTTAGTATACCATTGGCATTCAACGTGCAAGTTTTGTAAGCAAGGATATTTTAGTTAAAATTGCCATTACGTAACTGGCTAACTGAAAAAGCTAGGGAGGAGTAACTTTTTGAAAGAAAAAAATATATATTTATCCACTTAAGTTTGTCTGATAACAAGTTTTTAAAGTCTATGAATCTGACCGAGTAAGTATTTCCCAATTAAGTGTCCATTAAGTGTTATCAAACTACCCTTTAGTCATTATTTTAAATTCATATTTGTAGCAGTTACTTGGACAATTCTTCTATTTTTAATTTCAAATCTACAATCTTTGGTCAAGTTCATTTAGCACCGAAAAAAACTAACGAATTGGTTCTGACACTTTAGAGTTGTTAATTAGAAAATGTAATGAATTATAAAAATCAAAGAAAAAATTAGGATGAAATGTATTTTTAAATTATAAACTTGAAAATTAAAAGGTCATGACCTAATAAAAATAATCAAAAATTGGACCAAATCGAGGTTGTAGATGACCGATTCCGCCTATGCTTGGGACTAGAAGCACTTTTAGAACACTGAAAAAATTCAAATGAATTATAAAATAGGGAGAAGATTAAAGGAATACCGCTATGTTATGCTTAAAACTAATATACTAATAGATAAATAAATCAAACTAAAAATCGAAGACATAGTACTAAAATAATGACTTTAAAACACCTAAAGAACCGCATTACCTTAGCAGACTAGGAAAAACACCCAAGGAAACCACATTGTGATCACAATTGCTCTATGATCTCTGTTTAATCTTCCTAGTATATTCAAGTTCTTGCAAAATGATATCTTCAGGATCTTTTTTTTCTACTTCTAGGATGTTAAAGTTCTTGCGAAAAGATATCTTCAACTTTTGTTGCATTAATATGTATGTGTATGCATAAGTGAGCTAAGCGCCACTGCGCAAAGCGTTGTGTGCAGGTGTATGTGTACATATGGTTGCAGTGCTTGTATCGACTTCATCTCTATTATTACATATTTATCACTACCATCTCATTTATCACGGAGCCATCGTCCATAAAACCTAAAGAACCATGTTACCTTCGAGACTTAGAAAAACACGTAAAGAAACCACACTACGACCACAAGTAGCTCTATGTATCTGTTTACTCTATAGGATGTTCAAGTGCTTGCGAAAAGAATCAAAAGATATCTTCAACTTGCTTTGCATCAGTATCCATGTGTATATATAAGTGAGCTAAGCGCCATGCCAATTTAATAACCATGCATATGTGTGCAGATGCTTGTGCATATATTGACTTTATCAGTATAGTTTACCCATTTACCACCACCATCTCATTTATCACGGAGCCATCTTCCTTCACAAAACTGCTTTTGTAACAATTCTGCTGACACTCAATTTTGAAAAAAGTGCGAAATGATTAAACAACCTTCCTAAATAAAATCTCAACTTCATTCAGTACCTAAAATTTACCACCATTAACATAACATTCAAGCCAAAGTTAAGCCCAGCACGCGAACCTCAAATGATAGTTGACACCATAAAAAACTCAGAAATCCCTAAATAATCAACAAAGGAACAAAATTTAGTTAGAAAGTGTGGGCAAGGAAATCGTACCGTTTGCTAGGGTTAGGATTTCGTGTTAGCTGAGGAGAGAAATACACAAAGAGTACGGAATTGATTGATGAATTGAAGAGAGGAGAAGAACAGGTGAGCAATTACTCCAGTAACACGTAGCAGAACTCTTAGGATCCGAGAGTCTTCTTGAGTATCAAGGATCCAGAGAGCTTTCTTGAGTGTCTTCAGTCTGGAGAGAGTCCAAAGGTCCCTTCTATTAGAATGGAGGGAGTATTTATAGAGCTCCTGGAAAGTGATCACATGCTTAGCACATGTCTGGGTCGTGTGCCTGGCATGCGACCTCAGGGGAAATTCCAAAAATACCCTTAGTTACTCGAGTAATGCCCAAATCGTCCTGTCCTTCTAGCCACCAATCCAATCCCTCAATCAATTCCCAAAATGAGTCGCCTCCATGAGTCTTCTGCCTCAGGACACGTGGAGGTTTCTCTTGGGTCTCGTTCATTTCAAGTCTTTGAATCCTGCTTCAAATTTCTGAACGATCCGCGGAGTTCGATCTTGCAAGCCTTGAAAACGAAAAAAATCCTAGGAGAGGGAAACCCTAGGGGAGCTCTCCGAGGATATCTTGGACATCTTTTATCAAATCTTTCCGAGCCTTGCAAAATCTTTGTTTCCCTAATTTTTTTTGGAAACTAAATCATGATAAATCAAATTAAATTTGGAAACAACATATTACCAAATAAAATCAATTTTTTTTTTTTTTGGAGCCTACCTGATTTTGCACCCAAACTACAAATTATTATCTCGGGGGAACAGCAGTCGGCAGACTCATGTGTTTTTTATTTATAAACCAAGTGGATAGACTTCAAAAATCCTAACACACAATGACCCTACCGAGACCATGCGCAGCAACATCAGTGGCAATCATTATAAGACACTAGCTACTTTTAAACTCAGCCAAAACCCAATCCCTTTCATCCTGGCTTTATCACCATGAATGAATCACATTTTTTTTTTAATTTTATTATTATTATTATTATTATTATTATTATATATATTTTACCCGTTTATAAAAAAAACTACAATCTAATTGTACAATTGCACTGGGGCTCAAATTTCTCAACATAATCTGTTGACTCGTGAGTTTGCGACTGCGACTTGTGGTCTTCTTCATCACGCCATCATTGTGGATTGTTTCTCCCGCCGGCTAGCTACTCTCATAGTCTTGTTCTGTAGTTGCCAACGGATTGCGACTTGTGAGTTTCTTGTACTCATGCAATTATTGGGTGTTTCTTTGTTGTTATCTAGTGAATACATAGAAGCAATTGAAGATTTATGTTTTCTCTGCACTGAATCTATTACAGTTTTAAGCAGCAGATCTTGACTTCTATATGGCGTTGTTGTACCTCTTTTTTTTTAAAAAAAAAGGCGTGCTACCCTTCTTGTCGGATGCATCCTTAATTCCATATTTGCAGGCATCATGGCATGATCCGCTTGCAGCGCTGAGATAGTGGGGTTGGATTTTTATTTTATTTTTTTTATATTCTCTCAATGGGAAAACTGGAATCTGACAATATTAACATGGGTGACTCAAGTGATGGGTTCATCAAATGGAAATCTTGTTGCTTGCCTTTTTTATGGTGGCTACGCTTGCTAGCATAAATTAATTCATATAATTAACAAAGATGTACAATGTCATGTGATTGGGACTTTGAATTTGGGACCAATTCCAATTCCAATGTCATGTCCTCATGTTTTTTTTTTCAATTGGTTAATTCTTCGTGATTGCTTCATTCATTTCATTTTTTTATTTTTTTTCAGGTGATTGTAGCCTTTCTTCTCCGGGCCATTTCACCTTAACAGGATCTTGTTTTTTTTCTCCGGATATTCTCAAAGAAAGCCATTTCACCTTAACAAGATCTTGAATTTTATTTTTTTTTGATATTCTCAAAGGCTACAATTTTTTTTTTCGCGGCAAAGAAACATTCATTCCAAGCGGTTGATTCATCGAGCAAAGAGGAATTAAATGTACAAGGGGAGAACTCCCTAGGTGGTCGAGCCCTAGGGGCCGAACCCTATGGGGGGGCGAACCTAGGGGCTTTGGCCTCATCCTTTACATTTTTCAATTCTTCCTCTTCCCTTTTATTCGAATGGCTTCTCATATTTGTGCTCTTTCTTGCTTCTTCTTTCAGGTAACTCTAATCTTTCTTTTGTTTTCCGAGCCATATTATCTTGATCATATATTGGTTTTTTCCCTCGGATAATAAAGAAAGACTGACGATTTCGAGAACTCAAGAGTAGTGCTTAACTCCAACGACCAAACAAAGAAATACGAAGGAAAACGAGACACTGCAATTGGACCACCCTAGGTGGCCGAACCCTAGGTGGACGAACCCTAGGGGTGGCCGAACCTAGGGTGACCGAACTTAGGGTGGCCGAACCCTAGGGGGCTGAGCCTCAGGTAATTTTTCGTCTTTTAGCTTACTTCGTTTTTTCTTTTCAGGTGTTCGTGATCTGTCTTTTTCTGACCAAGTCTTTTCATTTGAGTCTCGGACCTTCTTTCTTGTCATGGTAAGCACTGAATTTCAAATGCTTTTTTACTTTCTTTTCTTGTTCTTCAGAATTCTCATGTTAAGTTCTTGTTGTCGGCTAATTTTGACAAGTGTTTCTCGAACCCGAAAACTACTAAGGAGACCCCCTTCCTTAGTGAATGGTGCAGAGCTCCTTTTTATGGACCCTTTGATGTCTTTTGGGAACAAGTGAAGAATTATGATTGTTCAATTTTTCCTCCGCCTGACAAAGAAGGTCTGTTTCTATATGTTGCAGCTTACAAAAGTCGGGAGAGTTTCCCCCGTTCTGATCGTATTCCCCGCATGTGTATCGAGAAGCAGGAATACCCTTTCAGCCCCGTTCGCTTCCGGTCTGACTCATCCAATCGCCTTCAGAGAAGGCAGCATTGGACCGACGAGATCCTCGAAAATCCTGGTCATGTGAGGATGCTTGAGGAGGCCGGTATTCTGTGTTGTATCCAGCTGTGTAGGGATCTTCGTATCCATCAGGACCATGATGCTCTTACCCTAGGACCATGATGCTCTTACCCTACAGCTTTCCCGCTGGTGCTCCTTTACCTGCACCTTTATCACTGCTTAGGGGGAATTCACCCCTATTCTAGAAGATGTCTATGCTATTTATCAATAAGTTTCTCTTCCGTTTCGTTCCTTCATCATCCTTATTTTTCTTGGATTATGTACTTATTATGAACTATATTTTGTAGTCTTCCTGTTGCCGCTTCGGTTTCATGCGGTCCATCCAGCCTGTCTTCTTAGGATGCCGAATGTGTTACATACTTGACAGAGGCCTTCAGGCGGGCTTCTAGTTACACATCGCAATTTCAGGGTGATAAACTCCTTTCAGACTTCGAGACCCCCAACCGGCAAAAGACTTCCTGGTTATCTTGGGTGTACTACTTCTTCTGAGATTACAAGTCCGGCCACTGGGATAGTTCCATTCACAACGAGTCTGTTCTCGCTCTTCATGGGGAACAGTGCCCGTTTCCCCTAGTTGCTTATCTGACTATGTGGCTATCCCGTTTTATCTTCCCCGACTTGCCAGCAGATGGTCCTTCGACTCGCATGTTTAGCTTGGCTGCTCTACTAGCTCGAGGTTTGCAAGTTACCCTTGCTCCTCTCTTCTTGGAGACCTTGTATCGTCGCTTGGGCGAAACTATCGTTGCCATGAGGGAATCTGTTGGAAGGTATCCTTTTTCAGCTTTACTCATTTCTGTATCCATTGTCTTTCGTACTGCACTTTCCTTTCGCTTATCAATATTTTCTCATTTATTCAGGTATGACGTGAATTGCTTCGTTCTGGGCTCTTTTTTTCAGATCTTCCTCTTCGAGCGTTTTCGGGGCCATTCTACCTCGTTCCACTTCTCCAAGAAGAAGAAAAAACTTCCACCCCCTTTTCATCACCGAATATTGTTCCCCGCACCTCTCGCTGGATTGATGACAGGGCTAATTCGGACTTGCGACACTACATTGATGATTTTTCATGTTTCATTGCTCGTCCCTACACTATAGTCCCGGAGGGTGGTCTTCTGCCTCATTTTTATAGGAACGACTTTCGCTCCTCGAGCGTCGAGGGATTGCATAGGTCCTCGCTTTCTTGGTTCTTATTCCTTCGAGCCGCGGAACTTCCATACTTTGTTGAGGATGATGAATTCAGCACCGTTCTTTACTCTCCTCAAAGGGTTATGTTGCGGTTTGGCTTCGATCAGTATCGCCCTTTCGACCGTTCTTGTCAGAGGGATTATGAGAGTGCTCTTGATAGCTTTGTCCCCGTATCTCGCCCGTTTACATGGGAGCTTCCGAGACTCCCGACTGCTCATTATGATCCTCTCCCTTTTGTCATTCTAGATGCTTCTTGGGAAGGACGTTATGCTACTAGTGAGCGCAACTATTGGCTCATCAATCTTAAAACGTGGCAGGATGAGACTATGCTTTGTTCGTTACCGGTTTTTGCTCCTAACCATCTCCGATGGGCCAAGCTGTTATGTTCTCCCAGACTTAACACCCGCTCAGAGAGTTGGCCAACCAGCACTCAGCTTCTTGAGCGTGAGGCTTTAATGCCTAAGTCTCCTCTTCAATCGGCAGAGAGTCTTCTTCAAAATCCTCCCGATGTTCCTCCAGCTCAGGCTCCTACCACTTCTAGGCGTCTTCCTCCACAGGCTTCGTCTCGGGTACCTCCGTCTCGGATACCTCCTCTAGCTCCTCCCCAGGGATCCTCTGCTACCGAGGAGATGAGAGTTACTCGTTCTAGGACGAGAGCACCCATTGGTACTGCTTCTGAGGTGGTGCCCCTGCAGATTCTACCTTGGGCCCGGCTGGTCGCTCTGTCATTAGGTGAATGTCAAATGGGACCACGCTTATTTTGAAGCCGTTGACGAAACGCCCACACGATGCTGTTGGTTATCCTCCTACCAGCCAAGGCTTCAAGGAGTCAACAGTAGTATTGCAGCCGCCTATTCCTACAGCTCTTGCCCCAATGGATTCTATAGTTGTTTCCAAAGTGGCTCCTGCTAGAGCTTCTTCTTCTTCCTCCTTCCTTTTTCCGGCGACCTTCTTCTCTTTTTCCGGCGACTTCTTCCTCCTTTCTCTCCTGCAGCTCTCTCTCTCTCTATATATCAGCTGAAGCAACTAGGAATGGAATGGGAGGGAATGAATTATTTGGGAGAAGTGGAGTAAATTTGGGAGAAAAAAATGGGAATGGCTCAAGGTGGCCAAATATTCAAACTTGCCGGCAACCTCCCTTCTCTCTCCTCATTTTCCTAGCATCTGATTGGTTGATGGGTTTTGGTTGGTTCCCACTTGGTGTAATAAGCCAAAATAAATACCCAAAAACACCAAAAATATATCCGAAAACTCCCACTTTTGTACCAAAACTAGTAAATAACTCTACCCAAAATTAAAATGGGTATTACCATAAATATTGGGACGCATAAAAATAATTATTGTGGGGTTTGTCCAAACATTCGGAACACCCATATAACACATTTCGGATACAGATAAAATCACGTATTAGCTCAAATAAAATTTCCGACATTTGGAAAATTTATCCGTACGCATACACGTATTTATGAAATTTATTAACATCGAAAAAGGCAAAAATATCTGGCATAAATAGTGCCTCGGGAAACGTGCCCCGTGAATGGTGATTTAGCGACACTACGCGAAATCAATTATTCACTTATTCAGCACTATAATACGTAAAATTCCATGCATTCACATAATCCAGGTTGTCACACAACCTTTAAACATACAACACAAAAATAATATTAATAAAATATAATATATTCATTAATATTTAAAAATTTGAATTACAAGGCAATTTCAGAATTCCCGGTCGTTACAACCCGGCCACCGACTCGCCTCGCCTTGATAACTATGTTGCATAGCGTTCATTGTTAACTGGTCTCCAGCCGTTTCTTCGCCTTGTATGCTCGTACTTATTTGTCCGGCGTTGGTAGGTCGTTGATCAGTCATGTATGAGGAACTTGATCTACCTTCTGAGGTGTCTTCTATGATGGTGTCTTCTCTGCCCGTTGTTCTCCCACTTCGAGTTGTGGGCATATCCTTCACGAATTCTACACCTCCCCAACAGAGTCGCCAAAGAAATGTGGGCAAGAAAATCGTACCTTGCTAAGGTTAGGGTTTCGTGTTGGCTGAGGAGAAGAGAAATCCACGAAAAGTACGGAATTGATTGATGAATTGAAAAGGGGAGAAGAACAGGTGAGTAATTACTCCCGTAACACGTGGCAGAACTCTTAGGATCCGAGAGCCTTCTTGAGTATCAAGGATCCAGAGAGCCTTCTTGAGTGTCTTCAGTCTGGAGAGAGTCCAAAGGTCCCTTCTGTTAGAATGGAGGGAGTATTTATAGAGCTCCTAGAAAGTGATCACATGCTTAGCACATGTCTGGGTCGTGTGCCTGGCATGTGACCTCAGGGAAAATTCCATAAATACCCTTAGTTACTCGAGTAATGCCCAAATCGTCATGTCCTTCTAGCCACCAATCCAATCCCTCAATCAATTCCCAAAATGAGTCGCCTCCATGAGTCTTCTGCCTCGAGACACGTGGAGGCTTCTCTCGGGTCTCGTTCATTTATTTCGGGTCTCGTTCATTTATTTCCGATTTTTCCGTCTTTTCATTTAATTCTTTAGGTCACATGTGAACCTTAATTTATACTTGGGCTCACAGAAAGAAAGGGAACAAAAATAAAACAAGAATGTGTTGAGTATTCTTCTTCACTTGCTGGGTTATTTTCAAGCAGTTCTGTTCCATCTCAGATTTCATACCCATGATGGTCTTGTCATGACATGTTAAGCGTAGGTGGAAGACAAAAGTCCATATAACAAAGCATGAACTATAAGGTCATATTGAAATGTGAATAGAGTACAAGGATGAAAAATATACTGATACATCTATGTAGAATAAATGCACCAGCCAACTTTCAATCACTAGTAGGTGGGGCAGACAGTGAATGGCAAAGGGACAAGTTCACTGAAATTATGAGAAGTGAATATGTTGCTGTTGGTTGTGGTTACGGGGGTAAGCAAAATAACACTGGTTGAGCCACTGATAAGACATAGTAACACGAATGAGTCTCTGACTTAATATTAACACTAAAAACATGGTAAAACAAAAATCATGTAGCTGACACCGAACTAGTATAGACAGTGACCTTGTACATTGTTGGTCAGGCACATGGGCTCATATAGGATTATGTCGCCAGAAAATAAAGGTTTGTTATACTGACAGTAGACTATACATAGCTTACTGAGAACTACCAGAAGGTGATTATTACATGTTTAATTTGCAAGGATAATTTAAAAATCAGAAACAAAAAGACTTATATTGCATTATTGATACAGGAGTGATTACTTACATCATTCTTAGGGTCCTAGGTATGGCCTTAAGAGCTAGTAAGTAATTCCCAGGAGATTTCTTCAAACACTGCAGCTGGATCAGGTTGAAAGGTATCAAGTCATGTACACTAGAAACTAATTATAATTCAAAATGTTCAACCAGAAAATGCGAGCACTTCAACAAGATATTGAAAAGCAATTAATAAGTACCCTATCATACAAGAAATCATATTTTGCTAGTTAAATTGGAAGGTTCAAGAGAAGCTGAAAGTTGCTGTTTGGTAGTATGATGTAGTTGTTTGCGATAAAAATGTGGTATTGGTTAAAAGTGGTTTTCGATCTAAAAGGAAACGATGTACAATGAGATTCGTAAGGATAGCATATAGCTTTAGTACAAGCAGCATGTGAATTTCAGAGGCACCTAGCTTTTCTTGATAGGCTACTAGCATGTCTATTTGTAAAGTAAGAAACACTGATGTTGGGACGAAACAGCGGGGGAGGGGAGGCAGAACAATACAGGTTACAATATCTTAATGGCTGTGGCGAGCTACTGTTAGGAAAAGGTAATCATATTGTAGGTCAGAAACAAATAGACCAAAAGTAATAGAATTTACAGAATAACAAGAATCCAACTACACTTATAATGTGAAGGAAACTGACAACCAGAGTTTCAAAAGAAATGACAGAAGTTTCTCAAATAAAACAAGTCAAGGTATCAAATGTTATGGTAGCCACTTGTAAGCACTTTTAGGAATAAAAACTTGACAGTAATGAAGAGAGATCATGGATTGAATAACTGTGTGATATTACAAAACATTTCTCAACTATACTGCAATTGTTTGAGATGTTATATGGAAGATAGACTTGGAATTTGAGAAGTAAGAGAGATCATGGATTACGTAATTGTTCTGAAATTTCAAAACATTACTTAAATTTAATGTGTTTGAGATATTATGTGAAACCATAAAAACGACAATAGTCGGTGTTCTAACAAAAACTAGGCAGACCTAGGCGGCAGAGGGGACGTCGGTGCCCTAGGCGGTCTAGGCATTTTCTTAAGTGGTCTCCTTTATTTATGTTGCTATTATATATACTTGTTATACTATACAAAGCAAATAGTAAATGTAATGTTTATAATGTTACATGAAAAATTACTAAAAAAAAATAAAAATCTTTAAAGGCTTAATAAATTCAGTTCAAGTATTGTAGAGCTTCAAAGCCTTTATTAAATCAATGTTGTAGAGGTCTGATTCCGCCTAAACGGGGCCTAGGTGCCTAGCCAAATCTAGGCGGTAGAGGACCGTTGCCTAGCATCTATGCAGGGATTAAGCGGACCTAAGTGGGGGTTTTTAGAATACTGCAAATAGTGTTGCACCTATTGAGCAATATTGTGGTTTAAGTTGCTCGAAAAGTCTATTTATACTTCTGTAAACTTAGATTGCCACTTGCTCTAAAGCTAAAGTGGTTAAAATATTATAATAGCAATAAACATCATGCTCTAAACATTTCCATTCATGTGGGTCCTCCAACTACATGTGGGACGAAAATTAGGGTCCATCCTAATGAACAACTGTAACAAGGTCTAATTTTCATTTTTAACAAACATAATGGAAAATAAAGTGCAACAGGAAACAGAATACACCATTTCCTTCCCTTTCCCCACCTTCTTCCTCCTACCTCCATTTCTCTGAACCACCATGAATTAAACCCAAAAATAAAAACAATACATACAACCAAAAATCAAAAACAGTACTTACACACAAAAATTAATACAATAATTTACATCAACAAATTAAAACAATATTTCACCGGCACATCGAGAAAAGAGAGATATAGTATGCATTTTAGTTCGCATGCGATTAATTCATAAAAGAAATACAGAAACTTCAAATCAACAAACTTAGATGCCTCGTCGCCGTCTAGCCTAGCCGCGCCGCCTAGCCTCGTCGCCGTCCTGCTACATCAAACCCAAGCCAGCAATAGGTAACAGGTTTGGCAACTGCTCCGATAGCTCGAACAAAACCCAATTGTAGCGACGAATCTTCTTGAATCACTAGGATTTGGTGGGGGGCAGTGACAAGGTGGGAGAGAAACGATCGAAGAAGACATGGAGATTTATCGGGAAGAAATTGGATGCCATTTGATGTTGATGTCAGCGAATTTACGACGGATTTAAAATAGTAATTCGTGGTGGTGGCGGTTTAAGATTAGGGTTTCATTTTGGGAAGATAATTGTTTTCTCTAAATTGTTTTAAAAGTTAATTAGTTAATTTTTAAGTTATTTTTTAATTTTTAAAAATGGTTATTTACAATTTTGCCCTCTCATTTTAGGTCCAAACAAGCACCGTCTTTACAGCTAGACATGCTTATGTGTCATATTAGTTAACCACGGTTCACTTCAATGGCACTTTTTGTCTAATTATTAAAGTTGAAAGGTTTTTTTGTGAAAAAAAAAAGAGCTTGTGGGTTATATTGAAATAAAATGTTAAGTTTAGGAGTTTTTTGGATCATTAAGTCTATTTTTTCTCAGAAATAAGCCGTGAATTATTCAAGATGAACTAGCAGTTGAAGTGTCTGTATTCTTTACAAGGATTCAAGACCATCTTCTGCTCTCTTTTTTTCATTTTTAAAAGCAAGGACCCCAGTCTTTCACGCACCAATAATGTTGGTTTTCGGGCAAAAACCTGGAGGGTTGAAGGAACTCCTATAGTTAATTGAAAATGTGAGATAAATTCCACTCAAATATGTAAATTTGGCTGCCCAGAAGAGTCTTCTGGCATATATGAATGGTTAGGTATGTTAATACATCTTTTCCCCCCTCTTAGTCTATTTTATGTCAAAACATAAGATTGACGAGGTACTGTTGTGCAACACATGTGAAAGCTTTTATACAAGAACACATGTTAACGCTTTTAAATGAGAAGCTTTTATACAAGAACACATGTTAACGCTTTTAAATGAGAAGTCTTAAATGTGTTGCAATGGCAGTAAAACGGGATGCTTATTAAACAAAAGAGTATAACATCAAATTCACTTTATCATTTGACAAGTTCGCATCATAGTTGTCACAGCGCTATGGCGAGTCATGGCGGTAGCCGACTGCCAGGACGCCTAGGCGACAAGGCGACTGCCATGGCGTCCGTATGGCGACAAATCGTTTACAACGTGTAATTTATATATTATTTATTTTACTTCACAAGTATATTAACAATAAAATTTCATATACATTAAAACTCAAAATATAACACTATAGAATAACATTAAAAACATAAATACTTAGTAATAAGAATTCAAAAATAAAACATTAGTATGTCCTAATGTTTAACTTGGGGTTAAGTACTCTTTTAAACATTCATTGCAATAAATACAATAAATACAACAGCTTGGCATTATCTAAGGTACATCAGCTTGGCATTATTTAGTTGGCAGTTGACACTTGGCATACGTATATGCAATTATGCATGACATAGAAAAAAAAATTCCTTTAAAAGAAAAGCAAGCAGTTTTGAAAAGCAAGCAGTTTTCACTTTTCAGCTGACATTATAATATGGGTATATGCAATTAGGCATGACATAGAAACAAAAAAAATCCTTTAAAAGAAAAGCAAGCAATTTTGGGCATAAAAAAAGCAAGCAGTTTTGCTTTAAAAGAAAAGCACACAGTTTTGAAAAGCAAGCAGTTTTGGGCATAAGAAAAGCAAGCAGTTTTGCTTTAAAAGAAAAGTAAACAGTTTTGAAAAGTAAAGTAAGCAGTTTTCAGCTGACAATGATACTCATATTATCAGATGAGTTCTTTTAAAAATATATATTTCTGAAAAAAGAAAGAAGGGTAACATAGAAACAGAGTCAAGGAGAGAGTAAAATAGATTTACAGAGAGACAGAGAGAAGCTGGGTCAAGGATGCGTGTGTGTGAGAGCAGGTCAAAGCAAACCAAAACAAGAAGAAGAAGAAGAACTTGTATGAGAGAAGGAAGAGATAATGGTTCCGATGAGCGGTAATAGTTCCGATGGGCTGTGATGGAGTCGCCGGAGCTGCGATGAGTTGAAGAAGTCGCGATCGAGTCCAAATCAGCCACAATCGAGTCTAAACTTTCAGTCTTGCTGCAAATCGCGATTGTTTGCAGATATGAGTTTTAATTTTATTGTCTTTCTCCGTTTTTAATCGATATCGATGGGTAACGGGTAATGGCCATGGGTTAATGCCATAGGTCAATGGATTGGGTCACGCCTTAGCAGCTCCCCTCAAGTCGACCTCTCGCCATACCAATTCTCCGTCGCCTGGACGCCTAGGCGTCGCCTAGACGCCTAGGCGTCGCCTGGACGCCTAGGCGTCGCCTAGGCGACGCCGTGACAACTATGGTTCGCATAGGGACCTAATAACAAACACAATTCAACAAACATTACAGAAAAACAAACCATGCATTACATACCCTTGTTAGGAGGTCAAGAAGTAAAACTATTGCGTCAGAAGAGGTAGTATAACAAAATGAGGAATATTTAAGAATTAGTCTTCCACAAAGACTCAAGGTTGCATAACGTATCAAAAGTATCAAAATAGAAAGGAAAAAAAAGTCATGATAGTTTCAGCTTACTATAGCTCTTTCTGCAACCAGATGGCGAGGTAATTGCTTCAAGGTCCCTTCAATATCATCACTTTCTTTGTAATATTCTCGTACTACGCTTATGTAGTCCTTTTGTGTTCCAACATCTTAGTTAAGAAAAATAACTTACCTAGTTGAAGATATATCAGAAGTCACAAAACAACATGCAAGAGGATATCTGAGTGGATATCTGACTCGGAGTATGGGTATTGTGGGTAAAAGTTCATAGTATAATAAACAAGCAATTAGTTTTTTATGTTTACATTTTTTATTTTTATTTTTTGGAGAAGTTGAACAAGCTATTAATAAAAGGATATCCCCTTCTCTTGGATCAAGAATCATGCTCACTGCAGATTTCCACTCTCCTCGAAATAAGGTAGCTCCGATAAGGTGAGTTGGCACTGAACCGCTTCCAAATCTCTGATCAGATAGCATAAAATAACATTTAGCCATAAATCAGACTATCATAATTGATATCATTGAAAGTGTATATTAAAATTTATTATCTGTGAGATAAAATATTGTATTAAAAAATGGGAAAAGGTGGCAAAACAAATATACATGCTTTGCATATCATTATACAAGGAAGCACCCTGATATTAGAAACAGGAGATTACAAAGAGCACGAAAGAAGACTCCCCATCCAAGCTAGAATCACCTTAGAAAATAGATAAACTAAGGGTCCATTTGGTAATTGTTTCTGCTTCCAAATTTTTGTTTCTACTTTTATTTTTTTGAAATCAGAAGCAAAAAATAGTGTTTGGTAACTGTTTCTGCTTTGAAAAAAGTGTTAGCAAAATCCGCTTTGGCAGCAAAAAAGTGAAAACACAAAAAAGTTGCTCTTTTAATTTTGGCAACACAAGGAGTCATTCCAACTTTAATGAAGCCCAACCATCAAACCTTGTTGACAACAAAATTTAAACTCTAAATAAAACTTACATTGAAATAAAATTATAAAACAACGTCTGATTTTTGTTTTCACTAATGAAAGTAGATAAAAGCATAAATATATGAAAACAAAAATAGGAAGCAAAAACATAAAAGTAAAAACAGTTACCAAACGAACCCTAAGTTTTGAGCACTACAACCCCCAAGAAATCAATGGAACCCATCAAAAATTTCTTTCAGGGAAAATAAAGTAGGCTGAGCATCATGTAGTTCGAAATATTCCCTTTAGAGCACCTAGTAGTCAATCTCTAATCATGTATAGCTTTTGTCTTGGCCTATATAAAGGCTCTCTTACGTATATTCTAAAGGATAGATTTATAGAAGAAACGTCGTCTTTAGCATTCACATGAACCATTCAGAAAATAGAAGTCAACTAACAAGCTCTAGCATAGAGATTGGCTAGCTACGCTTGATTAAAATCTTCGTTACTGTCCTCCCTGCTGTACTCTCTCTTCTTTCTAATAAAATTTCTTCTTTTATAAATATAATAGAAAATTCTACCATGGTTAAAATTAGTAAATTGTCTAAAGGAATTCATACAATTAACAAAGAAAAATAGCCAAATGGTAGAATGTGAGCTCATCAACTCTAAGAAACTATTCTGAAATATAGAGGGGGAACATTAACAGAAGGGAATAATGTTGATCAAGAGAGTACTTGTAGACCAAAATAGTTGATAAATCCATGCTTTTCCAAGCCATCTGCTGATGCTTTTACGGTTTCATCAGAATCCGCAATCACCCCCCTTCCAAAGCATGCGAAACTCATAAGTTTATATAAAGTTGAACATAACTAAACATATACATTGTATTTAGTAATTTTAAAATACAAGAACTGAAATCATCTGTAGATCAATCTTACCTCAATGTAATTGTAAATCTGTTTCCATAGAGCTGTCCAAGAAGAAGACCTTCATTGACATGGCTGCACAAAATCACAGTTACATCTTCATGCACCATTATTAAGTTATGAAAGAAAAACTAAAAATTGTAAATTCATTGACCTTACCAAAAGTCACCAATTTTGATACCAATTAATCGTTCATTAAGAGCAGCTAATCTACTCGCACGCAACTTATAAAGTGTAACCTACAATATGAATATGAAAAGAAAGCAAAAGGCAACAGTCATTAACCTCATTATTAATCAACCATCCACTAGAATATGCTAATCAGTTGCACAATGCATGAAAAAAGTACCTCCAATATGAACACTGTTTGGAGATGATTTCTAATCATGTGAAAGAGAAGAAAAGGACTACGACAAAAAGATTGAGCTAAACACATGGAGAGAGAAGGTAATATGTTTCCAAGTCTGGTTTCTTAATTACCTATATCAGTAGAAACAAAGCAGACGCTGGATAACATAATTGAAAGATGTAAAACAGTTATAAAAAAATAGATAGATTTTTGCCTATCTGCTTTGCAAAGATCACTCACGTCCACAAACAAAAGAAATATAACTCATTCAACTTCAATTATCAATAATCTGCATAATCTTGGGGATTCCAATGCATATTTAAAGGGAAAAGATAAAACTATTGAAGCATTGTAATACTTCATTATTTTAGAGACTAGAATTATGAATTGATTTGAAATGAAAGCTTTGTGCTTTGCACTTGTGTTTCTCTACCAATCCTCTGCGGGGAAGGGGATAGGTACTCTCAGCCCTTCTTTCTCATCTTGAACTTTATTTCTAACACTCTAAACCTGTTCTACATCACTCACTTTGAAAGGTTTCGCATGTTCCAAAAATTGAAGGAAGCAAGTTTTTGTTGTTTTCCCTTTTTTGCTCCCAGTTTCATGAAACAAATACAGTTATCAAACAACGTTTTTTGCAACCAATTTCAAAAATAGAGAAAACAGAAATTTGGAAGCAAAAACAATTACCTAACGGACCCTAAGCTACAACTTCTCACTTGAAGGAAAAATACACAAATGCCACAGCGGAATGTTCCGCATCACTCAATTAAGTATGTTAAGCTTGTTACAAATGCCATAACGGAATGTGCCTTGAAGAAAGCAACATGTCTAGCTATCCATTCTAAATAAAAACTGCATCCTTAAAAAGTTTTTCATCAGAGCTTGAAGACAACCTTGAATACTTGGTGGTGAAGCGTAAATTCTAGAATTCTACTACTTGAATTCCTAATTGAAATACTTCCAACCAGGTAATGCCAGAATAACTAAAATTTCTCATTGCTGGATAATGAACAAAATGAAAAATATAACATACCCTTTGAGTTGATATAGAGCGCTTATCTTTTGTCCCAGCAAATCCAAATGACTGTGGCTGTTAAATAAAATATTAAATTTCAAAGATACATACTCAGCAAGCATAGTAACTTCCAAATGAACCTATATCAGCTGCTCAACACATGAATTTCTTCAAACAAATAGCTATAAGCAACAAAGGCATAATATAAAGCAGAATAAACCACTATCACTATTAATAAGACTGCAGGCATCTGCAATTAAAACTTAACCTATTGAGAGGTTAGAATGCTGGATTATCCACTATTCATAGTCATGTCAACAAACAGACCAAATCTAAGGGGGTGTTTGTTTAGAGCTGAATGGCTGAATCGGTCAGTGTGTTTGTTTTGGTCTGAATGGCTGAATCGGTCAGATAATTTGGCTGAATCGGTCAGATAATTGAGCTGAATGGCTAAGTCAGATTTTTTTAGCTGAATGGCTGAATGAGTAGCTGAATGAAGTAAAAAAAAATTTAAAAAAAATAAAAAATTAAAAAAAAAATATTAACTATTATATTAAGTAATATTAAATAAATTTACAACAATTTTGAATTTTTTTAGAGGGGTAAAATAATAAAATTCTGTCATTCAGATGTTTCAGACATGTCAATTATCAAACAGCTTTTTTCATTCAGATTCAAATTCAGCTCATTCAGATTCAGATTCATTCAGTTTTTATCAAACACCCCCTAAGACTTCCAAAACACATTAGTAGCAAAAATACCTTAATGCCAAGCATCTTTCCTATCAGCCCTATTGCCTCTTGTGTATCCTTGTTCTCCTTGTACAGATGAAACCTGTAAAATGGTGACAATAACTTAGAAGGCGTTGACCAAAGAAACTACCTCCACTTAAACACATCTAATATTTAGTAGATCAAAAGAAAAATAAGGCTCTCATTAATGTACCGTCTCTAGAGACAGTTACAAAAAATGTTGAAAGGTTTTCCAATTGTAACTGTGCTATTAGAGCCCATTTGATTCGAGGATTGAAAAGGGGGTTTTATAAATCCGCAAAATAATGGTAAGGGATATGTAATAATCCGTACTATGGAACCCCACGTTTTTAGTTTCATAGCGTATTTGGTTGAAATCCTATAAAAGAATTGTTACCCCTTTTTGAATGTCACTTTTGATTGAAGGATATAGGGGTATAAATTTAGCAAATACCATTATAAGGCTGACCCACATAACAGATTGGCAGTTAGCACAAGTCATAGAAGGATATTAGTCTTTTTTCTTCAATATCCCCTCTCCTCTAATCCAGGTACTAAGAAGCCAATCACCCCTTTGAGTTCATAACACCCCCTTTTGGGGGTATTTTTTTAATCCAAGTGTATTATTATTCCGAGGGCACTATCATTCTAGTTTGCCTCTATTTCATACACCATCCTTATTTGAAATAAATATGGCAATAACTAATAGCAATCCAGCCCTTGAACCAAACCAGCTTTTCTCTTTTTATAATCCTAAGTTGATTTCCAGAGGCAGTATGGAAAAGTAGGCTCGTTTCAGTTTATACTGAAAGAAAAAAACCGAATTGTTATCATTCTTAAACAATCTATCAGTCAAAACCATGATTTACATTAAGACAGAAATAGTACTTTCTAACATCTGTTAATACCTCTAAATGATATACTTAAAAAACAGAATTATAAAACCCAAAAAGATTGTCATAGCCCCCGACTCCATCCATGTACACGAAGACCTAGGACAGAAAGCAATCTTCTAGGGCAACTCTGCAATCCCATAAATACCACATTATGACCCCAGTCAACCAAGTGGAACAATATTCCTCCTACTTTCTCAAAACTGGAACTAGAACTCGAAGCAAATATCCTACGAGCCTCGCATTCGGACAGGAAACAAATAGAAACCGATTAGCCTGCCATTGGAACACTCTAACAGCAGTAGCCACATTCTGGTAACAGTTAGCTGAAGACCAAATACTGGAAATAAACCAAAGGCTATTACCAAAACAGCCCACCAAACAATAAAGTGAAAGGTATAACCTACTTTCAATTCCCTAAGAAGCCACAGAATGAAGAGCTCGGGATCAAGAAATTTGACCTGATCACTGCCAGAAAGAGGAATTACAGGAAGCACTGCCACCGTATGATACATTCACATCGGTACACCCAAGACCTCACATCCGCATAATATTACTGTATCAAGATAAGGACTACACCAAAAAGGAAATAAAAAGCTTTCAGATCAAATTTAATATGTTAAACTATCTGCCACAATTTTTGAAATATCCTTCTACTCTATCCAGTCTAAGCAGCTGCTATATTAGAAATAATAGAAAACAAAAATCTCAATTGCTCTCTTAATGTATAGTTTTTTAATTTTATTATTTCCGGCTTCATGTTGTCATCAACATTTCCCACTAAATCCATTGATTCATTGGAATATGTTTATCAAGTTGCTCGAAACAGAAATAGTGCACTGTAGGGAATATTGAACATCAGATTGACTTCATGGAAGGGGAAAAAGAAAAAAAAAAGAACATTAGTTGAGCACTACCTAAGGAACTTGCCAAGATGCTCTGGCCAATTGTTGGAACCCCTGCTATCATAAGACTTATCACCTCTCTCTTTTCGTTTCTTGGAGTTTCTTCCCCTGCCAGTAGTACCACCTGAATTCAACCTCACGCGAATAGATTTGGATGAGGTATCTGGTCCATCTACAGTGTCGGTAACCAGGAACTTCAGATTCTCCTTGAAAAAATTATGCATTGCCTGAGAAAAAATAAATAAATAAATAAATAAAAATTAACGAGTCATAAGAACCTTAACAGAAAAAAGCAATAACAAAATTTTAATGAACAACAGGCGAAAGGAATACAAACTGTCCGGTGAGATTTATCAGAACTTGGAGAAAGAGTTATGTGTGCAACACTATCTTCAGAACCGGAACTAATTTGATCTATAAAAGCTTTCAAAGAGTCGGCATCAGAATCACCAGCTAAAGCTCTAAATGATTCAATTTCAGTAGCATAACTTCTATCCGGTTGATCTGTTATCTTTATTTCCTTTTCCTCTGCAATCTGACACATCAAGAAATTGGCTAAATTATCATCAAAACATCTACAATTACAGCAAAAAGCTTTTAGTGTCTAGCATAGAGCTTTTACTATACCTCAGCTGGCGCTACTAAGGATGTTAAATGAACAACATTGCCATCCAAATCAACTTCATTCACAATAAAATCAGAATACCTGCAAAAATTGAACCCAAAAACAAATATTGAAATTAAATTCAATCTTTTCAATAAATTTTGTTTAATGTAACTACAATACATTCTAACAGCATCCGTAGAAATTCACAAGAATACCTGCAAATATTGAACCCAAAAACAAATATGAAAATAAATTCAATCTTTTCAAACATTGAATTTTGAGAAATGGAGATACCTTTGCTTGAGAATGCCACGAAATCCAGGAAACTTAGAGATGAAGCAGGTGATTCCTACGTCGGATTCTTCAACGGAATTCATGGACGGCTCGTTAATTGTGCAATTATTGTGAAAAAGTAGGGTTTAGCGCCCTCTTGCTCTCTTGCTCTCTTGCTCTCTTGCTCCTGCTCCTGCTCCTGCTCCTGCTCCTGCTCCTATATGGATTTGGTTTAATAATCCCGACATACAATATCAGATGGTACTTTTAAAACATTATAAATACGGTGTCGTTTTAATATGTCAACCGGATCCAATTTTAAGAGAGAATGGCAATGCCATGAGTCGGCGGATATGATTAGCGGACCCCTCCCCATATCCGTTTCGTGAATATTGGGTTATCCTTGGAACCTGCCCCGCCCCCAAAAACAACGCCTCGTACCCGTTCTGCTCTCGTTCTGTTTACCAGATTACTTTTTTTTAAAAAAATTAATTTTTTTTATATTACTTTGTACAATTATTTTTAATTTAAAATCAAACAAAATGCATCATTTCTATTGCTAGCAATATATTATATTACAAATGTTATGAAATTATAATACAATAACCTAAATAAGTACATAATTTGTTAGTAAAATGCATGTCTTTAGATTTGATGATGATATGTGAAATTAATGTATATTTATAACCAATAGCTTTTGTACAGTCTTTAAAATGAGATTAATGTAAAAGACCTTGGTTTAGAGATCAAACTTGTTAGGTTGATCAATTTCGTAGAGTGGACCTAATGTATAGATCTTAAGTTTGAAGTCGATCGTAAAGCAAACAGTTGAAGATCGTAGAGCCCCCTTGTAAGACCTCGACTTTCAATAAATTGAATTTAACTTTCTTATAATTCCTATTTTAAACAGTAAGTTGCTAAATTGATGAAATAATAAGTTAAGGGTGATATATACAAATTATAAGATAAAAAATATGTCGGGGAATATTCGTTTTGTCGGAGAATATTATATTCGGTATAGTATGACGGCGCCGAAATAACCGATCATTGGTGGGCCCCACAACGACTAATTGTTGGATACCGAAAATGACAGAAATAACTTTTTTAATAAAAAAAATTGTCAATGGTACTATCACTTTTACCTGTTAAAATACCCGGTGATAAAAATACAGTAACACACGCGCTACTCTACAGTAGCACGCGGTGTTACACAGTAGCATGCGGTATTCCACAGTAGCACACAGTATTACATAGTATTTCATATTATTGATTCAATAATTGTTACAGTAGCTGTCGACGCCGGGTTTTCGTCTCCTTCGCGATATTTGTCTTTTTCCGATTTTAGCCTTTGTTATTAGATGATTTTGGGAAAAGGTCGGCATTGATGTCGACGGGGTTTTGGAAAGATCGTTTTTATGATGAGCCAATTAACCAGAGTCGTCAGTTGGTATATTTGAAATGGATGTACCAACTCATCCGAGTTTTCGTTTTTTATAAATCGATGGCTCATATGTGACTCTGAATTAATTGGTCTGCGAACCGAGACTCATAGAGTTCGGGGGCTTGCTTAAGTGAGGGGAAGGTGTTAGGCACCCCCCGACTTCCATGAAACACGGTTACCGCAATCTTGATACTTTCCTATCCTTTGATTCATAAAATGTGTATACGTGTGTGTGTGTGTGTGCTTATGTGAATATTGTGGTGAGTTCCTTTATGAGAGATGAAACATTTGGCCTTTTATTGAGAAATCGTGTTTTATTTTGGGAATGTTTTAGAACGTCGTTTCCGTTAGTACGAGAGAGCTCCTTTATTCATGCGAAAGGTTTGATTTTACTTGTCAAAAACTATGAGATCTTTATTAGGCGTTGTTTTGGCAAAACAAGAATCTTTTAAACCTTTGTCAAAATAGGAATCGAAATCTATACATTGCCTTCATAAAATGATGGGCAATTTCTATGATATCTTTAACCCTATGCACAAAGGTTTAATAAAACATTTCGTTCATTCATAAAAGCCATTTTTGGTGATGTTTGAAAATGATTTTCTTTAGCCTTCTCGTTTAATAGGAATCGGCATTCATTAGCATTTCCAAGGATTGTTGATTTTTTGGATACCAGCCCTTCCCAAGGATTGTTGATTTTTTGGATACCAGCCCTTCCCAGGAATTGTTGATTTTTTGGATACCAGCCCTTCCCAGGGATCGTTGATTTTTTGGATACCAGCCCTTCCCAGGGATCGTTGATTTTTGGATACCAGCCCTTCCCAGGGATTGTTGATTTTTTGGATACCAGCCCTTCCCAGGGATTGTTCATTTTTTGGATACCAGCCCTTCCAGGGATTGTTGATTTTTTGGATACCAGCCCTTCCCAGGGATCGTTGAGTTTTTGGATACCAGCCCTTCCCAGGGATGGTTGAGTTTTTGGATACCAGCCCTTCCTAGGGATCGTTGAGTTTTTGGATACCAGCCCTTCCCAGGGATGGTTGAGTTTTTGGATACCAGCCCTTCCCAGGGATCGTTGAGTTTTTGGATACCAGCCCTTCCCAGGGATTGTTGATTTTTTGGATACCAGCCCTTCCCAGGGATCGTTGAGTTTTTGGATACCAGCCCTTCCGAGGGATCGTTGATTTTTTGGATACCAGCCCTTCCCAGGGATTGTTGATTTTTTGGATACCAGCCCTTCCGAGGGATCGTTGATTTTTTGGATACCAGCCCTTCCCAGGGATCGTTGATTTTTGGATACCAGCCCTTCCCAGGGATTGTTGAGTTTTTGGATACCAGCCCTTCCTAGGGATCGTTGATTTTTGGATACCAGCCCTTCCTAGGGATCGTTGACTTGATTTAAGTGATTTCTTGAAGTGGGATGTGTGATCGGCTTCTGTCCTGGATCTCCCACCAACATCGTCCACGTACCATGCCGTAAAAGCCATCACGATCTGATCATTTGTGAGGTTGAAAGCGACGTGCTTGTACTTTCCCCTGAAGATTTTCATTTTGATCGTACATGTATGCATGCAACGGATGTTTATGCATGATCTGGCAGATATGTTATGGACAGATGCATGTGCACACATATGTTTAGATAGAAATGACCCTTGTTCAGTCAAATGATACGATTCGACAGTCGTCGTTGCTTGCCAACATTTGATTGGATCACGCCTCGTCGTGAAGTGTTGTTTCTAGACTTCAACATCGGTGTGGTATTCTGCCTGTTCTTGGTCGTCTTCATTTCATCGAGTTGAGGCAGTCTGTTTCGCTTTCTGTGATGATCGACAGCTATGTTAGGCTCCTTGGCCTTTTGATCATTCCTGCTGGCCGATATGCCGTTGTCCCGCATCATATCATCCTTGTATATGCTCATGCACGTGGATCATTTGGATGTCGAGGCAGTGATAGTCAGGACTGGGGAGAGGCCCAATGCCGAAAAGTTCTGTGCAGCCTCGGCTTCCTTCCATTTCACGATTCTCAACTGCCCCTGCCTTGGCGCGTATTGTTACCAAGGATTTCTATCGAAAACTCGCGATGTTGACCGTGCTGAGTTATCCACAGCTCTGCAAGATCCTGCATATCAGACAACTAGCAAATGCCAAAACTTGAAGGCTCGGGCTTTTGGTGTTAGTTCAACACAAAGATATTATAATCTCGACACAAGAGTAAATGCAGTTAAAGCACATGAAATTGAATATCTGTTGATCACACAATCTAGCGAGTTGTGAACCGTGAATGTACTAGATTAGAAGTTATTTCCAATCCCCCGTGAGTTGAGGATTTTCTATTTTGACGAGTTATGAAATCGTAAGAACACCTTCAAGCATTCATGGTCATTGTACGTGAGTAAGGTCGAATTCAAAAGAACTACCCTCCCTCGTCAAAGGTATTCTGTCTCCATTCTCGACAACGTTCTTAGCAGGATTGACGTCATATGACAAATGCACTATGCGATGCAGCATTCAGTAGGGGTTTCTCTTCCATGACTTCTTGTTTAAGGCCGAGATTTTTTCGTATTATCTTTTCTCTTTATTAGCCCACTTCACTTGTCTCGTTTTCTTAGGCTATTCAAAGTTACCCATTTAACGAGTTTTGGACCAATGACTCCCAAACCAGACGGTTTTGGGGCATTAGGTGTACAGACACCCCTTCGGGTTTATTTACTCGAGTAAACAAAGGCTACGGTTCGAGACAAGCTGGTGATCTACACCATTCATTCTTTGCTTGACCTTGCGCAAGATTCGTTTTCTTAGGCTTGAGTTACCCATGTAGCGAGTGTTAGGCCGGTGACTCCCCAAGCCAGACGGCTTTAGGGCACCAGATGCAGAGACACCCTTAGGCTTAATTACTCGAGTAGCCCATGCCACGATTCGAATCTGCTCGGGCCTCCTCTACTGTAATGCTCGTTTTTTCTTAGGCTCTGAATTACCCATGTAACGAGTGTTGGGCCAGCGACTCCCAAACCAGATGGCTTTAGGGCACCAGGTGTAGAGATACCCCTCGGGCTTAATTACTCGAATAACCCAGGCCACGATTCGAGACATTAGCTTGATAATCACTTATCGTCTGACTTCTTGATATTAGCTTGATAATCATTGACTGTCTGACTACGTGTTACTTGTCATCAACGTCGTCATAGTTTTATACCCCACAACTGAAAGTTTGTGCAAATGCAAAGTGAAGGCTGTCACATGAGGTCGATTATGTCGCAAACGTTGCTTTGAATTAAGGCTTTGTACCTGATCAGGAGGTTGAACAGCCTTCTTCGTCTAATCATACTCACAATCGTGCTCCACGGATGCTTGTCAGAATTAATCCAATTCCTATCAAGTCAAATAAAATCCCCTTTCATGCGGGTCACCGTATCCCGGGAAAACTATGCCTGACAAATGCCAGATGATCGTAGCATTTAATGATGATGGTGCATGTTGACGAGATTGTTGCATGGGTGCCAATTTGCACGCCATCACTTCCTGGGTAGTTGACAAATGCCCCAGCGTTAAGTTGTTTTTCTTGTGATCTCCCTCGTACTGGTTGCATCGGCATCTCACTGGGCTGACAAAAGATCCGGTCCTTTGACCTGTTGAAAGGTTTGGGGGATTTTTGATCCAGTGTTAAGTTGCTTTTTTTTTTTTTTTTGCCCCTACTCCGGGTTCTTCGTGATCGTTTGGGGGTTCTGATGTTTGATGGCGATGGTTTGGTCTAAGTCGGGTTTGGGTTTATCTTCGACCCATCCCTCGATCTCGTCAGGCGTATTGTCGATATTTGTCTCGTTTTGCTCAATCGCCATCAGATCGAAATCTAGCTTTATACCAAAATCGTGATCCTCCTTCAAATTTGGCCATATTGCTTGTCGGGCTAGAATGCCTCAAATCGGGGTACTGCCATAAAACGAAAAATGCTTGTCATATATATAACACATTTCAGCACATGATCTTCCTTTTGGATAACATGACAAAATGACATGAGCGTGCAGGGATTTGAAATAAAACTCAGAATTTTAAAACCCATTGATCTTCTACTGGTCGGAATTCACTGCCATACTTCTGGATTTACCCCCCTTCCCCATCATGTTTAGGTAGAGGATTCAACATTTGGTGACCCTGGCTGTTCCACCACGATTTCCCCACTATCAATCAAGTCCTGAATTTTGTGCTTCAGCGTCCAACATTCCTGCGTATCATGACCAGGGGAACCTGAGTGATAGGCGCATCGCTTGTTTGGGTCAAATCTTCTTCCATTCGGTTCACTTGGGGGTGCCAAATTGACTATTTTCCTCTGGGCTATCAATACGGCAAACACCTGCTCAAGAGGATCCCCGAGTGGGGTGAATACTCGATTTTTCGAGGTCTCGAATCTTCTTCGCCCATCCGCCCTCTAATTAGTGAAGTTAGGCTGTCGGGACGGCCCCACTCTCTGCACCTGTACTGGAGGATTATTTTTTGCCTTTCTAGATGATCCCTGCAGGATAAGGGAAACATCTTCTTCCTTTTTGTTTTGGACCCTACGGGAAGTGCTGCCATAGTTTCCGCTTCGGATTTGTTCCGCAGCCATTTCCAAGGCCGTGAAATCCCGAATCTTGCCAGACTTCAACCCCATGTCCACCATTTCCCCGTGTTTTATCATCTCGGCAAAAGGTCGTCCAATCCCCGATATCACTCGCTCATAATAGGGTGCCTCTTGGATATCCACAAAGGTCATTACCATCTCTGTCTCGTTCATTGGGGGATTCACTTGGGCAGCCATACCCCTTCACCGCTGTGCATAGTCCCTGAAAGATTCTTTCGGTTGTTTCTTGACCTTTGTCATTTGATACCTGTCAGGGGCCATCTGTGCTTGGAAGCTGTATTGTGTTAAGAAAGTATGGGCCAATTCCTCCCAGTTGTGGATTTGAGTATTGTCAAGGCGGGCATACCAGATTCTTGCCTCCCCCGTCAGGCTCTTTTGGAATAATTGCATTCTTAGACCTTCGTCTTCGGCATAAGATCCAAGCTCCCCGATGTATATCTTCAGATGTGTATTAGGATCCCCCTTCCCATTGTATTTCTCAAATTCGGGAATTTTAAATTTCTCCGGGTATCTGGCTCTGGGGAAGACACATAGATCTGAATAATTAACCCTGCCTAGGGAGCCTATGCCTTTCATGGATTGGATGGTCTCCTCCATTTGCTTCATTTTCTTTCGAAGGTCATCAGTGTCTCCTTCCTCTGAGATAGTAATCACTATCCTGTTAGGCATAGGAATGGCCTTTGGGACGACTGGCTCGCCCTTAGGTTGGGGTGGATCCTCTTTGGGTGGATCCTGTCTAGGTAGCAATTGTTCCTTCAACATTATGGCCATTTCCAACATCTGTTTCTTAAAATCATCAAATTCCTCACGAGATATGGAACCGGGATTAATAGGTGGGAGATCAGTCATTTCAGATGTAGAGTCCTGGGCCCTTTTAGATTGCGAACGCGTTTGAGGAGCAATCCTATAGAAACAACGGTTCGAAGTTTAGTCCTGGGTAATGAAAATATATGGATGCATACTAAAGCTGTAACTTTTGTGTTTTGGGTTTTTTAATCTTTCTCTGCAAAACAACATGTTAACGATCCCTTATTGCAATAATAAATGCTAGACTCGACTTATTATGTTTCCCCAGCTGTTCCCTGCAAAACATAGAGGTTAGTAATTTCTTTTGACAAAAGGGGAGGCATATATGAATATTTAATGTGATCATGCCATTTATATGTGCGAAACGTAAAAGGGCATGAAGAGATTTTCCTGCGTTGGGTTAATCTGAGGCTGACCTATCCTAAGGTTACTCTCGCGGGCTTTTCGGCATGAAGGTCCCCAAATCTTCGTAATTTACTCGTCTGAAACCTTTCGATTGGAGCGGATTTGGGTGGTGCGTTTCCTGAGCCATCTCCGGGGAGCAGCCCCTTCGAGTCTAGTAATAAGCAACCGACAGGTTCGCCTCAGGAGGAGGTACACTCTCAACATACATTCACACTCATCGTCCTCACCGCATGCAAATGATTATTTTAAAGTAAAGGAAATCCATTCAATTATTCATTTATTGGACAAAACACACATTCATACAACAAAAAGTACAAAAGATCAAAATATCGCATGCACACACATATTCATGAACTTTTAAAGGATAGGATAGCATCAAGATTTGAACGCGGCTTAAGCCCTCTAATGTCCCCAGCAGAGTCGCCAGCTGTCGACGCCGGGTTTTCGTCTCCTTCGCGATATTTGTCTTTTTCCGATTTTAGCCTTTGTTATTAGATGATTTTGGGAAAAGGTCGGCATTGATGTCGACGGGGTTTTGGAAAGATCGTTTTTATGATGAGCCAATTAACCAGAGTCGCCAGTTGGTATATTTGAAATGGATGTACCAACTCATCCGAGTTTTCGTTTTTTATAAATCGATGGCTCATATGTGACTCCGAATTAATTGGTCTACGAACCGAGACTCATAGAGTTCGGGGGCTTGCTTAAGTGAGGGGAAGGTGTTAGGCACCCCCGACTTCCGTGAAACACGGTTACCGCAATCTTGATACTTTCCTATCCTTTGATTCATAAAATGTGTATACGTGTGTGTGTGTGTGCTTATGTGAATATTGTGGTGAGTTCCTTTATGAGAGATGAAACATTTGGCCTTTTATTGAGAAATCGTGTTTTATTTTGGGAATGTTTTAGAACGTCGTTTCCGTTAGTACGAGAGAGCTCCTTTATTCATGCGAAAGGTTTAATTTTACTTGTCAAAAACTATGAGATCTTTATTAGGCGTTGTTTTGGCAAAACAAGAATCTTTTAAACCTTTGTCAAAATAGGAATCGAAATCTATACATTGCCTTCATAAAATGATGGGCAATTTCTAGGATATCTTTAACCCTATGCACAAAGGTTTAATAAAACATTTCGTTCATTCATAAAAGCCATTTTTGGTGATGTTTGAAAATGATTTTCTTTGGCCTTCTCGTTTAATAGGAATCGACATTCATTAGCATTTCCAATTCTTATCCTCGTGATGCTAATATCATACTTTGATTGATTTTAGAAAAATCTTTATTGTTTTGGCTTTGAAATCTTTTGTTTGGTGTTATAAATCAAATTAAACATCAAAACGCGTAGGGGGATATTCACGGGCATGTAAGCCATCAAAATACCCCGAACGCCAACAATCACATATTTCACTATTACGGGGCCTTAAACCCGATTCTCGCCTTGGCGTCGTTTTAAGGCCCGACAATTACATCTTACAATAAAGGATAATCGATCCTATTACATCCACCAAAATTGTCCATCATCGGATTTGGACCACGGGGTCGCGTTCTTAGGCTCACATCCACAATTTCTACACACTCACAAAATGGATATTACAAGAATTAAACAAGCTAAAAATCACCAAATGGATATCATCGGGTCATTAGGAAGAATTTTGTTCCATTAGGAACCCTCACTAATAATCCTCAATCCTTGTATCCTCAATAATATACAAAGAAAACTACATATAATATAACCCAAATGACCAAAAGCTTAACAAAATGATATAACGAAAATGCTATAAAAGAGGGCTTTTCACCTTGCAAATGTTACCACAATTCGTACAAACTCATATATTGAATGAAGTAGAAAATATATATGCTACAATATAATCAAAAGAGTATAATTTCTCTCTTTTTTTCTCTCTTTTCTCTCCTTTCCCGAGCTATCTTTGTTGCTGTTTTTCTCTTCCTTTTCTTCCCAAAACTGTTGTTGTCCTCTCCCTGGATGAAATGAAGAAACTGAGCTGAAATAGGCTGGCCTAGGGCAGCCGCAGATTGATCTGCGGCTGGCTGGCCCACCAGCCACTCAGCCTGGTTTTGAGTTCCGTGTTTCGAGTTCCGTGTTTTCAAAAGGCGCACTCATTAGCCGCAGATCAATCCGCGGCTGGCTGGCTTGACTTTCTCGATTTTTGTGCTACACCTCAATTCTCGTGTCGTGACGTCGGTTTTCGTCGACATGTTCGTATTTTACAGTCCAGGAATTACTGGGAGACGTGCCACATCATTCGGGAATGCTCAAATCGGACAGCCTTGTTGTCACGTCGGTTTCAGTTGTAAATCGTCGCGGTGGCGTCGAGTGTTCGTACTTGTCCATCTTTTGCTCTCGCAGGCCGGTTCATTTGACGGATTTGCCCTCTTGTCAGGGTTAGTATACGAAGTGCAAAATTTAGGTGTCTACAGTAGCAATTGCATAGTATTCTAACTCAATAATTGTTACAGTAACATATGCACAATATTTTATATTATTAAATCGACAATTGTCACGGCACAGTAACTCATATTATTTGATATGATATTATTAGACCAGTTAGCATTATTGACAATGTCTAGAAGTTTTGTCGAGGGAATGGGTTATTTGATTGCGCGCCGTTTATACAGAAGGCCCCTTCTTTCCTGGGAACGATCTGGTTGTCAGTATTGTTCGTCTATAATAATTGTGAATAATGGTTGAAAAATTGATAAAAGTGTGAATAATGGATAGATGATATAGATTAAAGAAAAAGTTTGATTAAAGAAAAAGTGTGAATAATTGATAAAGGATGGGTGAAATAGATTAAAGAAATAGTATGATTAAAGAAAAAGTGTGAATAATTGATAAATGTGTGAATAATTGATGAATAAAATATTAAAAAATGTTGATTAAGAATAAAGTGTGATAATTGATGTATGGTAGATGTTGGCTAAATTTTTGCTATAAATAGGGGGCTTAGTATAAGGAATTTCATAATTTTCTTGCTTATACTTCCTTCCACTCTCTAAAAATTTTTTAATGTAAGTTCTCTCTAAGTGTGCTCGGCTATCTTGAGTATTTGTGAAGATGAGTAGGAGTACAAGTATTGTTCACGTAAGTCTTTCTATAAAAGTTAGTCAAGCACCCACACACATCACACGATGTTTATAATTCCTCCTTTAGAAGAGTTATTTTGAAAAACTTCCTTTGGAAGACTTTATTTTAAAATATTATTTTCTTTCAAAAACTATTTTGATGTTTATTCTGTACACTACACAAATTTATACTATATAGTCACTTTTGATAATTTTATAATATACGAGTTAGTGTACACCATATGTGATAGTTACAAATTAAATTATAAACATAATTAGGTTTATAAATGTAACGCCCTCAAATTCGGACGATCGCCGCCCGAATAAGAGTTCGACGTTAACTCAACATCTTTCGTAACTTAACCAATGATCACATAATCATATTGGTTGAATTAATCTATTACAGACTATAAAATTTAAATTTTATTAACTTCATCCATGGATCTTAACTTAATCTCGATCTCATTCTTTCTACAAGTATCAACTTGTAGTTCATTCGTATATATGGATAACACCATATATATATGGGTCAAATTTGTAACCTTATGATTTAAACATTCTATACTTCAATAAATCAAGTTTCACAGCATTAATGATAAGATAATTCTTGGCAACAGAAGGGCGTATTCCGGTAATTTTGGCATCTTACCGGCGCTCATTAGTGTAACCTCAGTACTTACAGAACTCTCAATATCATTCAATACCCTCACCTAGACATATATCTTTATAGATATATCTCTTCATATCGATATTTCTTATTTATCTGAATTTCACAATATTAATAACACATTTGTACTTGGAACAGAGGAACCTTGTGATGAATTTGGTTTCTTCACCGGTGCTAAATCTCTGGTCTTACAGTACTCACAATGTTATTCAATATCCTCATTCAGATTTATAGTTCTTTATCAACATTCTATTAATGCTTTACTACCTATCTGAAGTTCAGAGTATCGGCATAACATGATCAGTCCATATTACCAATACCCTCACTCAGATATATAGTTATTTAACAATTCTAAGTTATATCAAAGTAAAGACATAACAACATTTGATGATAATAATAATATCATTTCATAATATTTGGTTACATGGTTTGCTTGTTTGTATTACAATAGTCATTATGACTTCATACAAACAAAAGACAAGTAAACAATCTAGTCTATGCATTCTACTTTACGTCCATGATCTTCTTACCATTCTTCTTAACTCGTATATCTTTTACAATTAATATAGCGTCTAAACGTTCGTCGTAAATCCTACACGATTATCGGTCTACATAAATAGTTAAACATTTAACGAATAACTCTTTTAAGTTTTTATTTCGGGTATTATAACCGCTTATAAATAAAACTCCTTCTACTATACATGAAATAATTTCAACGTTATAACTGCTTATAAAATGAATATTCATTAACTATATTTAAAATAAATTGAACACTATAACTGCTTGTAAAATGAATATTCGTTTACTATGTTTAAAAATAAATCAGGCATTATAACTGCTTATAAAATGAATATTCGGCTATTATATTTAAGATAATTTCAGCATTATAACTGCTTATAAAATGAATATTCGGATATTATATTTAAGATAATTTCAGCATTATAACTGCTTATAAAATGAATATTCTTACTAACTACTTGAAGAAAATCGAACATAATAATTGCTTATAAAAAGTATATTTTCTACTTTATAAGAGAAATAAATCGGACATTATAGCTGCTTGTAAATAGGACTTTTGCACTATATACATAAAATAATTTGGGCATTATAACTGCTTGTAAAAATATATTTTTACTAATACATACATTAAAATAAAAATTATAACCACTAGAGTATACCTCTTGTAGTTGCTAGTTTTACTTCCAATCACGTAGTTCTTCGATGCTTCGAAAGTAATTTTTATCTCACAATATCTCTCATAATATAAATATAGAGTGTTTTTGCTCTTAAATTGCTCTTGAAAATAGAAGGAAATAATGAATGGGGAGCTCCCTATTTATAGAATTTCCTAAGTTAGGGTAATATGGTCTTTAAGCCACAAAATATATTTCACCAGGCGACATCATCATGACGACATCATCTTTGTGCTTTCCTGAGTCTTATGTCATGCCACATCATGCTTACATCATCCTTTGCTATGATTGGTCGAAAACAATTCACTTTGATCACCAGTTAGATTTCCTTGGTTTTGATTGGTCCATTTCAGTTTTCTTGGATTTAGTTACTACTTAGTTAGTCTAACTAGGTTTTCTTTCCCTAGTTTGGTTACACTAACTTGGTATTGTCTAGCTCAGCTCTGATTGGTTTAAACCATTTCACATGAATAGTCATACTTGATTGTGATTGGTTGAAAGCAAATCACTTGATTCCCAGTTACATACTAGTTTGATTTCAACTATTTAATATAATACATAAGTATTTATACGCATTTCTTTCGTATATACTTCGTATAATATTCGTAATCTACTCGTATTATACCTCGTATTAATCTTGTATCAATCTCGTATAATCTTTAATATAATTCTCGTATTATACTATTCGTTATACTTATAACATTCTTCGTATTCTTTCTGTATTCGATCCGTATACGCCCCGTATTCGTTTCATATTTGCGAATATATAACGCTGGACCCTAAAACTAATAAAAATTTTATTGGCCGAAATACGTCGACTGTCCTTAAAAACATTATTCAGGAATCTGAAATTTTAAAATTCAGAGAACAATTCTCGAATGAATAGTGTTTTCGATTTTTTCGTAGGAAAAATATTATTAGTTCATTGGTCTCTAAACCACGTATAATTACTATGTCGTGAAATATAACAAGTCGAAACGACGAAAAGAACTGATCAAAAAGACGAAAGGCGTTTTCTCGAAAATCCTGTATTTCGTCTCTTTCTCGGAAATTTTTTTTTGGCTCCTTAGGTTCTATGACTCATATAAACACTATATTGTGAAATGAGAAAAATCCCAAAAGGGTGCAAGACAGATTTCACGGACATATCTAATTTCTAGGTTTTAACCCTTAGGGTTTAGGTTTTAACCCTAGCTAGGTTGTAACCTTTATAACTTCTTGATTTTAATAAGTGTTAAGATTAACTACTTAAACCAAAACACAAATTCTACACATAGCAAAAATCATATAACATATTTGAAGCTCAATTCAAACTTATTTATTCATATAACACATAGCTTAGGTTATAATTATAACCTCTAATCGTATACGATCGTATTTACGAGTCGTTTTTAATCTTTCAGATAACTCAACGTATACTTAAGCAATCGTTCTTAGGTTTTAAATTAATAACCTTTATTAGATCTTATCAGATCACATTTGAAATTTTTGGGATATTACAATAAACTTCATAGAAAATAACATCTAGTCACTTGCTAATTAAGGTAAGGGATATTACTTTCTTTCATACTCCTAAATCTGAACTTACTATGGTAAGTATTGCTTCTATAATTCGTGAAATGATTAGAAATTTCTTTAAGGTTTGCGCTTCATTTAGTATCATTTCACTTGAACTTCTTATTTACTTGAACATTCTTATTAAATTTTAATTGTTATCTTTGAAATATGAATCTTGAATATCATTCTTGAATTTAACTCCACATTTTGGTCATCATGTTGACAATTTGGACATTACTGAACTTTGGACAAATTAAAGGTCAAACTTCGAATATTTATTCTTTTATGTTATTATTCTTACAACTTCCGTTCATTCTTTATACTAATCATCAAAGAATCAAGTTATTATGAATGTCTTTGGTCTGTATGGCAATAACACGTGGTGAAAGTTCTCTTTGGCCTGAGTGCAAAGAAGAACTGCTGACTGGTATGATCATGACCATTGGTATTATAATTGAATATTTTTGGCCCGTAGTGCAAAGCTGAATTAATCAGCATGATTATGACCAAAAACTGTAGATTGGTATGATTATGATTAGGAACTATTGATCAGTATTACAAGGTTAAAATATTGATGATGAACTTTTATATTGAAGAAGATAGTAGACATTATGGTCTACTTGACCCTTCTAATGGATTGCTTTCATTGCAGTTATTTGTTGAAAAATTATATCATCTACCATATGCTCTAAATATCTGATTTATCACTGTTGAAGGCTAAAAATAATTTATTCTTCATTATCATAGTCATGATATTCTTTACTGGACTATTTAAGCTCACCCTTTTCCTTTTTGTTCCATTGTTCTTCTCAGAAAATGAGAGTGTAGCTAGGACTAGCCGGGATATGGAGTAATGGTCTGAGATAGTTACTATAGTAGTCTTCACCATATTGTAAAATAGTGTGACAATAATTGTAGTGAAGACTTAGAGTGACTTATTGTGTTTAGGACTGTATTATAATAAGTTGATTGTTTGTATTTTGGCGACTCAAAATGGGTTGTGTGGACCCTATTTTGGGGGCGTCACACCAATGATCATAGTTCTGAAGATCATAGAGTTACAATTGTCAATATTCTAAGTTTGCAGAATTGTCAAGTCAACCCTCAGAGTTCTTAGAGTACAAGTAATGATCGACGAATTAGAGCAAAGCTGGAGATCATCAAGTTAAAAAGAGACAAAGACTTAGTCTTTCAAGATTAAAAAGAAGTATCATAGAGTGCCTAAAGTTAAGTGTAGAACGTAGAGTCTGCCTAGCCAGAAACTCTACGACTGGATACTCAACTCTAAGAATAGAAAAAATCATAGAGTGCATCAGCTCTAACATAGACTGACAATGCCGATCTTCGTAGAGTAAAGTCCCCAAGGTTGTTTATTAAACCCCTTGAGGTTAAGGAGAATGACATTTATGTTTAACAGCTATATTGGTTAAAAGATGTGATGCCCGGGTATCCTTAAAACCCAGCATCTGGTGCTACACGGTACTACTTGTTCAACACATACACCCATATAATCTTAAGACAAAAATGTAATCTCAATATTATTACAATATATCACCTTCTAATCCCAGGTTCTATTACCTTTACATCTTCAAACATACAAATAATGGATTTACGTCATTTAACTAATACATCTATACACTTGTAACTTTCATCCGCCACAACAGATACATACAAACTAGAAAATATACTATTATATTCATTTACTTTATCCTTTCCTTAACTTTCATCGGGTTCTTCGGTCCGTTGCGACTTAGCTGAAAATATTTATTTTAAAGCAAGAGTGAACATTCAATTACTCAGCAAGTATAACAGTTAAATAAACAACGACATCATAATAAAATCATCTTCTTACAAATATTTGACAATTGTGCAATAATTCTGAAGTACTTCGAATAAATAAGAATAAAATTTTTCCTTCACCTTCAACCACCTTTAAACCCCCATGTTGAGCGATCATTAAGACCTTAAACTTTTCTTTTCAAACAATTCTGCGTGGCGCTGCTCTAGTTCATTCTAAAGAGCGGCGACGCTTGAGGTGAAAGTCGCGACGCTGAGGCGATTTCCCGGGCGCGTGAGGCGCGTGGTCAGTCGGTTGTAGGGTTTTCCTTGCTTATTAAACTCTAATTTCAATAAAACACGTATTATAGAGGCCTAAGGAGAAAAATAAGTCTAGAGAAGGCTGAAAAGAGGAGGATTCTCTATCATTCATGAAGGGTAAAAAATAGAGGAGGAGATTATCATCAACAGATATCTAATCTGGGAAGAAAAAGGAGAAGCACAAAGATTGAAGGCTAGAGTATTTGATCGCGAGCTGTTCTCCAGATTCTTTTTTCTACTATTTCTCTTAGATTTTTGTACTTCAATTATGTTCATGGGATATATGATGATGATGTTTTCTTTCTTTAATATGAACTAATTTCTTATTCAAGATTACAATGGAACCCAGTGATTGGTTTTAATTAATCTATTCTCTATTTGATTTTGATTAGTTGTTTGCAAGTTGTTTATCATATTGTTGTGCTTAACGTAGTGATTGTTTGGGCAACAATTAATTTAGTAACATAGATAATATTGGAAATTAGAGTCAAAGTTAGATGAGAATATGGTACATGTGTTGGAATTATTGTTCTTAGAAGTGAATATCCAATTTGCGCGTAGGATAAGAATATACCTGCATGTCGCATGAACTTGTATGAGAATTAGTGATTATGGATTCATTATTAATTGTTCACATAGGAATATAGTGAATTAATTAAAATGGGTACAATTATTTATCCTTGAAAAAGTTAGGTAATTAGGCGTGAATTCTTGGTTGGCAACTTGTTACAAGTAACTAATTGAATAGAGAGTGAGAGAATTTGGGTATTTCATCGAAGGAAATTGTAATCTTGATATTTAAATCTGATAAATATTTTTGATAGTTTTATTAGTTTAGTTCATTAGTTTAATAAATTGGAGTTATTCGTTTAAATAAAATTAGGTTAATATAAAATTGGTAGTTGAATAGTGTTATTTAGATTATTCTTCGTGGGAACGACACTCTATTTGCCGCTATATTACATAATCGATCGCGTATACTTGCGTGTGAAATTACTATATATATAAAAAGGCAAATAAGTTTTTGGCTCCATTGCCGGGGAATAATTCTAGTAAATTTTCTTTTCAATATCAGTTACAATTGATCCAATTTTAATTTAAACATAATCTTTTATTTTGGGTCTTTTGTAGGTACTCTTGAATATTGCATGATAATGCAAAATTTAGATAACATGGTTGCAGAAGGACAAAAAGTACTACGAGATTATGCTACGCCTCTAGTAACAGATATACAGTCAAGTATTCGAAGACCGACAATTCAAAAAAATAGTTTTGAAATACAGCCGGACATGATATAGATGATTCAGAGTTCGGTACAGTTTGGGAGTTCACCTTGTGACGATCCAAATGAGCATCTAATTAATTTCCTGGAGATTTGTGATAAATGTAAATACGAAAGAGTTACTGAAAATACAATCAGATTACGACCTTTTCCTTTCACACTTTGTGATAAGGCAAAAAGTTGGTTACATTCACTCTCGACAGGTTCAATTTCTACTTGGAATAATCTGGCACAAAAATTTCTAGCCAAATTCTTTCCACCAGCTAACACTGCAAAGTTGAGGAATGAGATTGCATCGTTTGCCCAATTTGAATCCGAATCTCTATATGAAGCTTGAGAAAGATTTAAGGAACTACTTAGAAAGTGTCCACATCATGGTATTCCGAGGTGGTTGCAAATTTAGACATTTTATAATGGTTTGAGTGGTACAATGCAAACCAATATTGATGCAGCCGCAGGTAGAGCCTTAATGGGGAAGAATTGTGATGAAGCTTATGAGTTATTGGAAATAATGGCAACGACCAATTACCAGTGGCCCGCAGCGAGAAATACTCAATTTGGGACAACTAAACCAAATCAACTTGATGTAATATCAGCATTGGTGGAACAGGTAGCTGCAATATCAAAGAAAATGGATTCTTTTGGAGCTCAACCTATACATAATGTGGCGATTGTATGTGATATTTGTGCAGGAAATCATTCGAATGAACAATGTGCTATTAATGTTAAGTCAATACAATACGTTGGAGGATATAACAAGCAAAATCATCATAATCTCAACAACTGATAAGTATAAAATATGTTATGTTTTTATCTCTTAATATCTAGTCTTTTATACTTATTTGGCACCTAAATGTACTCACTATTCTTATATTTTGATTTAGGTTGCAAATGGAGCCATTAAATGAAAACTGTGTTATTTCCGCACTTTTGGATTGTTTTGAAATCCGTCTGTTCGCTTGAGGCTCAATTTTATACTTGATCAGGCCTTATTCTCTCAAAGCTCAAAGAAGGAAAGTTGTATATCTATTTCTTAGATTTCCGAATCATCTTGAAACTCCTAAATCGGAGCTCGAATGAGAGAGTTATGACCATTTTACCAACATACGTCAAAGTTGAAAATTTCAGGAAATTGAGCTTTTGGACAGATTGACCTTTGGGGCTTCGGTTGAGATTTGAATTGTGTTAAAGTTTCCAAATAAAAATGTGGTCTTCTTGAAGTTTTTAGTGGACTTCTCAAGCTTTCCGGAATGGTATGGTGAGCAAAAATACGAGTTCATTTGGGCCTCCAAACATTACTTTTTAGACAGCTGATCCGAATCCCGCATGGACTGGATTCCTGTTCGGACCAGTTAGAGTATTTGGGCCATAACTTGAGCTTCCTAACTCCAAATCAGGTGATTCAAAAGCCCAAAGTCATTAGAAACTCCAGGGCTACAACTTTTGTTCTTTGCTCAAGTTCTAAATCGGCGGTCTACTAATTCAAAATTAGCTTGCAAGGTGCTGATCAGTTTTGGTGTCAGATTTTGACTTCTCATGATGTGCACGTTTTTGGGTTTTTGATTGCCTTAGATGGCTGATTCACATGACCAAGATTAGTTGTTGGATCTTGACATCTTGTACATTTGAGTGCCTATAAATATCAAGTGAAGCTAGGCTTGTATTTTGCCAATTCACACATTAATACACACCATCTTCTTCATCTTCTCTATCTTCTTCAAATTCTAGTGTAATTAGTAGGAAAAGAGGATCACCTCCATAATGAGGTTATTCTCCTCACTCCTTTTATAAATTAGTAGGGAAAGAGGATCACCTCCATAGTGAGGTTGTCGTCCTCACCCCTTTTATAATTTAAGAAAATATTCATTGGACTTAATATGTTAGGCTAGTTCCCTTATTCAGTTCGACGGGGATGTTGAACCTTGTTTACAGGTAATGGTTTGATTAAGTATAAACTATTTATTTCTTTTTACATGAAGTTCATTCTTGATAATCTATTTTAATTGTTGAATGATATTTATTTCGATTGGTTTAATGTGATCGGTTAAGTCAATTTGATTAATCTCATCTACTAGATTAAGGGAGAGTATTACGTGTAATTAATATTGTTCTTAATTATAAGTAGCAATTAGTGATACATGATTGTGGTCAAGCTTTTGAGTATTGCTATGATTATCGGAAGACAAGTTAAATAATCCGAACTTGTGTGATTGTTGCTTGGATTAGTCTAATTCCCTAGTTCTTAATGCTGCTATTATATTAAATCTAGAGAGCTTGTTCTAGGTTGTATAATGGTTAGAATCTTGTGAAGAGCTTGTTTCAAAGTGATAATCAAAAGGGAGTTTCGGGTAGTAGAGCTTGTTGCTACCTAGGGCTATTAATTTCATTGAAGGGTAAATATTGCTATACTTAATTATTCTATTGTTATAAAAAGGTGATACTGAACCGGAAGAACTAAAATCTTTAATTAATTGGTTATTCTTATCACTTTAAATTTTGTTCTTGAAAATTAGTCAAATCAAATTATAAACCCCCCCTTTTGGTAAACAAAGCATAAATTTAGACTAATCACTCTCTGTGGGATCGACTCTTACTTGCACTGCTACATTATTATCTTTCGCAGTAAGGTTTTATTTTTGGTTGCTTGCCACAACACACCAACAACTATAACCAAGGATGGAATAACAATCAATTTCAAAATGTCACTCCTAAACAAACAACTTCACTAGGATTTCAAGGGTAACTTGTTCTTTAGCAGGAACAAAAGTCAACAATAGAAGAGTTGTTGTCAAAGTATATAGCGCAAAATGAGGCAAGGATGACTAATCAGGATAGGGTAATTCAGAAATTGGAAACACAATTGGAACAAATTGTGGCTAACATGAATAGTCGTCCGTCAGGTTCTTCAGTTAACAATGTGGAGTACAATTTCAAGTCAGATGAGAAAGAGCAATGTCAAGCTATTATATTACAAAGTGGTAAGGAGTTACTCGATGTAAATGACGAGAATACAAAGAATGATTCACATAGAGAAGAGGAGATTGTGATGCCCCCAAATCCGGGTCTGCCTTCAAACCCGGGTCTGTAATGACCGCAGATCTTAAGCAATATTATTAAAGTTAAGAATTTAATTTTTATTAGTAATTAAATTCTTTTGCGTATTAACTTAAACCCTTAAATATTTGGGTGGTTATGTGTGGCTATATGTTCATTGATTTAGTAGTCCATGTGTGTTTAATGGACTAGTCTAGTAAATCGTTTAAACAAGCCTAAACAATTAATTGTGTATTGGACTTGTAGATGGTTAATGATGAGGAAAAAATAAATATATTAAGTATAATAAGTTATAGTTTCCTAGGAATTTATTAATAGTGGACTAGCCCAATTGGTTTATTGAACAAGCCCAATCCGAAGTAACTGGTGGTGGACTTGTAGTTTGGACGTATAAGTTATTAAATTGGCCCAACCTTGTTAAATATGGTTGTAGACACCCAAATTTTGCACTTCGTATACTAACCTGGCAGGAGGGAAAAATCGTCAATTAACCCAGCCTACGAGACGAAAGGTGGACATAAGTGTGAATACTCAAAGCCACCACGACAACTTGCGATCAAAACCGAGCACCCATGAATAATGTGGCGCGTTTCCCAGCGGTTCCCGGACTGCAAAATACAAGTCCTTCAGAAAAAAACCAACGGTACGACACGAGAATCAAGGTGCGGCTCGAAAATCGAGAAAATCAGCCCACCCAGCCGCGGATTGATCTGCGGCCAATGATTAAAATAATTGAAGTGCGCGGCGGACGGCTGTAGTGCGCGGCGGGCGCGGAGAAACCAAGGTCAGCCGCAGATCAATCTGCGGCTGCCCTTGGCCAGCATTTATCAGCTCATTTCTTCATTCGGATACAGGAGGTTGACAGCAGCAGAAAAGAAAGAAGAAAGGAGAGGAAGAACAACAAAAAACAGCAGCGAGAAAGGAGAGAAAAGAGAGAAAAACAGTGAGGATTTATACCCTTTGGCTAGATTGTATCACATATATTTTCTACTCTATTCAATATACGAGTTTATACGAATCGTGGTATCATTTGCAAGGTGAAAAGCCCTCTTTTATAGCATTTTTGGTATATCATTTTGTTAAGCTTTTGGTCATTTGGGTTACATTAAATGTAATTTTTCTTGTATATTGTTGAGGATACATGGATTAGGGATTATTAATGAGGGTTCCAACGGAACAAAATTCTTCCTAATGACCCGATGATATCCATTTGGTGATTTTAGCTTGTTTAATTTTGTACTGTCCATTTTGTGGGTGTGTTGAAATTGTGGATGTGAGCCTAGGAACGCGACCCCGTGGTCCAAATCCGATGATGGACATTTTTGGGTGTATGTAATAGGGTCGATATGTCCTTGATTGTAAATGTGTAATCGTCGGGCCTTAAAACGTCATCAAGTGGGAATCGGGTTTAAGGCCCCGTAATAGTGAAATATGTGCTTATGGGCGTTTGGGGTTATTTTGATGGCTTACATGCCCATGAATAGCCCCAATGCATTTTAATGCTTGATTTGATTTACGACCTAAAATTGATTTCGAAGCTAAACGATGAAGATTTTCGTAAAATCAATCAAATTAGGTTATTAGCACCACGAGGCTTAAAATTGGAAGTGCTAATAACTGTCGATTCCTGTTTAAACGAGAAAGCTAAAGGAAAATCGTTTTCAAACATCACAAAAATGGTTTTATAAAATAAATGACGTTTTATTAAACCGTTGTGCATAGGGTTAAAAAGATCCTAGAAGTTGCCCGTCATTTTGTTTATGAAAGCAATGTATAGGTCTCGATTCCTATTTCGATGAAGGTTTAAAAAACTCTTGTTTTGCCAAAACAACGCCTAATGAAAATCTCATAGCTTTTAAAATCAAACCTTTCTAATAAAAAATAAAGCTTTCTCGTATAAGCCGAAGGACATTCTAAAGCCCTCTCAAAACACGACTTTCCATAAGAAAACCAAATGATTCTTTCATACAAACTCACCACCACATTCACATAGACACACACACGCGCACACATACACATTGTAAGCATTAAAGGATAGGAAAAGCATCAAGATTGCGGTAACCGTGTTTCACGGAAGTCGGGGGGTGCCTAACACCTTCCCCTCACTTAAGCAAGCCCCCAAACTCTATGAATCTCGGTTTGCAGACCAATTAATTCGGAGTCACATATGAGCCAGCGATTTACGATAAAACGAAATTCGGATGAGTTGGTACATCCATTTCAAATATACCAACTGGCGACTCTGGTCAATTGGCTCATCATAAAAAACGATCTTTCAAAACCCCGTCGACATTAGTGCCGACCTTTTCCAAAAATCATCTAATATAAAGGCTAAAATTGGAAAGGATAAATATCGCAACGAAGCGATTCCTCCCGGCGTCGACAGCTGGCGACTCTGCTGGGGAAATTAGAGGGCTTAAGCCGCGTTCAAGTATTGATGCTGTCCTATCCTTTAAAATTCATGAATGTGTGTGTGCGTGCGATATTTTGACCTGTTGTTGTGTGAATGTGTTTTACCAATGAATGAATGGTTGAATGGAATTGCTTACTTTAAAGTAATCATTTGCATACGGTGAGGACGATGAATGTGAATGTATGTTGAGAGTGTACCTCCTCTTGAGGCAAACCTGTCGGTTGCTTATTACTGGACTCGAAGGAGCTGCTCCCCGGAGATGGCTCAGGAAACGCACCACCTAAATTCGCTCCAATCGAAAGGATTCAGACGAGTAGATTGCGAAGATTTGGGGACCTTCATGACGAAAAACCCGCGAGAGTAACCCTAGGGTAGGTCAGCCTCTGATAAACCTAACGAAAGGGAAGTTTCTTCATGCCCTTTTATCGTTCAGTCAAATAAATAAATGTCATGTAAATGGTATACAACTGTCATACCGTTATCATCGTAATAAATATGTCCTGTATCATGTGATTACATCACCTGCACATATAAAGAGAATATTGACATGGTTTTGCAGGAAGGCAATCCATACCACGTACCAAGGTTTTCTAAAACTTCTAAATACTATCCTGTCATCAAACACTGACCTTGTTTTGCAGGATAAGATTAGAGAACCTAAAAAAATAATAATAATAATAATCATGCATCAGTGTTGACATGCATCTGCCAACTTGTAACTGGCACAATACTAAACTACGACCCTTGTTTGTTTTGCGAGATTGCCCCTAGGACCCAACTAAGAGGCCGTAAAGTCCATACTCCATCCATCCAAATAGCAAAAGCCGGTAGCCATGAAATTACAGTTCTGCCACTCCAACAATACGGCCGAATACGAGGGATGCATCCTAGGACTGAGATTAGCCCTGGGAATGGGAATCAAAAGGATGATAGTAGTTGGAGACTCCGAATTGGTCATCCGGCAGGCCATGGGAATATACAGCACCAAAGGGCTTCGGCTATTGCCCTACCATCGCCTCATCATCAAACTTGCCAAACAATTCGAAGATATTGCCTTTTGGCACGTTCCTAGAAATCAAAATGACTTCGCGGATACTCTAGCCACACTGGCTTCCCTGATTCACACATCACGGTACGAGACGAGCTTTAAGGGGGAAATTGCGGTACAGACTTGTCCGGCCTGTGAGGATCAGATCGGAGAGATCTCCCATAGTGACGCCCCTCCTAAATGGGCTTGGTATCAAAACATTAAAGAGTTCCTTCGAGACAGCTCCTCTCCCGAAAATGCAGATCTGACCGAGGAAAGAGAATCCAAAGATGGGCAGTGAAATTCTTCCTAAGCGGAGACGATTTGCATAAATGGGACCTAGCTACGGGACTGCTGAGATATCTGGAAGCCGAAGAAGCCCACAGATTAACGAACGAAGTACATGGCGATGTGTGCGGAGCCCATATGAGCAGAACATTTTTGGCAAAGAAAATCATGTGAACGGGTCACTACTGGCTAACCATGAAAACTGACAGAGAATCCAAAGATGGGCAGTGATATTCTTCCTAAGCGGAGACAATTTGCATAAATGGGACCTAGCTACGGGACTGCTGAAATATCTGGAAGCCGAAGAAGCCCACAGATTAATGAACGAAGTACATGGCGATGTGTGCGGAGCCCATATGAGCAGAACATTTTTGGCAAAAAAAATCATGTGAGCGGGTCACTACTGGCTAACCATGAAAACTGACTGCGATACTCATGTCAGGAAATGCCATCAATACCAGATCCATGCCAATGCGATCCATGCACCTCCTAATGAGCTCCATTGCTTGACCTCACCGTGGCCAGTTGGACCGTGCAGCAGGTGATATCCAGGAAGGGGTAAATCCAGGAGTATGGCAGTGAATCCCGGCCAGTAGAAGATCAATGGGTTTTAAAATTCTGAGTTTTATTTCAAATCCCTGCACGTTCATGTCATTTTGTCATGTTATCCAAAAAGAAGATCATATGCTGAAATGTTTTATATATATGACAAGCATTTTTGTTTTATGTCAGGTACCCCGATTTGAGGCATTCTAGCCTGACAAGCAATAGGCCAAATTTGAAGGAGGATCACGATTTTGGTATAGAGCTAGATTTCGATCTGATGGGGATTGAGCAGGACGAGACAGATATCGACAATACGCCTGACGAGATCAAAGGATGGGTCGAAGATAAACCCAAACCCGACTTAGACCAAACCATCGCCATCAAACATCAGAACCCCTAACGATCACAAAGAACCCGGAGTAGGGGCAAATTCGACCACGAAAAAAAAAATTTCAAAAATCAAAAATCCCCCAAACCTTTCAACAAGTCAAAGGACCGGATCTTTTGTTAGCCCAGCGAGATACCGATGCAACCAGTACGAGGGAGATCACAAGAAAAGTAACTTAACACTGGGGCATTTATCAACTATCCAGGAAATGATGATGTGCAAATTGGCACCCATGCAACAATCCCATCAATATGCACCATCATCATCAAATGCTACCTCATGTCAATTCAATATTCAACGATACGATCATCTGGCATTTGTCAAGCATAGTTTTCCCGGGATACGATGACCCGCGTGAAAGGGGATTTTATTTGACTTGATAGGAATCGGATTAATTCTGACAAGCAACCGTGGAGCACGATCGTGAGTATGATTAGACGAAGAAAGCTATTCAACCTTTTGATCGGGTACAAAGCCTTAATTCAAAGCAACGTTTGCGACAGAATCGACCTCATGTGCCAGTCTTCACTTTGCATTTGCACGAACTTTCAGTTATGGGGTATAAAACTATGACGACGTTGATGGCAATTAACACATAGTCAGGCAGCCAATAATTATCAAACTAATATCAAGAAGTCAGATGACAAATGATTATCAAGCTAATGTCTCGAATCGTGGTCTGGGTTATTCGAGTAATTAAGCCCGAGGGGTGTCTCTACACCTGGTGCCCTAAAGCCATCTGGTTTGGGAGTCGCTGGCCCAACACTCGTTACATGGGTAACTCAGAGCCTAAGAAAACGAGCATTACAGTAGAGGAGGCCCGAGCAGATTCGAATATTGGTCTGGGCTACTCGAGTAAATAAGCCTAAGGGGTGTCTCTGCATCTGGTGCCCTAAAGCCGTCTGGTTTGGGAGTCACCGGCCTAACACTCGCTACATGGGTAACTCAAGCCTAAGAAAACGAATCTTGCGCAAGGTCAAGCAAAGAATGAATGGTGCAGACCATCAGCTTGTCTCAAACCGTGGCCTTTGTTACTCGAGTAAATAAACCCGAAGGGGTGTCTGTACACCTAATGCCCCAAAACCGTCTGGTTTGGGAGTCATTGGTCCAAAACTCGTTAAATGGGTAACTTTGAATAGCCTAAGAAAACGAGACAAGTGAAGTGGGCTAATAAAGAGAAAAGATAATATGAAAAACTCTCGGCCTTAAACAAGAAGTCATGGAAGAGAAACCCCTACTGAATGCTGTATCGCACAGTGCATTTGTCATATGACGTCAATCCTGCTAAGAACGTTGTCGAGAATGGAGACAGGATACCTTTGACGAGGGAAGGTAGTTCTTTTGAATTCGACCTTACTCACGTACAATGACCATGAATGCTTGAAGGTGTTCTTACGATTTCGTAACTCGTTAAATAGAAAATCATCAACTCACGAGGGATTGAAAATAACTTCCGATCTAGTACATTCACGGTTCACAACTCGCTAGATTGTGCGATCAACAGATATTCAATTTCATGTGCTTTAACTGCATTTACTCTTTTGTCGAGATTATAATATCTTTGTGTTGAACTAACACCAACAGCCCGAGCCTTCAAAATTTGGCATTTGTTAGTTGTCTGATATGCAGGATCTTGCAGAGCTGTGGATAACTCAGCACGGTCAACATCGCGAGTTTTCGATAGAAATTCTTGGTAACAACACGCGCCAAGGCAGGGCAGTTAAGAATCGTGAAATGGAAGGAAGCTGAGGCTGCACAGAACTTCTCGTCATTGGGCCTCTCCCCAATCCTGACTATCACTGCCTCGACATCCAAATGATCCACGTGCATGAGCATATACAAGGATGATATAATGCGGGACAACAACATATCGGCCAGCAGAAATGATCAAAAGGCTAAGGAGCCCAACATAGCTGTCGATCATCACAGAGAGCGAAACAGACTGCCTCAACTCGATGAAATGAAGACGACCAAGAACAGGCAGAGTACCAAACCAATGTTGAAGTCTAGAAACTACACTTCACGACGAGGCGTGATCCAATCAAATGTTGGCAAACAACGACGACTGTCGAATCGTATCATTTGACTGAACAGGGGTCATTTCTATCTAAACATATGTTGTGCACATGCATCTGTCCATAACATATCTGCAAGATCATGCATAACATCTTTTGCATACATACATGTACGGTCAAAATGAAAATCTCCAGGGGAAAGTACAAGCACGTCGCTTTCAACCTCACAAATGATCAGACCATGATGGCTTTTGCGGCATGGTACGTGGACGATGTTGGTGGGAGATCCAGGACAGAAGCCGATCACACATCCCACTTCAAGAAATCACTCAAAATCGAGCGACCCCTGGGAAGGGCTGGTATCCAAACAATCAATGACCCTGGGAAGGGCTGGTATCCAAGCAAGAAGTGACCCTCGGAAGGCATCCAAGCAAACCACAACAAGGTGGTGAGTGAACCTGGGAAGGCATCCAAGCAAATCACAACAAGGTGGTGAGCACCCTGGGAAGGCATCCAAGCAAACCACAACAAGGTGGTGAGTGAACCTGGGAAGGCATCCAAGCAAATCACAACAAGGTGGTGAGCACCCTGGGAAGGCATCCAAGCAAATCACAACAAGGTGGTGAGCACCCTGGGAAGGCATCCAAGAAAACCACAACAAGGTGGTGAGTGAACCTGGGAAGGCATCCAAGCAAATTACAACAAGGTGGTGAGCACCCTGGGAAGACATCCAAGCAAACCACAACAAGGTGGTGAGTGAATCTGGGAAGGCAGCCAAGCAAATCACAATAAGGTGGTGTGAGAACCTGGGAAGGCATCCAAGCGAACCACAACAAGGTGGTGAACAACCCCTGGGAAGGGCCGATATCCAAAAAAGTGAGCGATCCCTGGGAAGGGCTAAGATCCAAGCAAACCACGACAAATGATGACATCTGTAGAACAATATCAAAAGACTGTACAGGGGTCATTTTTCATCAATTTACATTTTAAATGTTGTGTCACATGCATGAATAGATAATAATTCTGTACGTGATCCATGAAATGAAAAAAATAATAAATCGAGCAGGTTAGGTGTCAAGGTCCTAGCCTATCAGAGTCAAAAGCGATGGCTGCCAAGAACGATGTACGAGGACGAACTCCAAGGATGCCTTTCAAGCTAGTCAGGAGAATAACTTCCTTTGATGACAATGCGATGGAATAAGGTGATTACGAGACGAGCGACCGGATACGAGACCGGACGAACTCTAAGGATGCCTTTCAAGCTAGTAGAAATTTTTTTTTATTTATTTTTAAGACGTATCCCTTGAGCATTGATTTAATTTGATTTATCCATGGTCAATGATAGCTACTTGTTTGAATTGATTCTAACTCATGAAAAATGGATAAATGTTGCTTAGTCTTTGTGCTTAATCGTTATTGTTGGTTATTGTTTTGCTTATGTGTCCTTTCACTCTTTTGCACTTACCCATGAGTATTGAGCTAGTCGTATGCTTAGAGAAGGCTTTTATAACCGAATGCTTGTGAAAAATATCTATAAACTCTAATACTCGTTTAAACATCACTTGAAGTAAGGTATCCAAATTTGTTGTGTTTGATACCAAATGATAGACTCCACGGCACGCTTGCGTGAGGTGGTCGTCGCCCGGATCGTTTCTAGCAAGTTGATAAGATGGATAGCTTGCAACACCTTAACCCCTCGCCTATATGTAGACGGTAATCTTGGTATAATTTCTTGCAAATGAAGTATGCGTAGGATGAACACCAACGACACCTCGACCCCTCGCTTATATGGAAGCGGTAATCTCGGTACAATCGACGATTGATGCGGTAGAAGACGCCACACACAACTATGATTGGTTGTATGATAAGTCGAATATGAATCTCAAAGAAGAACTAAGGAACACTTAGGAATTCTCAAAGAACCACAAGTAGAGAAACAAACTCACAATAATATTGATAATCTGAAAATGGGTATGAATTCAAGCTTACAATAGCACCTATTTATACTAGTTTTAGAAACAAACTAGAAGCTTCTAGAAGCACACACTCTTTGAAATACAAGCACACAAATATTAAAATGTAGCAATCAGAACACATGTAATTGATCCTAAATACTGATATCATGTTTTGGATGAAAGAAGGTTCGAAAATCAAGAAAGTTAAAAAATAACAAATTGCATCCAGGAGGTTCTCGCCGGGGCGAGCGATTTGAACTGAAGATTTCTCGCCGGGGCGAGAGTTTTGGTTTGGAAAACCTCGCCGGGGCGAGAAAATTGGCCTGGAGATTCTCGCCGGGGCGAGGTCATCCTGTTCCGAGCAAACTGCTTTCTTTCGCTGTTTTGTCCGCCACGTCCACGCGCAACATGTTTACGGGCTTCATACGCTTGGACTCCATCTCCGTAACCTCTATGCTTGATCCAACCTCGTTCCATAGTTCATGGATCATTCCGTTAAGGCCGTCTTTGAAGGTTTTAGCTCGAGCTCTAGTAACGGGTCCAAGTGGCAATTGCAATGGGTCTTCTCGGGTTGTGTCACGGGTTTCTGGATTATGGATGTCCTCATCAATAAGTTATATATGTTGCATCATGTATGTACTGTCATTCTTATGCACTGTCATTCATGCATCGGGTGTCTACTTCTTTATCATGTTCATTTCATTTAACATTTCATAAACATGATAAAGAGGGGCAGCTGTAGACACCCAAATTTTGCAATTCGTATACTAACCTGGCAGGAGGGCAAAATCGTCAATTAACCCAGCCTACGAGACGAAAGGTGGACATAAGTGCGAACACTCAAAGCCACCACGACAACTTGCGATCAAAACCGACACGACGACGGGCGAAACAAGCACCCATGAATAATGTGGCGCGTTTCCCAGCGGTTCCCGGACTGCAAAATACAAATCCTTCAGAAAAAAACCAACGGTACGACACGAGAATCAAGGTGCGACTCGAAAATCGAGAAAATCAGCCCACCCAGCCGCGGATTGATCTGCGACCAATGATTAAAATAATTGAAGTGCGCGGCGAACGACTGAAGTGCGCGGCGGGCGCGGAGAAACTAAGGTCAACCGCAAATCAATCTGCGGCTGCCCTTGGCCAGCCTTTATCAGCTCATTTCTTCATTCGGATACAGGAGGTTGACAGCAGCAGAAAAGAAAGAAGAAAGGAGAGGAAGAACAACAAAAAACAGCAGCGAGAAAGGAGAGAAAAGAGAGAAAAAAAGTGAGGATTTATACCCTTTCGCTAGATTGTATCACATATATTTTCTACTCTATTCAATATACGAGTTTATACGAACCGTGGTATCATTTGCAAGGTGAAAAGCCCTTTTTTATAGCATTTTTGGTATATCATTTTGTTAAGCTTTTGGTCATTTGGGTTACATTAAATGTAATTTTTCTTGTATATTGTTGAGGATACATGGATTAGGGATTATTAATGAGGGTTCCAACGGAACAAAATTCTTCCTAATGACCCGATGATATCCATTTGGTGATTTTAGCTTGTTTAATTTTGTACTGTCCATTTTGTGGGTGTGTGGAAATTGTGGATGTGAGCTTAGGAACGCGACCCCATGGTCCAAATCCGATGATGGACATTTTTGGGTGTATGTAATAGGGTCGATATGTCCTTGATTGTAAATGTGTAATCGTCGGGCCTTAAAACGTCATCAAGTGGGAATCGAGTTTAAGGCCCCGTAATAGTGAAATATGTGCTTATGGGCGTTTGAGGTTATTTTGATGGCTTACATGCCCATGAATAGCCCCAATGCATTTTAATGCTTGATTTGATTTACGACCTAAAATTGATTTCGAAGCTAAACGATGAAGATTTTCGTAAAATCAATCAAATTAGGTTATTAGCACCACAAGGCTTAAAATTGGAAGTGCTAATATGTGTCGATTCCTGTTTAAACGAGAAAGCTAAAGGAAAATCGTTTTCAAACATCACAAAAATGGTTTTATAAAATAAATGACGTTTTATTAAACCGCTGTGCATAGGGTTAAAGAGATCCTAGAAGTTGCCCGTCATTTTGTTTATGAAAGCAATGTATAGGTCTCGATTCCTATTTCGATGAAGGTTTAAAAAACTCTTGTTTTGCCAAAACAACGCCTAATGAAAATCTCATGGCTTTTAAAATCAAACCTTTCTAATAAAAAATAAAGCTTTCTCGTATAAGCCGAAGGACATTCTAAAGCCCTCTCAAAACACGATTTTTCATAAGAAAACCAAATGATTCTTTCATACAAACTCACCACCACATTCACATAGACACACACACGCGCACACATACACATTGTAAGCATTAAAGGATAGGAAAAGCATCAAGATTGCGGTAACCGTGTTTCACGGAAGTCGGGGGGTGCCTAACACCTTCCCCTCACTTAAGCAAGCCCCCGAACTCTATGAATCTCGGTTTGCAGACCAATTAATTCGGAGTCACATATGAGCCAACGATTTACGATAAAACGAAATTCGGATGAGTTGGTACATCCATTTCAAATATACCAACTGGCGACTCTGGTCAATTGGCTCATCATAAAAAATGATCTTTCAAAACCCCGTCGACATTAGTGCCGACCTTTTCCAAAAATCATCTAATATAAAGGCTAAAATTGGAAAGGATAAATATCGCAATGAAGCGATTCCTCCCGGCGTCGACAATGGTTAGCCATATGAGGAGGGTCCAATGGATTTATTCGGTAAGCCCAATTGGGAATTGACTCAAGAGATAAGCTGAGTACAACCTAAGCAGCGGTACACCCATTTGGATTTTTACCGTGTCGTACACTCAATCTACCTAGGCCAATGGCCTATTTACCTGCCCTGCTTAATGATTACCGTGGGTATGGCGGGGGGAGGGGGGAGAAGTTGGTTTCTCTATAAATAGAACTCCTATTCCATTTATCAATTTTGCTAAGATTGTCGAGTCTGATTTAGAGAGAGAAATATTGTGATTTGAGAGACAAAAGAAAAACCTAGAGGGACTCTTGCGGTTCGACAAACCTCAGAGTTTAGGAAGGAAGAAGATAGTACACAGCTTACTCAAGTCCTTGTTCAAGAAGGTATAACTCCATTACCTTACGTATTTTCTTTCGATTCATTTAAATTGGTTTCTTGTGAGTCGGGTTGCATGGTATGCATGAGTTAAGTATAAGGTTGTAATTAAGGAATAAAAAGTTAAACTCTGTAGCCCCAGGGTAGCCGAACCGAAACCTGCATGTCATACAGATTGGACTGGATAATGACTTAAACCAGAGTCGTAAATATAGCCTTATCCATGTTACCAGTTAATATCGAAAGGGGCCGAAGCCGTTCCGATGAGGTTCATCACCTTACTCTGAACGCATGTACCTTAGTAACGGGGTCAGACATAGGTCGTCACCTGTTGGTCGATTTCGCAACCGATAAATACGCGCAAGTATACGCGGTCAACAAGTAATATAATGATAAGAGAGTTGTCGATCCCACGAGGAATTAACTCTAACGTATCCCCAAGTACTAACTCAATATCGACTCGATCTAAATCAAACTCTTTGATGCAAGAGATAGATGGAAGTTATATCTAAATTGCATGACATATAAATAACAAGAATAGATAGATAAATGTCTAAGATTACAATTTTCCCCATTCAAGCATTTTGTCAAACACTTGGCGTGCAATGCTTTGTTCAAATATCTTAACTCTCCTTTTAGATCAATTAACCACATAGAATTGACATCCGAGAAATCACAATTACGTAAGAGCCTCTGTCGATGGTCAATTACGAATCTTCCTAATGCGACATGTAGGTATATGTCTATCCTACACACTATCAAGAGACCAATTTCAAGAATAACTAACAAGACACATGTCACTAAATCTCATTAACCACCCTTTCAATTACCAACTTTCACATAGGAAGTCATTAATATTAGATTCTCAATTGGTTGCACATGGTATCTAGGTATATGTCTATCCTAAATACAATCAAGTTACCTATCATTGAGGATAATCAACAAGACACACGTCACTAAATCTCAATTAATCACCCACAATAATATTTAACTTTCACATGATATCATAACTAGGTCTCAACACTATAATCCGTTTGTCAAGTTCATATAGGTTCCCACGGTAATTACAAGCCAAGCAATTAATCTATAAGCATAAGTTATGATAACCAATTCATAAGAGTAATAATAATCAAAGGAAGAGAAATCAATTCAAATAAGCAATGGGTTCAATTACAATTTCAAACCAAACACTAAAATCAAAATAAATAAACAAAGCAATAAACCTAACTAACATCCTTGGAGTACAAAGCTAGATGAAAAGATTAGAGATGAACTCCCTTTTGATCTTCTCCTTTCCTTGTATTGCAGCCCTTGTTGGTGGAGCAAGCCTTCCATTGTTGTTGGTTGCTCAAGCTTCCCCATTGGGGAGCTTGAGCTACCTTTTCTCCTTCTTGCTCTAGGTTAGCTTCCACCCTCCAAGAATGCTGATTTTAGAAGTCTAGGATATCTTAAAATGGAGGCTACATGTTATATTTATAGTGCCCAATGTAAAACCCTAGCTAAACATCAGATTTTGGGTCAAAAGTGAGCTGGAATCGCACTAGGGGCACAAAAGATCGCACTCAGCACGCCCAGATGCGCCCGCACGCCGCCTGGTGCGCCCGCACGCCGCCCCCTGGACATGCCGCACGCCCATGGCACGCCCATGGCGCGCGCGCGCGCGCGCTGGCTGCCTGGTGCCAGGCGCCGTGCGCCCGCACCCATTTCCGCGCGCCCGCGCCAGGTGGCCTGTATCCCGATTCAGCTTTGACCTTTGTTAGTAAAATGGCCATAACTTCTTCGTCTAAACTCGGATTAAGGCATGTAAATAGGCTATGGAAAGCTGAGAAATATCTCTACAACTTTCATAACTGGAGCTTGACGAGAAAATGTCCGGAGAAAAGCGCAAATTGAGCCCGAAGCAACTGCTGTGTAAAATACATGCCAAATCCGATGGTAAAATAGCCATAACTCTCTTATACGAACTTCAAATTGGATGATTCCGGATGCTCCCGAAAGCTGAGATTAATATCTACAACTTTCGTTCTTTGAGTTGTGAGAGATACGGATTGGATCATGGCTCAAATTGAGCCGCAAGCAGCTGCTATGTCCATGTTAGGCTCAAAATGGCAAACTAGGCATCCACGAGCATTGGTGATCAACTAGCACCTTGCTCCATTTCCTACAAAACCAAGTAAAAACACATAAAAATAATACAAAACATATAAAAGCAATATAAAATCACAATATCTAAAAATAAGATAAAAACACAATAAAACCACATAAAGTACCCAAAGAATTCCAAATTATCAAGGTCAAAAGTACCCAAATTGTGTGTATAAAACACACTCATCATCACCCGACCCCGAACCGTGAAAAGGATTCCAAAGTGGAATCCATAGTTGAACCCGAAAGCTTTAGTAGCCACTATGGGTTTGGTTCAGTACCGAGCCCGAAGCCGCACCCCTAATGACAGTAAGACTCGAACGTGACTCCCGAAGTCACGAATCCGAAGCTGAAGTCCTAAAAGTCGTGGTGACCCGAACCTTCGACTTCTCGAAGTCGACCATGAGTATACCAGTTGACCCCGAAGAGGACCCCCGAACTACGAGAGGTCCCCAAACTATGAAAAGTTTTGAAGTAGAGTCGAAGTCAAAATCTTATAGGCAGCGGGTCGGTCAGACCCCAAACTATATTTTTAGAAATGTTTAACCTTAGATGTATTAGCCAAAGGATGTTCCTTAAACTGAAATCATGGATTAACCTTGAGTCCCAGTAAGTAGTGAAAAGGACTCTACGGTCGAAGAGTGACTTCACTCCGATCGTAGAGCGCACTTATAAACTGTAGAGTAAGTCAGCCAGGTCGGCCAGAGATCGTAGAGCTTCACTGGCTAATCGTAGGGTGAACTTTGCTGATCGTAGAGTGACTCCACCAATTGATAGACTCCATGACACGCTTGCGTGAGGTGGTCGTCGCCCGCATCATTTCTAACAAGTTGATAGGATGGATAACTTGCAACACCTTAACCCCTCGCCTATATGTAGACAGTAATCTTGGTACAATTGCTTGCAAATGAAGAATGCGTAGGATGAACACCAACAACACCTCGACCTCTCGCTTATATTGAAGCGGTAATCTTGGTACAATCGACGATTGATGCGCAACTATGAATGGTTGTATGATAAGTCAATTATGAATCTCCAAAGAGAACTAAGGAATACTTAAGAATTCTTCAAAGAACCACAAGTAGAGAAACAAACTCACAATAATATTGATAATCTGAAAATTGGTGATGTTTGATGTTTACAATAGCACCTATTTATACTAGTTTAGAAACAAACTAGAAGCTTCTAGAAGCACACACTCTTGGAAATACAAGCACACCAATATTGAAATGTAGCAATTAGAACACATGTAATTGATCCTAAATACTGATATCATGTTTTGGATGAAAGAAGGTTTGAAAATCAAGAAAGTCAAAAAATAACAAATTGCATCCAGGAGGTTCTCGCCGGGGCGAGAAAATTGCATTGAAAATTCTCGCCGGGGCGAGAGTTTTGTATTGTAAAAACCTCGCCGGGGCGAGCCTCTCACTGGGGCGAGAAAATTGGCCTGTAAAACCTCGTAGGGGCGAGCTAGCCTGCTTCATGCAAACGGTTTTCTTTCATCGTTTTGATCGCCACGTCCATTCGTAACATGTTTACAGGTTTCATACGCTTGGACTCCACCTCCATAACTTCTATACTTGATCCAATCTCGTTCCATAGTTCACGGATCATCCCGTTAAGTCCGTCTTTGAAGGTTTTAGCTCGGGCTCTAGTAACGGGTCCAAGTGACAATTGCAATAGGTCTTCTCGGGTTGTGTCACGGGTTTCTGGATTATAGATGTCCTCATCATACCTCTCCTCTTGAAGAGGATTTGTCCTCAAATCTTCACCTACATCAAACGGGCTTAGATCAGAAATATTGAAAGTTGCACTAACAGTATACTCACCGGGTAAATCCAATTTGTAAGCATTGTTGTTAATGCGTTCAAGCACTTGAAATGGTCCATCTCCTCTCGGAAGTAATTTTGAACGCCTTTGAGCAGGAAATCTTTCCTTACGCATGTGTAGCCATACCCAATCCCCGGGTTCGAAGATTACTTGACGCCGACCCTTGTTGGCCTGTCGAGCATATTGATCCGTCTTCTTCTCAATGTTAAGCCTTGTCTTCTCATGTATCTGCTTAACAAAATCAGCCTTGCTTTTGCCATCCATGTTAGTATACTCAGAAATAGGTAAAGGTGCTAAATCCAATGGTGTTAAAGGATTAAAACCATACACAATTTCAAAAGGTGAGAATTTAGTTGCCGAGTGGACAGACCTATTATAAGCAAACTCAACATGAGGTAAACATTCTTCCCAAAGCTTAATATTCTTATTAATGATAGCCCTCAATAATGCAGATAGAGTCCTATTTACTACTTCCGTTTGACCGTCAGTTTGTGGATGACAAGTAGTTGAAAACAACAGTTTAGTTCCTAGTTTACACCACAAAGTTTTCCAAAAGTAGCTCAAGAACTTATCATCTCTATCCGAAACAATTGTTCGGGGCATGCTATGCAGACGCACAATATCTCTAAAGAATAAATCAGCAATATGGGATGCATCATCAGTTTTATGACATGGAATGAAGTGTGCCATTTTTGAGAATCTATCTACGACCACAAATATAGAATCATGACCATACTTAGATCTAGGTAATCTCAATACAAAATCCATAGACAAATCAATCTAAGGTTCACTCGAAATTGGCAATGGTGTGTATAACCCATGGGGTTGAACACGAGATTTAGCTTGACGACAGGTAATGCACCTATCACAAATTCGTTCCACATCTCATTTCATATGGGGCCAATAGAAATGTTCTTTTAATACAGATAAAGTCTTATCAACACCAAAATGTCCCATCAAACCACCTCCATGTGATTCACGAACCAATAGTTCACGTAAAGAACTTGCAGGTATACACAATCGATTCTCACGAAACAAGAATCCATCCATCTTGAAGTACTTACCTACAACATTCTTTTCACAAATTTTAAACTCTTCACAGAAATCATGGTCATTAACATACAATTCTTTGATTTGTTCAAAACCAAGTAATTTTGTGTCGAGAGTATTTAACAACACATACCTTCTTGAGAGAGCGTCGGCAACGACATTCTTCTTTCCTTGCTTATACCGAATGACATACGGGAATGTCTCGATGAACTCCATCCATCGTGCATGTCTCTTGTTCAACTTGTGTTGGCCTTTCAAATATTTCAATGATTCATGATCCGTGTGAATCACAAATTCCTTAGGCCACAGGTAATGTTGCCAAGTCTCCAAAGATCGAACTAAGGCATATAACTCCTTGTCATAGGTAGGATAGTTCAAAGCTGCTCCACTCAATTTTTCACTGAAATATGCAACGGGTTTTCCCTCTTGCATCAACACAGCTCCAATGCCTAAACCTGAAGCATCACATTCAATTTCAAAGGTTTTAGTGAAATTTGGCAATACAAGTAAAGGAGCGTTAGTTAATTTTTCTTTAATCAAATTAAACGCTTTTTCCTATGCATCACCCCACTTGAATCCTACACTCTTTTTGATTACTTCGGTGAGTGGTGCTGTGACTTCGCTGAAATTTCTTACAAACCATCTATAGAAACTTGCGAGTCCATGAAAGCTACGAACTCGACTGACATTAGTAGGAGTTGGCCATTCTTGGATTGCACGTACCTTTTCTTCGTCAACCTGTACTCCCTGTGTACTAACAACAAAACCAAGAAACACAACTCGATCCGTACAAAATGTGCATTTGTCCATATTAGCATACAAATTTTCTTTTCGAAGCATATCTAGGATAGATTTTATATGCAATGCATGCTCATCTAAATCTTTGCTATAGATCAAGATATCATCAAAGTAGACAACTACAAACTTTCCAATGAAGGAACGCAAAACATGGTTCATTAGTCGCATGAACGTGCTAGGAGGATTAGTTAAACCAAAAGGTAAGACCAACCACTCATATAACCCATATTTTGTTTTAAAAGCAGTTTTCCATTCATCCCCTTCATGCATTCTAATCTGATGATAGCCACTTTTTAAGTCAATTTTAGAAAACACACAAGATCCATGCAATTCATCTAACATGTCATCTAACCTAGGAATGGGATGTTGATATTTTACCGTGATGTTATTTACCGCTCGACAATCAATGCACATACGCCACTTCCCATCTTTCTTAGGTACTAAAATAACTGGAACCGCACATGGACTCATGCTTTCCCTCACAAAACCTTTGTCCATTAGCTCGTCAACTTGCCTTTGCAATTCCTTTGTTTCCTCGGGATTTCTTCGGTATGCCGGGCGATTTGGAATGGTCGCGCCTGGGACAAAGTCAATTTGATGCTCAATTCCCCGAATTGGTGGTAATCCCTGTGGAAGTTCCTCGGGAAATACATCCTGATAATCCTGTAAAAGAGCAGAAACAACACTAGGCAAAGAAGGATTATTAGCGTTAGTATTTAAAAGTGCCTCCTTATACCGAAGTATAATCATTGGCTTTTTAGAATCCAAAGCTCGCCTTACATCACTCCTTTTTGCAAAAATGTTTGTTTTTCTCTCTTCTTTCTTTTTTTCTCTCTCTTTTGTTTTCTTTTCATGATCTCTCTGCAAGTGTATTTGATCCTCATGCACTTGTTTTGGTGACATATGACACAAGGTAACTTTTCTTTGATTGTGAACAAAAGAGTACTCATTAGTAAAACCATCGTGTTTTACTCGACGATCGAACTGCCAAGGTCTCCCAAGTAGTAAATGACCTGCCTGCATAGGAACTACATCACAAAGGATCTCATCAACATACTTCCCAATTGTAAACGGCACTGATACTTGCTTGGTAACTTTGATGTCGCCGCTGTCATTGAGCCACTGCAATCGGTATGGGTGAGGATGTTTGGATGTTGTAAGTCCCAATTTCTCCACCATTGTGATGCTTGCCACATTTGTACAGCTCCCACCATCAATTACAACACAACAGATCTTACCATTTACCATGCATCTAGTATGAAATAGATTCTCTCTTTGCTCACTGCTTTCTTCTTTTACCTGTGTACTAAGCATTCTCCGTGTAACCAACACTTCGCCATGCATAGCAACCTCCCTATCTTCCTCTAATGGTGGTATAGAGTCATTGTCACTATCTTCTTCCTCGGTCTCCAAATCCCCATTATCAAGCAATAACATAGTTCTTTGATTTGGGCATTGATTTGCAATATGTCCCCTGCCTTGACATTTAAAGCATACAATATCTCGAGTACGACTAGTAGAAGGTATATTAGTTTTACCTTGCACTACTTGAGTAGTCGCTCCTTGCTTGAATTCTGGCTTTGGTTTGAAAGTAGATGGCTTTTCCTCACGCTTCACATTATTGGGTTTCCATGATGAACCTGTGGTAGGATTTATTCGCTGGCCACCTCTCCTCTTAAGTTGCTTCTCTATTTTGATAGCCATGTGCACCATGTGTTCTAATACCACATAATGTTGACACTCCACCAAATCTGCAATATCCCAATTCAAACCTGCTGAAAATCGGGCCATGGTTGCCTCATTATCCTCGTCGATGTCCGCTCTAGACATTAGCATCTCCATTTCCTTGAAGTAGTCCTCCACACTCTTGCTTCCCTGTCTCAAATTTTGTAAGTTTCGAAACAGATCTTGATAGTAGTGGCTTGGGACAAACCTCTTTTTCATTACAGCTTTCATTTCTGCCCAAGTCTCTATTGGACGTTCTCTGCACCTCCTTCGGCTGGTCATTAATTGATCCCACCAAGTAACTGCATAGTCTGAAAATTCGGTAGCTGCAATTCTAACTTTCTTGAGATCCGAGTAGTTGTGGCAATCAAAGATCCACTCCATTTTCTTCTCCCAATCTAAGTAAGCCTCGGGGTCACTCCTGCCTTGGAATGTGGGAATTTTAATTTTGATGCTATCGAGGTTGTTGTCCTCTCGATTTCGGCTGCCTCTATCCCTTGCAAACTGTCTCCTAGGGATAAAGCCAATGTCTTGATCCTGCTCCTCGCTAAACCTTTCATCATAATAATTTGTCTCTTCTAGCCTAGCTTCCTTTTGTTGTGCCTTTCCCTTTGGGCGCCCACCCGGAGGGATTTGAGTTTGTTCCCTTCGAGTGTCACTCAATTGATCGATGCGATCATTCACTTGCTCTATGGCCATTCCTAACTGTCTAGAAAATTCTTTCATCATAGCCTCCATCATGAGTTTTGGGTCAAAATTCGATGTAGAAGGTTTATTTTCGATTGTCTTATCTCTTGTGTTAGACATATTTCCTGCAAAACCAAGATTAGTAGAAAACAAGTTCCTCACCACTCCCTTATGTGTTTCACTCAAACAATATATCACACAAATAGGAAACGCTCGTGTATCACACAATTAGGCTTTTACCCTCAATTAAACTTACTACTCTTGCCTTTTTCCGCTCGTAGTTCTCTCTAATAGATTCTTTTTGAATTCTCACAAATATTACCTCAATCCTCTAATTACAATCCAATAATAACTTATCAAGAATACAATATAGAAAGTATGACTCTCCATAAGACTTTTCAAACCCCAAATATGATTCTTGCAAATGAAAATCCCAATGATATCAATTCAACAATACAAATTTTCTGCTATATATTTTATGCACTTTTTTTTACTATAATTCAACAATAACGTAAAGATAAGTAACTTGATAGGAAACTTAGCTTTGATACCAAATGATAGACTCCACGGCACGCTTGCGTGAGGTGGTCGTCGCCTGCATCGTTTCTAACAAGTTGATAGGATGGATAACTTGCAACACCTTAACCCCTCGCCTATATGTAGACAGTAATCTTGGTACAATTGCTTGCAAATGAAGAATGCGTAGGATGAACACCAACGACACCTCGACCCCTCGCTTATATTGAAGCGGTAATCTTGGTACAATCGACGATTGATGCGGTAGTAGACGCCACACACAACTATGAATGGTTGTATGATAAGTCAATTATGAATCTCCAAAGAGAACTAAGGAATACTTAGGAATTCTTCAAAGAACCACAAGTAGAGAAACAAACTCACAATAATATTGATAATCTGAAAATTGGTGATGTTTGATGTTTACAATAGCACCTATTTATACTAGTTTAGAAATAAACTAGAAGCTTCTAGAAGCACACACTCTTGGAAATACAAGCACACCAATATTGAAATGTAACAATTAGAACACATGTAATTGATCCTAAATACTGATATCATGTTTTGGATGAAAGAAGGTTCGAAAATCAAGAAAGTCAAAAAATAACAAATTGTATCCAGGAGGTTCTCGCGGGGCGAGAAAATTGCATTGAAAATTCTCGCCGGGGCGAGAGTTTTGTATTGTAAAAACCTCGCCGGGGCGAGCCTCTCGCTGGGGCGAGAAAATTGGCCTGTAAAACCTCGCCAGGGCGAGCTAGCCTGCTTCATGCAAACGGTTTTCTTTCATCGTTTTGATCGCCACGTCCATTCGTAACATGTTTACAGGTTTCATACGCTTGGACTCCACCTCCATAACTTCTATACTTGATCCAATCTCGTTCCATAGTTCGAGGATCATCCCGTTAAGTCCGTCTTTGAAGGTTTTAGCTCGGGCTCTAGTAACGGGTCCAAGTGGCAATTGCAATGGGTCTTCTCGGGTTGTGTTACGGGTTTCTGGATTATAGATGTCCTCATCACCAATGTGTTAAAGCCCTACTGATCGTAGAGTTGTCACGACAGACCATGGGTAGTATAAAGGGACCATAGAATAAACCATATAACTCTCTTGAGGCAGTTTATTTAATCCATTGTAGATACTTAACTATGACTGATCAGAGAGTAAATTATAATCACTGTAGGATACTTGCAGAGCAGGATCGTAGAGTAATTTGTAAGCAGTGAATCAAGCAAGTTTTCGATCTCATCTTGTGCAAATTATATCTCACACAAGCTTTATGTTGAGCAAGTTTCCTAACTCAAACTTGAGTTATTAATTCAAAACATGTTAGTGGATAATTATTGTTGATTATTCCACGTCTATAATGATTATTGGTATTCGCACTTAGTGCAATTGAATTCCTGTTCTATTTATTGAACTGTGAAATAATTTAAGTTCTGTTATTCATGAACTATTTATGAGCTAGATCTATACTAGTTGTATCGGCTAGATCGAACATGTTTAAATTTGTTAAATTAAATATGTTCTAAAAGTTGTCCAAACCAGTTGTTGGTACGAATTCTTAGACTGAGAAAAAAAACAAATTTCTATTAAGGCAGTATATCGGAAAACGATTGTTCGCCCGTTTATTAAGTGTTATGCATATTCACCGGGTATGAAAGACTGATCTCCTTGATTACCAAAACTTAATAAGAGGTGATATACCTCCGTACTTGTTCATAGTCATTGCCGACCACTCAGAAATATTTATTCAATTATTCAATTATTGAAACCTGATTCATGATTCTTTCATATCATTATCGATTGTTGATAATTCAAAGTCTCATTCTTTTTCAATCATGATATATATTATTCTTGTATTTAAACTTGCCGAGCGAATTAGTTGCTCACTCTTGCTATATCATGATATATTATTTCAGTTAAGCCCGAGTGTTCGAAGAAAGACAAAGGCAAATGCTAAGTTCAAGAGTAGTTTAGTGTAATGTTTAACTATTATGCTATCTTATGTAATTTATGTTAGGTTTGTATAACGCGAACATGCAATCAAATTACATTAATAAAGCGGAAGCGCGATAAAATCAGATTTTAAAATTTTATACAAACCATCACCATGATCTTTCTTTATGCACAATTATTAATTAAACGAAAGAGATGGAGAATAAAAATTATACCCTTGTAGAATTCTAGCTTCCTCAAGTACAAGTTCACCTCCAATTCCTTCGCGTTCTCCTTGAATTCCACCGATTAAATTTCTTCCTTTGATCAACGTTAGCCACCCAAGTGTTTGGCCCCTAGAGGTGATCCACCAAGGAATAATACTTATTCAAGAAGATGTGTGTTGGCAAAACCCGAGTTTCTATCTCTATAGAAATTGTAAGTACTCTCTACAATTCTTATGCAAGAGTGTGTAACCCTAATCTATGATAAGACTTCTCTTATTTATAGATGTAGGAAAACCCTTCCCTAAACTATTTAGGATTAGGGTTTCTATTCTAATTAAACTCCTTTAATTAAATTAAACTCCTAATCTAATTAGGAATTCATGTGAGAGTACTTCTATTAATTAATTCCCAATCCCTATTAGGAATTAAATAATAGTAATATTAATAATAATAATAAGACTCCTCTTATTAATTTATATTTAATATTTCTAAAATATTAAATAATAAATATTAAGCTATTTAATTTATTCTATCTCCATAGACTAAATTAAATACACTTAACTTATTATTACAATTATGCCATTTACTTCTTAAATAAATATTTTTCTTTTGCGGTGTGACCCTTTAGGTTCTCCATATTAAACCGGTTGTGAATAAATCAATTAGAACAATTCTAATCTTATTTAAATAAATAAATTAAACTATTTAATTCATTTAAATAAATAATATTTATTCTACAATAAGGGTAAACCCCCTTAGCGATCAACGACTTTCCAGATAATATAGATTTCAACATTAATCATAAAAGAACCTTTCAGTGCATAGTTACCGTACAATTCAATCCTTCTACCATACAATGTCCCAATTAAATATAAGACATGGAATTACTGTCAAGTCTTATTTTATTTAATTATATGTATTTCAATTCTGAAATGCACAACTCTGATAATGCAAATTAGAAACTCCTTTCTAATTTCATTTTGCTTTGGCCAAAGACTTCTGAGTCATCATTTATCGAATCACATAGGACATTCTCTCCTTTTACTAGAAGTGGTAGATTCTTTGTTGATCATTCACCTATCTCCATGTACAACTTATTATACCCAATCATACCCTTTGATATACTCTAAAGGTCTTAAGGGACATGTCAAAGTATAACTCATCATACACAAGATACTATGATGATCTCAAGTCCAAGGATCACTTGTACTACTATCACTAGAGGAATTCCTATTGACAGGCGAGTAAAACTCCATTAGGTATTCCTTAGCGAGCCACGTTCAGTGAACTTATTCTCTAATAAGCACCTATATACTTGCTTTAGTGTCTCCACACAAATGATTATGAGATCAATCATTCTCTTCATAAGAGCAAGCAACGTATGTACTAATCTATCCGGATTCACTAATCCCCTTTTTAGTAATCCATCGATTAGGAACAATTTAAGTTTGTGAGCTATCTAGAATTTAGATCTCATTAGCATGATCACCATCATGATTCTAAAAGCATTGCTCAAAACTATGGGTTTATCATATTTAATATAACAACACTATGTAGATAATGTAAAATGCCTTTTAACAACCGAATAAGATTATAAAGTATATGCTACATCATATCAAATATGATTGGCTTGTGTGCATACTACTTTCAATCTCCCACTTGCACTAAAGCCAATCGTTATGGTATCAAATACCCTTCTTCTCTAAGTGACGATCATCCTGCTGTTTGGATAAAGCTTCAGTAAATGGATATGCAATGTTGTTCGTGAGAGTCTACTATCTCTATAGTGACTTTTCCTCTTTCAATGATTCCACTAATCAAATGAAAGTGCCGCAACACATGTTTGAATCCAAGATGAGACTTAGGAACTATTCCTAGTTCTGTGATGAAGTTTTTATCCAAACAATCAACTTGCAGCTTCATTTATAGCTATATACTTTGTCTTTGTCACTAAACCAGTAACTCTTTCCTGTTTGGAACCTTTCCAATTCACTGCACCACCTTTCAAAGTAACGATTTACCTTAAAGTGGATTTGTTATCGTCTTGGTCAGTCTGAAAAACTTGAGTCTGTTTAGCCCTCTAGTTTTAATTCAGACCTACCATGAATCATAATCACATCTTCAGTACCGGTTAAGTACCTAAAGATGTTTATCACTGTCTTATAGTGATCATCTCCAGAATATGACTGATCAACATCAGGCCTTATATATTCACTGCATACATGATAGTAACTTATGCGATCTCTCTTTTAATTGGAGACAATTTGAGAGAGATACACTCCATGGCTCATCATCATGAGACCTCTCTTGGAGTTTTGCCATGCTAAACGCCTTTAGCATCAAATGAATATACGTTCCTTAGGTCAAGTCGAACATCCTTTTAAATCTATCTATATAGATTTATATCCCCAATTTATAGGATGCTCCTCCCAAGTCATTCATGGAGGAATGTTTAGACAATTTTATCTTTACTGATTATAGCATTGGTGTGTTATTCCTTGTCGGTAGTATATCAACATATAATACCAAGAATGTCACAGCGCTCCCACTGACCCTTTTGTACACACTAGGTTCATTCCCGTTTTTGATAAAATCAAACTCTTTTGATTGTCTCATCAAAATGAATGTTCCATCTTTGAGAAGCTTGCTTCAATCCATCTTTGGATCATTGTAGCTTAAAACACGATTTGCTTCAACCTTTGAAACAAATTCCTCTGGTTGTATCATACATACATTCTCCTCAAGTCTTCATTAAGGAAGGACGTCTCCACATCCATTTTGCCAGATTTCGTAATAAGCTATAATCACAAGCAAAATCCAAATGGACTTGAGCATTACCCGGTAATAAGATTTTATTATAGTCAACTCCTTGACTTGAAAAACCTTTTAACCAGGTCTGGTCTTATAGGTCTCCACCTTGCCATTTGCCACAGTCTTTCTCTTAAAGACCCATATTCACACTCTAGGTACTATGCCCTTTTGTGGAGTAACCAGAGTCTATACTTGGTTCTCATACATGGAGTCCATTTCGGATTTCATGGCCATCTGCCATTTCTCTGAGTATCTTCTACTCATAGCCTCATCGTATATAACTGGATCATCATCCTCTATGATGCGTACCTCATCATCATCCTCTATGATGAATCCATACCTCCCAGGTATCTTCGGCACTCTTCCAGATTTACGATTCGGTTGTGGTACAATATGTCTATCTACAGGTTCCTCGGTTTGACTTAAAGTGCTTTGTAGTTCTTGAACCCCTTCACGATCTATTACCCTCCCACTAGCTCTTTCAATTATAAACACTTTTATCTAAGAAGGCAGCGTGTAGGATTATAGTAATAATACCCTAAACTTCCTTTAGGATATTCCACAAGTCTGCACTTGTCAGATTTTATCTCAAACTTATCTTTGAAACCTTTTCACATAAGCTGGACAACCCCTTATCTTAACATACTTAAGAGTAGGAATCCTCCCTATCCATAACCTTTATGGAGTCTTGGGGCCAGATTTTTGAGGTTACCTTATTTTGTAGATATGCAGTCGTTTCTAGGGCATAACCCTAGATGGATACTAGAATGTCAGTAAAAATCATTATGGACTGCACCATGTCCAACAAGGTACAATTTCTCCTTTTAGATACACCAATCAATTATTGCATATCAGGAGGTGTCCATTATGAGAAAATACCATTTTGAGATGATCTAGAAACTCATTGCACAAGTATTCTTTCCTCGATCTGATCAAAGAATCTTAATACTTTGTCAATTTGTTTCACTTCTGAATTCTTTGAACCTTTCAAATGATTCAGACTTGTATTTCATCAAATACACATATTCAACACTTTGAATGATCATCTCCTTTTTCTTTTACTAGTTTGTTCAATTTGCAAAATTATTTTTCATGTAAGTCAAGTTTACAAAGTCTATCAAGTGAAATTTCAGTTTCATACAAAACATTATCATTATAAATAGAACAATAATTGTTCTTAAATATAATACCAAAAACTTCCTTGTCCAACAACGGAAGTAATAATGTTTCTACAGAGAACTGGAACATAATAACAACTTTATTAACTTAATAGACTTGCCCGTAGGCAATGCTAAACTATAAGTTCCTATGGTTAATGCAGCAACCTTTGCTCCATTCCACACATAAGATTACTTACTCTTTGTTTAGCTTTCTACTTCTGCTTAGTCTCTACATTGGATTGCATACGTGAGAACTACAGCCGGTATCCAATACCCAAGTAGAACCTTGACTTATAGAAAAATTTATTTCAATTATGAACAAACCCATATGTGTAACCGAAGCTTCATTAAGCTTCTTCTAGTTAGCCTCTGTAAGATACTCCTTACAGTTTCCTTTTCAGTATCCAGGCTTATTACATTGGAAGCAAACTCCTTTGTTATCTGCATCAGTCTTGTTCTTATTGTCCTTTCTTTTTGCCCTTCCATTTACCTTCTTTGAATTGTTCTTCTTTTAAGAAGATCCTTTGGCCCTCTTCCGCTTCCTGGAAGAATCATCTACCAGTAAGACTTGGTCTTTCTTGGTTAGAAAGTGACTCTTTACAATTTTCAACATGTTTAAGCAACTCAGGCAGGCTGACATATAGCTTGTTCATGTGGAAATTCTCAACAATTTGTGAGAAAGAGTCCAGAAGTGATTGCAAGATCAAATCTTGGATCAACTCTCCATCCATTAAAACCCAGTTGTCCCAATTGTTCAATCATATTGATCATTTTAGGACATTTGTCTATACTGTAGTGCCATCGGTCATTCTAGATCGGAAGAGCTCCTTAGATATCTGATATCTAATAGTCCTACTTTCCTCACCCTTCAACTCCTTGAAGGTGCAGGAGTATAGTAGGAGCATCCATAGTTTCATACTGACGCTGAAGCTCGTTACTCATGGATGCGAGTATGATGCATTTGAGCCAACTGTGCATCATCTTACCACTTTCTAAAAGTAGCAATCTCTTTCTCAGAGGCATTGTCTGCAACCATTGCAGGGATAGGCATATTAAGGATATAAGATAGCTTTTCAGCCTTGAGAACTATTCTCAAATTTCTTAACCAATCCGTGTAATTCGGTCCGATTAATTAGCATCTAATATGCTATGCAGTGATAGTGAATTAGACATCGTAAAATTCTATAAATGAATTTGTAATTTAACAACATTTCAGCATACATTCATTTTAATTAATTACCAAAATAAATTAGGCCTTTATTTTAAATTGGTATCTCCCACTATTTTCATCAAACTATATTACCCTCAATATACAGTTTGGCAAATCTAATTAAAGATTTGCTAGTGAGAATAAGGATCCCATTTCAAATGTATATAGCCTTGTGTGACACAACAAATGATATATAAATAAATAGGTAGACAACTATTGTCAATTACATCACTATGTAACTACTTTCAATTTGCCTCTTAGATTATTTTGATCAAGTGTGACACATCCGAATCAAAATTATCCAAGTTAAGTCCAACCTAGCACTTCCATATATTCGAAAGAAAAACATTGTCCTTGTGTGACACAACAAAATAACATCGTTCAGTCTATGTATAAGCATCAAATGTGATAAAGCAACATCTTAAATATTTAATACTTGCCTTGTGTGACACAACAAACTCATATTAAATATTTAATACTCTATCGCTTTACCATGCTAGAAGGCGACGTTCGATATTCCAAATATCTTTGAACGCTTAGGACTTAATATAATTACTTTGAGGGGTTTGTTATTATTTGTCTCATCTTGTTTAGCGCGCATGCACATATATATATAAAATACGCGTCATATTATTTTACATGCGAAGCATGTTGGATAATATATAATATATATAGTAAGCATGCACATATAAAATACTATATTCTAGCCGGATTGATTATGGACTTTTATTCTAGTTTGGTTCACTAGAGCCACCAAGTGAACCAAAAGGTCAAACCTAGGGTGCAAGAATTAAATTTAAATATAACTATTACATTTAAACCCGGGCTCCATTACAAATGGGTCTTCAAGCGCTCCTTGCTTCTTTGTCTTCAATTCTTCAAAATTAATTCTAACTAGTCCTATTACAAAAACTATTTACAATAAATAGAAACCTTGATCAGCAGTCAAGGGGAAATACATAGGAGGGAGATAGAATTTACATTAAGAAAAATTAGAGAAGACGAGGTACGCAGACCCCATTTATAAAAACCCATACATTCAAGCATCCACTAAAATAAATCCAATCACACATTGGTCAATAGTCCATAATCAATCCCTATTTATTATCATACATATCTCTATATGTATCAATAAATAACATTCATCCCATGAATAATAAAACTATTCCATATATGCATTGATATCATTTAATGGGCAATATTAGTTAGTATAAAATTCAATTTCAACTCCAATTAGTTATCATGGAATCCAATTCCAACTCTAATTAGTTATCATGAAATCCAATTTCAATTAAAATAAACTTCTTTATTTTAATCATATTCCAAATCAAAATAAACTCTTTTATTTTAATTTAAATTTTTTTTTTGAATAAAAATAAACTCCTTTATTTTAATCAAATTCCAAACCAAAATAAACTCATTTATTTTAATTAATATGGAAACCAATTTCAAGTTTAAAATAAACACCTTTATTTTTAACTTCCAATTGTTGGAAAATAAAATATATTGAATCCTATTCCTTATCAAAATAAACATCTTTATTTTTAAGGAAACATGGAATCCTATTCCATATGTGAATAAACTCCTTTATTCTAGGAAACATGGAATCCTATTCCATATGTGAATAAACTCCTTTATTCTAGGAAACATGGAATTCTATTCCATATATGAATAAACTTCTTTATTCTAGGAAACATGGAATCCTATTCCATATATGAATAAACTCCTTTATTCTAGTTAACGTAGAATCACATTCCAAGTTAAAATAAAACTATTAATTTTAATCATATTCCAATTAAAATAAACCTTTTATCTTAACTGAAAATAAATAAAATCAAAATAAAAAAAAATAAAATAATTTTACACAAAAAAAATAAAACTATCAATGTATATACAGAATCAAAACAATTAATAATTCGCATAAAGTTTGGCTCTTGATACCACTGTTAGGTTTGTGTAACGCGAACATGCAATCAAATTACATTAATAAAGCGGAAGCGCGATAAAATCAGATTTTAAAATTTTATACAAACCATCACCATGATCTTTCTTTATGCACAATTATTAATTAAACGAAAGAGATGGAGAATAAAAATTATACCCTTGTAGAATTCTAGCTTCCTCAGGTACAAGTTCACCTCCAATTCCTTCGCGTTCTCCTTGAATTCCACCGATTAAATTTCTTCCTTTGATCAACGTTAGCCACCCAAGTGTTTGGCCTCTAGAGGTGATCCACCAAGGAATAATACTTATTCAAGAAGATGTGTGTTGGCAAAACCCTAGTTTCTATCTCTATAGAAATTGTAAGTACTCTCTACAATTCTTATGCAAGAGTGTGTAACCCTAATCTATGATAAGACTTCTCTTATTTATAGATGTAGGAAAACCCTTCCCTAAACTATTTAGGATTAGGGTTTCTATTCTAATTAAACTCCTTTAATTAAATTAAACTCCTAATCTAATTAGGAATTCATGTGAGAGTACTTCTATTAATTAATTCCCAATCCCTATTAGGAATTAAATAATAGTAATAGTAATAATAATAATAAGACTCCTCTTATTAATTTATATTTAATATTTCTAAAATATTAAATAATAAATATTAAGCTATTTAATTTATTCTATCTCCATAGACTAAATTAAATACACTTAACTTATTATTACAATTATGCCATTTACTTCTTAAATAAATATTTTTCTTTTGCGGTGTGACCCTTTAGGTTCTCCATATTAAACCGGTTGTGAATAAATCAATTAGAACAATTCTAATCTTATTTAAATAAATAAATTAAACTATTTAATTCATTTAAATAAATAATATTTATTCTACAATAAGGGTAAACTCCCTTAGCGATCAACGACTTTCCAGATAATATAGATTTCAACATTAATCATAAAAGAACCTTTCAGTGCATAGTTACCGTACAATTCAATCCTTCTACCATACAATGTCCCAATTAAATATAAGACATGGAATTACTGTCAAGTCTTATTTTATTTAATTATATGTATTTCAATTCTGAAATGCACAACTCTGATAATGCAAATTAGAAACTCCTTTCTAATTTCATTTTGCTTTGGCCAAAGACTTCTGAGTCGTCATTTATCGAATCACATAGGACATTCTCTCATTTTAGTAGAAGTGGTAGATTCTTTGTTGATCATTCACCTATCTCCATGTACAACTTATTATACCCAATCATACCCTTTGATATACCCTAAAGGTCTTAAGGGACATGTCAAAGTATAACTCATCATACACAAGATACTATGATGATCTCAAGTCCAAGGATCACTTGTACTACTATCACTAGAGGAATTCCTATTGACAGGCGAGTAAAACTCCATTAGGTATTCCTTAGCGAGCCACGTTCAGTGAACTTATTCTCTAATAAGCACCTATATACTTGCTTTAGTGTCTCCACACAAATGATTATGAGATCAATCATTCTCTTCATAAGAGCAAGCAACGTATGTACTAATCTATCCGGATTCACTAATCCCCTTTTTAGTAATCCATCGATTAGGAACAATTTAAGTTTGTGAGCTATCTAGAATTTAGATCTCATTAGCATGATCACCATCATGATTCTAAAAGCATTACTCAAAACTATGGGTTTATCATATTTAATATAACAGCACTATGTAGATAATGTAAAATGCCTTTTAACAACCGAATAAGATTATAAAGTATATGCTACATCATATCAAATATGATTGGCTTGTGTGCATACTACTTTCAATTTATTATGTAAACCCTTTTGGTATTACTAATGGTATGTTTTAAGTTAATGTTATTAGATCTTGGGAATGATGTAGAACCTTATTATATGAACAACTTATATTTATTTATTCCGCTTAGTTTATAGAATGTATATGAAAATGAAGGATCGTGAGCACCAAATGCCGAAGTTATGGAACCCGGATTTGGGGGCGTCACAGGTTGGTATCAGAGCTTTAGGTTATAAATTTTAGGATGTGAAACCTAGGTTATAACCTTAAAAGAAAAGTCGTATAAAGTACGATAGGTGATGGATCGAGGAGATTCATCGAGTTGAAGATATAAGAGATGTATTATGGAGATGCATCGAGCCGAGTTCGTGCATAATAAAATATTAGTTCATTCCATTAATGAATATATTTTATTATGGTACTGACTGTGTTGGTGGTTTGTGTTGTCTTTTGTGGTGGTTGTAGGATGTCCGAGTTTGGTGAGTCTAGCCGGGCTGCCGATGTTGAGGCTGTGGACAAACATATTATCTTCGTAGAGCCGACTGAGCCAGTTGCTCCAGTACTGCTGAGGGAGTCTGAGTTAAATTTTGATGAGGAACCGGTTGTAGGCCGGGTAATGAGGCCGTACAGCGAGGATGAGGAGGATGATGCCGAAGAGGCCGAGGAGGCTTCGGAGGCCATGGAAACCGAGGGTCCAGCTGAGGTGAATGAGTTTATGGCTGAGGCGATGGAGGAGGTGGAGTATTATGCTTTGCCAGAGGAGTTACCATCTGAGGATCACCTGATTGAGCAGTTAGCCGATAGGAACTTAGAGTTAGAGGATCAAGTTACAAACTTAGAGGAGCAGAATTAGACCCATCAACACATGGAAAATCTGTATAAGGAGTTGGCATATCAGTTGGAGGATGAGATGAGACAGCTGAAGGTACAACTGTAGGGATATGAGAGTTCGACATAGTAGATAGGGCCACTGTTGCTTGATTTCACAATCAATAAAACACGCGCAAGTATATGCGATCCACAAGTAATATAAGATAAGTAAAGTGTCGAGCCCACAAGGAATTATATTAAATAGTTACCAAATATCAATCGCATGAAAAATTAATCTAATTTAAACAATGAAAATATGATTTGTTTTTGTTGTTGATTAAAACTAAATGAAGACAATTAAGAAAACAACGTTTAACAAAACACGGATAGAATTCAAGATAAAAAGATCTAAGATTACAATTTAGCCCAACTCTTCATTTGTAAATCATAACTCTCTCTTTATCAACTAGTTAGATAAAAGAATTGTTACCCGAGAAATCAAAAGTATATATAAGCCTCTCTCGATGGTCGAATACGTATTTCCTATTGTGGTGTATAGATATATCTCTATTCTACACACTAGCAAGAATTTCATATCAAGAACAATCAATAAGATACATGTCACATAAAATCTCATTAACCATTCTATCAATTATCAACTTTCACAATAGAAATCATTAAGCAAGGATTCTCAATTGGATACATGTGTTATTTAGGTATATGTCTATCCCAAATACAATCAAATTATCAACCCTTGAGAATAATACATAAGACTCACGTCACATAATCTCATACATTATCCATAAAGAATATCCAATTTTCACATGAATTCATAGCTAGGTCTCAACCTATATTATATTTCTCAATCTCATATAGATTACCAAGGTAATTACGGGCCAAACAATTAATCCATAAACATAGGCTATGAACTCCAATTCACAAGAGTCTAACTAATATTCAAAAGAGAGAGCATTCAAAACAAACTACGAGTTGGGTTCCATTAAATCTTAGAATTGAAGAATTATCTCATAATAGCTTTGAATAACATCATATTCAGATTATAGTACATAGCTTTGGAATTACAAAATAGAAACGAAATACTAGAAGTTAGAATGATAAAACCCCTCTTTGGATTGATTCACGAATTGATGCTTGTTGGTATCCTTATCTCTAGCTTTCCTTCTCAATAATGTAATCTTCAGCTTCATGGTGATGCTATGGTGTTCTTTGTTTTCCTTTGTTCTTCTTGTTCTTAGCTCAAACCCTAGCTCCCAATGTGTATAGCAAAGCTTGGATAAACTCAATACAACTCCCTGGATGCCTAATACATTGATTAATCTCTCTCCACTAGTCACCATCGTGCTCCCAAATTTGCTCCAACGAACACCCACTATCAGCACACAAGACAAAGCCAGCCGCTCAATAATCCCGACAAGCTCGCCCCGACGGTGAAAATTGCCTAGGGAGCTCGCCCCGGCGGTGGCATCGCCCCGACGGTGAAACATGCCTGGGGATACAGCCCCGATAGTGGCGTCGCCCCGGCGGCCAAAAAGGCTTGAACCTGCCGCCCCGACGGTGGACTCTACTGCAAGAATTACACTTTTGCCCCTGGAGTCCAAAAGTTCCACAAATGCTCATCTATAGTCGTATCCCACGAAATAATGCAATACAAGTAAAATACAACTAAAAACACTAAAAGATAACAAAGAATTGAGCCTAAAAGATAACCAATTCGTAGGTATAAAACCCACTCATCAAATACCCCCAAACTTAAGACTTTGCTTGTCCTCAAGCAAAAACACGATAGATAAAAGTATCGAAAGCGATCTCCTATATGAATGCACATGCATGAGTTAAAAATCTATGGCAGCAGACCAAGATAGGAAATGGGAATTATGCCTTAAGAGAGAAGAAGTAGCATTATAGCAAAACATCAAATTCATGCCCGTCAGACTTGTAACTCTACGCCAATCTTATCAAAAATATAACCCTTACGTGTGTGTGTGTAGTCAATAGCTCAAATTAATCAAGATTTCATTCCAATCCATGAATCACAGCGGGACTAAAGATAAGGCGATAAATAGACAACTCAAGCTCCCCTCCTTTTCACTTGTTAAAATATTTTTTTTAGCAAATGAGTGCGTTTTACGCTCCATCTCATTGATTGTTTAATCTAACTCTCGACTGTGCACTGTCTATCTTTATTAGGCTATTCAATGTCACCCATGTAGCAAACTTTCCACCGATGACTCCCAAACCGGATGGTTTTAGGGCACCGAGTGTAGAGACACTCCAAAGGGCTTACTCGTTTGAATGACAAAGGCTACAAAGATAAACTAGCCAAGAATTGCTCATATGTCTATAACTCTCACTCAGTCGATCTTTTACTATTTCTTGCACTATAGACAGACATCGAAGCATTATTAGAAAATTTTGAATTCCAACAAGTGATAGAGGTTCTCATATCTTTAATAGGCACTTAATCATAAGATTGGATTAAAATCTAACCAGTTCGAAGCATTGACTCGTGCAATTATGAGATCAAAGGGTTACAAATTTAATAAAACTAACAATAGTTAGCATCCCTAACATATCAATCCTTATCCATAATACTAAATGCATTAACAAATAGAATAAAAGCATATCATTGGCTTGCCTAAAATAGACTACTGCAATGCACCTAAATGCAGAATACTAATAAATTTTTTTTTCACAACAATCATCAAAATGCTCAGAATAACTCAAATCAGAACATTAATGCCAGAAAAGTCATTTTGATGATATTTCACATGAAATTATGATGATATTTCACATGATTATTTCTAATAATAACAATCCTTTAAAAACATAAATATAATTGCAACCAATAATGACAATTCTTCAAAAACATAAACCAGTCTTTAAAAACTTGAAAACATGCTTACTAACTGCAACTACCATGCTAAAACATTTAAACTATACTTAACTACTAGGTACGACTACTAGAAGAGCAAATCCACCCCCAAACTTAAGAGGGACAATCCATAGCCAAGAGAATGTACATATTGTTGAAAGAGGATGGAAATGGCCCCATGAAGTCTATTCCCCAAACATCAAAGACTTCGACTTCTAGGATAGTGTTCAATGGCATTTCATGTCGTTTAGAGATGTTCCCCATTCTTTGGCATCTATCACATCTTTGAACAAAATGGTGAACATCTTTAAACAATGTTGGCCAGAAGAACCCTGCTTGCAACACCTTAGTGGCTGTCTTTTCACCTCCGTAGTGTCCTCCATATAGTGAATCATGACAGTGATGTAAAATGCTATCAACCTCACTTTGTGGAATGCACTGTCGTATCATTTGATCTACACAATGCTTGAATAGATACGGTTCATCCCACATATACCTTTTCACGTCATGTAGAAACTTTTTCTTTTGCTGCCACGACAAGTCTGGGGGGAGTGTGTTACTAACCAAGTAGTTAGCAAAATCTGCATACCATGGAATTTCGCCTTGAACCACAAACAGCTGTTCATCCGGAAAAGACTCATTGATTAGAACTTTATCTTCCTTTTCATGACCCGGATTCTCCAATCTAGATAGATGGTCGGCTACTTGGTTTTTTCAGTTCCCTTTCTGTCCCGAATTTCTAAGTCAAACTCTTGCAACAATAGGATCCATCTAATCAACCTCGGTTTAGCATCCTTCTTTGCAATTAGATACCGAATAGCTGAATGGTCCGTGAATACAACCACCCTTGTTCCTATGAAGTAAGATCGAAACTTGTCAAAAGCATACACTACCGCAAGCAATTCCTTCTCGGTAGTGGTGTAGTTGAGCTGTGCATCAGTTAAGGTTTTGCTGGCATAGTAAATAGCATGAAAACCCTTCTTCTTGCGTTGTCCCAAAACAACCCCAACTGCATAATCACTGGCATTACACATCAATTCGAAAGGCTTTGACCAATCCGGAGCAACTATCACTAGTGCGGTGGTCAATTTCTTCTTTAAAAGCTCAAATGCAATCAAACACTCTTCATCAAACTTGAACGACACATCTTTCTCGAATAAACTGCATAAAGGCTTTAAGATCTTAGAAAAGTCCTTTATGAACCTTCGATAAAACCCAACGTGTCCCAGAAAACTACGAATACCCTTCACTGAAGTTGGTGGAGGTAAATTTTTAATTGTTTCAAGTTTTGCTCTATCCACTTTTAGACCTTGTGATGACACTTTATGCCCAAGTATGATCCCCTCTTGCACCATAAAGTGACATTTTTCCCAGTTGAGCACTAGATTAGTTTCCACATATCTCTTTAGTATTAGAACTAGATTTTCCAAGCAATTGTCAAACGAATCACCAAATACTGAAAAGTCATCCATGAAAACTTCTACATTGCGTTCCACCAAATCCGAGAAAATTGCCATCATGCACCTTTGAAAAGTGGCCGGTGCATTACACAATCCGAATGAGACCCTTCTAAAAGTAAAAGTACCGAATGAACATGTGAAAGTGGTCTTTTCTTGGTCCTCTAGAGCAATAGTAATCTGATTATAGCCCGAATAACCATCCAACAAGCAATAGTACCCATGTCCTGCCAGTCTGTCTAACATCTGATCAATAAAAGGCAGTTGAAAATGATCCTTTCGGGTTGCCTTGTTAAGTTTCTGGTAGTCCATGTAAACCCTCCAACCAGTTACTGTTCTTGTTGGAATCAACTCATTATTTTCATTGGCTACAACCGTCATACCCCCTTTCTTGGGTACACACTGAACTGGACTCACCCAAGCACTGTCAGAAATGGGATAAATTATTCCAGCATCTAACCACTTCAAAATCTCTTTCTTCACCACCTCTTTCATGATTGGGTTGAGTCTCCTTTAATGTTCCACAGTGGGTTTACTATCATCCTCCATCAAGATTTTGTGCACACAAAATGATGGGCTTATTCCCTTGATGTCGGCGATGGTCCATCCAATAGCAGATTTGTACTCTCTAAGAACTCGCAACAGCTTACTTTCCTGAAACTCGTTAAGCACAGAAGCAATAATAACAGGTAAAGTAGCTGATTCGCCGAAATATGCATACCTGAGATGATTAGGCAAATGCTTGAGCTCAAGTGAAGGAGGCATCTTAAGAGATGGTCTCAACCGATCTGTAACATTCTCAGCATACTCTAGTGATTCAAACGGGATTTGAAACTTGCTTCCCCGTGGCACTGTATCCAAAATCTGTAAATACTCCACCAAATCTGGATCATCTATGTCAAACTCTCCCAGAAGTGTCGTCTCCAATGGATCATTGTTCAACACATTCAGAAGCTCATCATTTACAACTTGCTCGATCACATCCACCTGAAACCATTTTTCCTTATCCGAAGGGAATTTCATGGCCTTAAACACATTGAATGTGACTTCTTGATCCTGAACTCTCATAGTGAGCCCTCCCTTTTGCACATCGATTAGAGTTCTCCCAGTGGCTAAAAATGGTCTCCCAAGAATAATAGGGATGTTTTTATCTTCCTCAAAATCTAGGATGATAAAATCAGCCGGGAAGATGAACTTATCCACCTTCACCAGAATGTCTTCTACAATTCCCCTTGGGTAAGTAACCGACCTATCGACAAGCTGAAGAGAAATGTTTGTTGGCTTTGGTGCAGGAAGTCCCAACTGAGTATACACAGATAACGACATGAGATTAATGCTAGCACCAAAGTCACACAAACATTTGTTGAATGGTATAGTGAAACTGCCTGGATCCTTCAATTTGGGAGGTAGCTTTCTTTGCAATACTGCACTACATTCCTCTGTTAAAGCCACAGTTTCAAAGTCATTTAACCTCTTCTTCCTAGACAGAATACCCTTCATGAATTTAGCATAGCTTGGCATTTGTTCTAAGGCCTCTGTAAAAGGAATGTTAATTTGTAGCTTCTTAAAGACCTCCAGGAATTTGGCAAACTGTTTATCTAACTTTTGATTTTGCAGTCTTTGAGGGAAAGGCACTGGTGGAAACACTTTCGGTGTAGGAACAACACTAGGTTTATCTGTGGTATCTCTCTGTTCTGACTTAGGTGGTACACTGCTGTCCATTTCCTCAGAAAAATCTGCATTATTTAAATTCGGAGAAGGACATGAGTGGGCTGCCTCCTTTTGCATCTCAGGCTCATGTAGGATTTGTTTTCCACTTCTGAGTGTTACTGCTTGACATTCCTCTTTCCCATATCTCCTTGGATTAGTTTTTGTGTTACTAGGAAGAGATCCCTAGGGTCTATTTGACATAGAACTAGCCATTTGCCCAATTTGATTTTCCAAAGCTTTGAGTGCTGCTGCTTGGTTCTTTATCATCACATCCTGGTTAGCTATGTGTTTCAATATCAACTCTTCAAAATATGATTTTCTCTCTGGTTGTGAAGTTTGAGCTGCATGATGTTGTGGCTGATTTTGGAACCCTGGAGGATGGTGTGGTTTTGGAGCTTGTTGAAAATTTTGATTGTTGCTCCATGAAAAGTTAGGGTGGTTCCTATTTCCAGCATTGTAAGTGTTTTGGTAATGATTTGGTGGTCTCTGGTAGCTACTTACAAACTGAACTGCCTCGTGATCAATGGGGCATTGGTCGGTTGCTTGTGTCCCTGCACATAACTCACAAACAAGAGCTACTTGCTGCACTTTTGAATCAGTTAAGGAATCAAGTTTCTTTGGCATTGCTGCCATCTGAGCTGCTAAGGATGTGATGGCATCCACCTCTAATACTCCGACTACCTTTGGTTGACTCATTCTAGAAGTTGGCCATTGGTAGTTATTTGCAGCCATGACCTCCAATAAATCAAGTGCTTCTCCATAATTCTTAGCCATGAAAGATCCTCCCGCAGCTGCATCTATGCAAGACCGATTGTGAGATCCCAATCCATTGTAAAAGGTATTCAATTGCATCCATGGGAGGAATCCATGATGCGGGTATCTTCGAAGCAAATCTTTAAATCTCTCCCATGCCTCATACAATGATTCTCCATGATGTTGTTCAAAGGTTGCAATTTCATTTCTCAATCTAGCAGACTTTGCAGGAGGGAAGAACTTTGCCAAAAATTTCAGTGCTAAGTTTGACCATGTAGTGATGGATCCTGGTGGGAACGAGTGAAGCCAATTCTTAGCTTTGTCTCTCAAAGTGGACGAAAAAAGTCTAAGTCTCAAAGCATCATCCGTCACTCCATTAAATTTGAAAGTATCACATATCTCAATAAAGCTCAACAAATGCTCATTAGGGTTGTCATTAGCCAAACCCCTAAACTGTAACGAATTTTGCACCATTTGTATTGTTCCCAGTTTAATTTCAAAGGCATTTGTAGTTATTGCCGGTCTTGTGATACTAGACTGTAAATCACTTATCTGCGGCGTTACATAGTCTCTCAATGCTTTTTGTTCCTCTGCCGCCATAGTTTCTTGATTGTTGGACCCCTTGATTCTTTCTCTTCTTAGTCTTTGGGTATTTCTCTCGATCTCGGGATCGTAAAGAAATAACTTAAGACTTTGTGAACGGCGCATACAAATCAAGAGTACCTACACAATTAAGTGAAAAATTAAATACAAGTCTAAATTAAGATCAATTCGACTATAATCAATATTGGTAAAATTATTATAAAATAATTCCCCGGCAACGGCGCCAAAAACTTGTTGCTTGATTTCGCAATCAATAAAACACGAGCAAGTATACGCGGTCCACAAGTAATATAAGATAAGTAAAGTGTCGAACCCATGAGGAATTATATTAAATAGTTACCAAATAGCAATCGCATAAAAAATTAATCTAATTTAAACAATGACAATATGATTTGTTTTTGTTGTTGATTAAAACTAAATGAAGACAATTAAGAAAACAACGTTTAACTAAACACAGATAGAATTCAAGATAAAAAGACTAAGATTACAATTTCTCCCAACTCTTCATTTGTAAATCATAACTCTCTCTTTATCGACTAGTTAGATAAAAGAATTGTTACCAGAGAAATCACAAGTATATATAAGCCTCTCTCGATGGTCGAATACGTATTTTCTATTGTGGTGTATAAATATATCTCTATTCTACACACTAGCAAGAATTTCATATCAAGAACAATCAATAAGATACATGTCACATAAAATCCCATTAACCATTCTATCAATTATCAACTTTCACAATAGAAATCATTAAGCAAGGATTCTCAATTGGATACATGTGTTATTTAGGTATATGTCTATCCCAAATACAATCAAATTATCAACCCTTGAGAATAATACATAAGACTCACGTCACATAATCTCATACATTATCAATAAAGAATATCCAATTTTCACATGAATTCATAGCTAGGTCTCAACCTATATTCCATTTCTCAATCTCATATAGATTACCAAGGTAATTACGGGCCAAACAATTAATCCATAAACATAGGCTATGAACTCCAATTCACAAGAGTCTAACTAATATTCAAAAGAGAGAGCATTCAAAACAAACTACGAGTTGGGTTCTATTGAATCTTAGAATTGAAGAATTATCTCATAATAGCTTTGAATAACATCATATTCAGATTATAGTACATCGCTTTGGAATTACAAAATAGAAACGAAATACTAGAAGTTAGAATGATAAAACCCCTCTTTGGATTGATTCATGAATTGATGCTTGTTGGTATCCTTATCTCTAGCTTTCCTTCTCAATAATGTAATCTTAAGCTTCTTGGTGATGCTATGGTGTTCTTTGTTTTCCTTTGTTCTTCTTGTTCTTAGCTCAAACCCTAGCTCCCAATGTGTATAGCAAAGCTTGGATAAACTCAATACAACTCCCTGGATGCCTAATACACTGATTAATCTCTCTCCACTAGTCACCATCGTTCTCCCGAATTTGCTCCAACGAACACCCACTATCAGCACACAAGATAAAGCCAGCCGCTTAATAATCTCGACGAGCTCGCCCCGGCGGTGAAAATTGCCTAGTGAGCTCACCCCGGCGGTGAAACATGCCTGGGGATACCGCCCCGGCGGTGGCGTCGCCCCGGCGGCCAAAAAGGCCTGAACCTGCCGCCCCGACGGTGGCCTCTACTGCAAGAATTACACTTTTGCCCCTGGAGTCCAAAAGTTCCACAAATGCTCATCTATAGTCGTATCCTACGAAACAATGCAATACAAGTAAAATACAACTAAAGACACTCAAAGATAACAAAGAATTGAGCCTAAAAGATAACCAATTCGTAGGTATAAAACCCACTCATCAGCCACTACTTCATCAGTTAGTTGCCCGAAATACTGAGCTAAGAGAAAAGTTAGAGCAAGAAGAATTGAAGTTAAGGGAGCTGAGGGTAAAACATCAGGCTATGAAGTTTGAGTTTGATTTGAAAATTGCTGATAAGATCAGAATTGAGGATGCCTAGGTTAGGGCAGCCAGGAGAGTTGACCAGTTAGAGAAAGAACTACAAGTAGGAGAGGTGAGGACCGAGACCCTAGGGTTGGCACTGGACACTGTAATGACAACGAATTTCAAGTGACATTATAAATAGAATTCTAGAATTCAATTTCTAATGAGTTAACTTTTGTGTGGATTAATTTAACCCATTGTGTGAGTTGGGTGACTATATGATCATATGGTTGATTTTATTAAAGGAAGGTCCAATTAATGGATACGTTAATTCATGGGCGAACCTAAGATTGTTAATATCAATAAGTTGATAAGATATATTTAACCTAGTAAACCTCCGATCAGCTTCAGGTTTGATACGAGTAATTTGATTTTTATAACTCATGAGTAATTGGGGGAAGTAAGCCTTAATAGAAAAAAAATAGGATTCTCATAACCTAGGGTAGGGACCCAATCATTTTATGGGCTGTTATTGCCCCAACCGAGTTGGGATGGCCCATCAATATTTAAACAACCCAACATGCTAAAGCCACCAGTTGCTCGGTAAGCCCAAGGGGAAAACTAACCTTGGTAAGATGTTTCCCACTTGCGGAATGTATGGAAGTACTTTAAATAAATAATGTGGGTTGCTTGTATCCAGCTGACATAGGCCATTGGTCTATTTCCTAGGATTACCTGTAGCACGACTGATCAGTGAGTTGGTGGGAGCTTTCCACCAACTCTCTCGTAACCAACAGATTCAAGCCACTATGACTGGTCCGAAGGTGGGGGTATTAACCAGTGATCGGACCATAGCCTCTCTATAAATTGAGACCCCTAATTCACCTTGCAAAACTTGTTGCAATCATTTACTCTGTAATAGAGAGAGTAATATAGTGAGTCTAAGAGATAAGAAAGGGTTCGTTAAGAAGAAGATCTCATAGTTCAGCAACCAAATGAGTTAGGAAGGAGGAAGAGAGTGAACCGTCCACTCAAGTCTTTCTTCGAGAAGGTATAATCCTTAACCTCAAGTGCTTTAATCCGATGCCAGTTATAATGTAATAATACATGTAGATTACAAGAAGAGTCTGTTGACATAGTAAGTGTTTCTGATGATATGCGTTAAGGTTTTAACCACGTAAAAGCTGAATGAAAAGAATAACCAGGAAAGACTTTCTTAAGATAACCTTAAAATCAGAACAAGATTGGAAATGAGCACAGTGCTATATATCCACGCTTCATCCCAACAATAAATTGGTAGTAGACCCATTCAGAATGAATAAGTCGTAGTAGCTTGAACATAATATATTCCTAACGAGACATCCCCGACTGTTTGGCGTCATTGTCATCATAAACTTAGTCTAATGATCCAATTCCCATCCTTGAAGACATTAAGTTGAGTCTAAGTCACTTCGTTGACCCCGAACCCTCGAGCCAAGTGGCGTAGACAGATGCAAGTTCGTCACCCGATCCCGAATCCTTATAGGTCGAGTCGAGCATGAGTCTCACATTTAAACCCGCAAGTAGACCAAAAGGTCTCACCACCGATGCCGAAGCCATGTAATCGAGAACGAGTTCGCCAAAATCTCGAACTCTGATTCCCGAAGTCTTTTAGTCGAACAAGTCGTCCGACCTCGAACCCTTGATGTCTGAAGACGGACACAAGATTATCCGATTTCGAAGGGATTCCCGAAGGGGTTTCCTAAAGCCAAATGACCCGATCCCGTAAGTCATAACTAACTGATCACAGAACACTATTTGTTATCCATTAAGTGGTAGCCGAAGGGCATCACGCCCTGATTGTGGGGCATTTTAGCAAACTGATTTGAGATGAATATACGAAGATAGTTAAGAAATATTTAATAAAACCGAAGTAAGGGTGATAGACCCGAAGGAGGTTAATCGGGCGCCCCAAGAATAATTATTTTGACCGAACACATAAATAGTGGGCGGACTAAGAGTCTTAGTCTTAATTACTATGACAATGAGGTCGGGTATGATTATTGTGATATTGATTGATGTAGGTTAATTGAAGAAAGGAAGTGTAATATTGCACTGTAGCAGCGAGACATGCAAGTCTTTAACCCTAAACTCCTTATGAATTGCTGTCTACCTGATCTTAAGCTCGAGTTTCTTTTCTCAAGCATGTGCTAAGTGGGTTAATTATTTTGAAATTATTCCACATCAATATTATTATCATTCACGCATTGTACACTTGAATTCGTACAGTCATTGACTTGTACTATTATTTAAAGTTCTATTATTCATGAACTGTTCAAAGAGAAGTCTGAGCCATTTGTTCGGCTAGACATATGCATGTTTAAAATTTAAAAGCTATCCAAACTAGTTATTGGTGAGGATTCTTGGACTGAGATGAACAACCCTATATATAGGGGAACTTCCTAAGTATGTAATATAAGATACATGACAGAAATAAATGTTATGCATACACATGGCATACAAGAGGCTGATCCCCTCAAGTACAAACTTCTGAAATAGTAACGTAAAAGGGTCAATCAAGCGGTTGATTCTTTAAAGTATGTTCGTGGTCTATTTGACTATTCATTATTCTTAGAGCATTGATTATCTTGCTTCAGTTATTCATATGGATTGAATCCATTACAGTTATTCCTTTTTCATTCATAATATATATTATCCTTGTTCATTTTTTTACTTGTTGGGCAAACTTGTTGCTCATTCTTGCTATATCATGAACCTATTGCAGTTAAGCCCAAGTGCTCAAGCAAAGACAATGGCAAAGGAAAGATAAAGTCTTAGACTTTGGTAGCTATTTTATTTGCTTTATTATTTTGTTTTATTATCAGATAATGTAACTTGAACCCTAGAGGATATTTTTAAGTTATGTGTTGTATTTTATTTAAGGTTGTAGACCTTGGGACATAGTTACCCTTTTATAATGAACAACATATGTTTATTTGCCCGCATTACTTATTATATGTTGTTTATAACTGTATGTTGGTGTTGGATCATGAACATTGAATTCGAGGTACGAGTACCCGAATTTGGGGGCGTCACAGGTTGGTATCAGAGTTGTAGGTTATAAACTTTAGGATCGCGAAACCTAGGTTATAACCTTAGTATTAAACTCGTATTGAGTGCGCTAGGACATGGATCGAGGAGATTCATTGAGGCATATATGTCTGGAGATGGATTTGTGGAAATTCATAGAGTCGAGTTTGTACATGATAAAATATCATTTCATTTCATCAATGAATATATTTTATTGTTGTACTGATGTTAGTCTTTTGTTGTGTTTGTAGGATGGCTAAGATAGGAGAGCCGAGTCAGGTAGTTATGGAGGAGGAGTTCACAGATATACATGTGGACACAGAGCTGTTGATAGGAGAAGGGCCAGTAGAGCCAGTTGTACTAGTAGAGTCCGAGCCTGAGGAGGACGAGGACTATAAAGCTGAGTCAGAGGAGCCCGTCAGGGGCAGGGTGATGAGATCAGGTAGTCAGGATGTCGAGGGTGAGTTCGAGGAGGACCGCATTGCTGATATGGAGTCCATGGAGATTAAGGACACGGTTGAAGATGTCCTGATAGGAGATTTGATGGCAAGGAACTCAGAGTTAAAGGAAAGAGTAGCACATTTAGAGGAGCATAACCTAACTCATCAGTTTATGGAGGAACAGTATAGGAACTAGCTTATCAGTCTCACGATGAGTTAGCAGAGACAAAGGTGCAGTTAGATGGATATGTGAATTCGGCTCAGCATGTAGGGCCACTACTACACCAGATGGTTGCTAGAAATGCGGAGCTGAGGGAAAAGTTGGAACAAGAAGAAGTGAAGCTGGGAGAGTTGAGGGTCGAACATCAGGCTATGAAGTTTGAGTTTGATCTGGAGATTGCTGGCAAGATTCGGGTTGAGAATGCTTGGGTCAGAGCAATGAGGAGAGTTGATCAACTGGGGAAAGAGTTGGAGGCAAGTGCAGTGAGGATTGAAACTTTGGGATGGGCGTTGGATGCAACCTACAGGAGCCCGAGAGTGAGACATAGGAGGCCTCATATGGAGGTAGGAGAGACCAGTCATTCGGTTCATCGCCGAGTTATGGATGGAGTATTCCCATAGGAGCAGCAGGAGCATGTTCATCATGGCATGCAATGATGTGTTAGTTTAGATGTCTTGTTATGTTATAGATGCAGTTTAGTTCCCACTTTTGTTCATAATAGGGACCCATCTATGATGTTTATCCCGGTACTTTGGTTATACTTGGGATATTGCTAGTGACCCCGCCTTTTGTTTTTGGTCAGAAGGGTAGGATACTTTAAATCCCCACTTTTGTTATTAGGGGATAAGTATTAGTTGATAAATGTGTCAGCATTTATAGAAATATGCCACGGGTGTGTGATGTTTGATATACTAAATGATGGTATACGAATATAAATGCGATATTATTATTATTATACGCTGACTTGAGATCGAATCGTGCTTTTGATTTCTAAATGTTTAACATTCATAACATGTATAAACAATAAAACACAAAATATTAATCTAAGGTGTTGTTTACATCAGACAATGCCACCTAGAAGATAACCCGGAAACCCCAGAGTGGAAGACTCTCTAAACAACGGGCCAGGTCAACTAAACCCAATGAGAGCTTTTACCGATATGTTGGCAGAGGTAATGCAGAATAGACCCCCGCCGGTAGTTGAGCAGCCAGGGCATCACTTGACAAGTTTCAAAGATTTTAAGTTGGTAGGACCTCCGGAGTTCCGGGGAACTACGGACCCGATTGAAGCCCCATGCATGGGTAGAGGAGATGGAAAAAATGTTTGAGGTCGCACGGGTGGCCGAAGAACAAAAGGCCAGATTTGCCGTCTTCATGATGAAGGGCGAGGCAAACTATTGGTGGAAGGCAAATAAGGGTCGTGCTGGAGAGGGAGTGATTCCGTGGGAATGCTTTAAAGAATTATTCTTCGAGAACTACTTCCCGAAGAGTTTGTAGTCGAATATGGAGGTGAAGTTCTTAGAACTCAAGCAAGGGAACATGTCGGTCGCGGAGTACGCGACAAAGTTCAACAAGTTGACCAGATTTGCCCCACACTAAGTGGACACTGAGGCCAGGAAAGCAAGAAGGTTTGAGCAAAGGCTGAAAATATGGATTTATAGTAGGGTTGTAGTTCTGCGAATCGGCACGTTTTCAACACTGTTGGAGAGGGCAATCATTGCCGGGGGAGGAAATGATGCGTTAGCCAAGTACAACCAGGACAAGAAGAAGACTCATGACGGTAACAAAGGGGGAAGTAGTGGAGGCATCAACCAAAACAAAAGAAGGTAGAGTGACAACTAATCTTCTGGAGGCAATAAATCTGGAGGGGAAGCTAAGAAAGGAAACCGGTGCAACAACTGTGGGAGAAATCACTCAGGGGAGTGTATGAAAGGGAAAGGTGTCTGCTATAACTGTGGACAACAGGGACATATTGCTCCTCAGTGTCCGAAAGGAAAGAAAGGAAGGTGTTTTTCATGTGGTGCATCGGATCATCAGATCAAGGACTGCCCATAGAGAAAAAGTGATGCAGCCAGCGGCAACAAGGGCAACAACAACAAGCTGACAATTGGAGGGGCGACTAATCAAGCAAACAGACCGACGACACGCACCTTCAATATGACCGCATAAGATGTAGTGGAATCAAAGGACATGGTGTCAGGTATTATTCCGATTAATAATTTCAATGCTTATGTATTATTTAATTCGGGTGCTACCTGTTCCTTTGTTTTGGAAGATTTTGCTAAACGGTTAGGTTTACCCCGTGAAAAACTAGAAAACCCCATGAATGTAGAAGTAGCCAATAAAGAAATTATCCATGTAGATTACATTCATAGGAATTGTTGTGCTGCTTTGAGAGGATTTAAGCTTGGCTTGAATTTGATATCGATTCGTTTGGGAGAGTTCGACGTAATTCTTGGAATGGATTAGTTATCGAATCACGGAGCTGTGATTGATTGCAAAAAGAAGTGCGTACACCTAAAGACTCCGAATAAGTCGAAGGTTGTATTCTATGGTAGTAAATTGCCTAGACAATCTTGTTGTTTGACGATAATGCAAGCGAAGAGGTTACTGAGGAAGGGGTGCATAGGTTATCTGGCTCATGTGGTTGATACTCGAAGAGTAGAGGGTGAACTGGGTCAGCTACCTATCGTAAGGGAATTCGCTGATGTCTTTCCAGATGAGATACCAGGAGTGCCACCGGATAGAGAGGTAGAGTTCGTGATCAACTTAGGGGAACAACACCGATATCCAAGGCACCGTACCGAATAGCCCCGGTAGAGATGAAAGAACTAATGGTTCAATTGCAGAAGCTGTTAGTCAAGGGTTATATTCGACCAAGCATGTCACCTTGGGGAGCGCCAGTTCTATTTGTGAAGAAGAAGGATGGATCATTAAGGCTTTGTATCGACTACCGGGAGTTGAACAAAGTTACTATTAAGAACAAGTTTCTATTGCCGAGAATTGACGATTTGTTTGATCAATTGAAGGGAGCGAAATACTTCTCGAATATCGACTTGAGGACTGGCTATCACCTACTGAAAATGAGGCATGAGAATATTCTGAAGACAGCATTCAGAACTCGATATGAACATTTTGAGTTTTTGGTGATGTCATTTGGGTTGACGAATGCGCCAACAGCTTTCATGGACACGATGAACAAGTGTTCAGCAATACTTGGACAAATTTGTTATCGTATTCATTGATGACATTCTAGTGTACTCAAAGACGGAGGAGGAACACGTTGAACATCTGAGAATAGTACTAGAAACTTTGAAAAGGGAGAAGCTGTATGCAAAGTTCTCGAAGTGCGAATTTTGGTTGCAGAAAGTGCAGTTTCTGGGGCATGTCATCGACAAGGATGGTGTTTCGGTGGATCCAATAAAGGTGAAGGCAGTTATCAATTGGGAGCAGCCGAAGACGCCGACGGAGATAAGAAGTTTCTTGGGATTAGCGGGATACTATCGGAGATTCATTCAAGATTTTTCGAAGATAGCATTGCCATTAACCAATCTGACCAGAAAGACGGTTAGGTTCATTTGGACAGATAAATGTGAGGAGAGTTTCATGGAGTTGAAGAAGAGGCTTAGTGAAGCACCTGTGTTGTCTTTACCAGACGATACATGGGGATTTGTAGTGTATAGTGATGCATCACACAAGGGACTTGGCTGTGTACTGATGCAGCATGGGATGACCATTGCGTGCGCGTCACGCCAGCTGAAGGATTACGAGAAGGGGTATCCGACTCATGACTTGGAGTTAGCAGCAGTGGTTTTTGCCTTGAAGATATGGAGGCACTATTTATATGGAGAGAAGTGTGAGATATACATAGACCACAAAAGTCTGAAATATATCTTCACTGAGAAGGAGCTGAATATGAGGCAACGACGATGGTTGGAATTAATCAAAGATTACGATTGTGAAATTCTATACCATCCGGGCAAAGCAAATGTTGTGGCTGATGCCTTGAGCAGGAAAGGCAGGGAGAAGTTATTGATGCTAACAACTTAGGAGGAGTTGGTAAAAGAGTTCGAAATACTGGAATTGGAAGTGAAATATCCTACAGACTCAAACGAGAAACTGTACTCAGTGGAGGCGAGTCCGACTTTACTAGATAAAATAAAGGAGGCTTAGGAGAAGGATGAAGGATGTGGTGGTTTAAGGAAGTGAATTTTCGAAGGTAAAAGTTGAAGTGTAAGGTTGATAGCACCGGACTGCTAAGGTTTAAAGGGAGGACATGGATACCGATGGTTCCAGAATTGAGAGAGGAGATTCTACAAGAAGCTCACAACACAAGGTATTCTGTTCATCCCGGGAGTACTAAAATGTATCAATACTTGCGACATCATTTTTGGTGGCCGAACATGAATAGAGAGGTAGCTAAATGTGTCAGCTGATGTTTGACATGTCAACGGGTTAAGGCAGAACACAAATGACCAAGTGGACTACTACAACCACTGGAGATTCCTGAGTGGAAGTGGGAGCACATCACGATGGATTTTGTGATAGGACTTCCACTGACTCAGAAGGGTTTAGACGCGGTCTGGGTGATCGTGGACCGTTTGACTAAATCTGCACACTTTCTACCGATCAAGATCAGGTACAATCTGGAGCAGTTGGCAAAGCTTTATGTGAAGGAGATTGTGTCACGACATGGGGTGTCAATATCTATTGTGTTCGATAGAGATCCGCATTTCACGTCAAATTTCTAGAGGAGTTTATAGGACAGAATGGGGACACAGTTGAGGTTGAGTACGGCTTATCACCCTCAAACAGATGGCCAGAGTGAGCGAACGATTCAGACATTGGAGGACATGCTCAGAGCGGTCATGATGGAATTGAAAGGCAGTTGGGACGATTATCTACCGTTAGTAGAGTTCACTTACAACAACAGTTATCATGCTAGTATCGACATGCCACCGTACGAAGCATTATATAGAAGAAAGTGTCGAACACCGTTGTGTTGGGATGAAGTGGGATAACGAAGACTGCTGGGACCTGAGATGGTGCAGCAGATAGCGGATACAGTTAAATTGATAAGGAACCGTCTAGTAGCGGCTCAGGATAGACAGAAGAAGTACGCCGACCTACATCGTCAGAAGCGGGACTTTGAGGTGGGTAGTTCTGTGTTTTTGAAGGTATCTCCTTGGAAAGGGAAGATCCGTTTTGGAAAGAAAGGGAAATTGAGCCCTAGGTTCATAGGACCTTTTGAGATTCTAGGAGTTGGTGAAGTGGCGTACAAGGTAACCTTATCTCCTGAACTGGACCACATTCATAACGTGTTTCATGTTTCAGTGTTGCGGCCATATAAACCTGACTATAAGCAAGTCATATCCTATGAACCAATTCAAGTAGAAACAGATTTATCGTATGAAGAAATTCTTGCCAGATACTCGATAGGAAGGAACAAACATTAAGGAATAGGATCATTCATTCGGTCAAAGTACTCTGGAGGAACCACACAGTTAAACAAGCTATATGGGAGCTTGAAGAGAAGATGAAGACGAATTACCCGCAGCTTTTTGAGTAACCTATATTAAAATTCCGAGGACGAAATTCTTATAAGGGGGAAGGGATGTAATAACCGTGAATTTCAAGTGACATTATAAATAGAATTCTAGAATTCAATTTCTAATGAGTTAACTTTTGTGTGGATTAATTTAACCCATTGTGTGAGTTAGGTGACTATGTGATCATATAGTTGATTTTATTAAAGGAAGGTCCAAATAATGGATACGTTAATTCATGTGCGAACCTAAGATTGTTAATATCAATAAGTTGATAAGATATATTTAACCCAGTAAACCTCCGATCAGCTTCGGGTTTGATACGAGTAATTTGATTTTTATAACTCATGAGTAATTAGGGGAAGTAAGCTTTAATAGAAAAAAAAAATAGGATTCTCATAACCCACGGTAGGGATCCAATCATTTTATGGGCTGTTATTGCCCCAACCGAGTTGGGATGGCCCATCAATATTTAAACAACCCAACATGCTAAAGCCACCAGTTGCTCGGTAAGCCCAAGGGGAAAACTGACCTTGGTAAGATGTTTCCCACTTGCAAAATGGATGGTAGTATTTTAAATAAATAATTTGGGTTACTTGTATCCAGTCGACATAGGCCATTGGTCTATTTCCTAGGATTACCCATAGCACGGCTGATCAGTGAGTTGGTGGGAGCTTTCCACCAACTCTCTCGTAACCAACAGATTCAAGCCGCTATGACTGGTCCGAAGGTGGGGGTATTAACCAGTGATCGGACCATAGCCTCTCTATAAATAGAGACCCCTAATTCACCCTGCAAAACTTGCTGCAATCATTTGCTCTGTAATAGAGAGAGTAATATAGTGAGTTTGAGAGATAAGAGAGGGTTCGTTAAGAAGAAGCTCTCACAGTTCGACAACCAAAGGAGTTAGGAAGGAGGAAGAGAGTGAACCATCCACTCAAGTCTTGCTTCGAGAAGGTATAATCCTTAACCTTAAGTGCTTTAATCTGATGCCAGTTATAATGTAATAATACATGTAGATTGCAAGAAGCGTCTGTCGACATAGTAAGTCTTTTTGATGATATGTGTTAAAGGTTTTAACCACGTAAAAGTTAAATGAAAAGAATAACCAGGAAAAACTTTCTTAAGATAGCCTTAAAATCAGAACAAGATTGGAAATGAGCACAATGCTCTATATCCACGCTTCATCCCGATAATAAATTGGTAGTAGACCCATTCAGAACAAATGAGTCGTAGCAGCTTGAACATAATATATTCCTAGCGAGACATCCCCGACTGTCTAGCGTCACTGTCATCGTAAACTTCGTCTAATGATCCGAATCCGATCCCCAAAGACATTAAGTTGAGTCTAAGTCACTTCGTTGACCCCGAAGCCTCGAGCCAAGTGGCATAGACAGATGTGTGACACCCACAAATTCGGGTACTTCGTTTTCACAGGATTTGGTGTTCACTATCCAATTAGATCACATCACATCTAACTACCCATTCAAATATAGATGAAAACTCTTAATTAAAATAGAAATCTTCGATTAAAGGGTTACAACATCTTTAACAAATAAATCCCAGGTCATCTAACCTTAATAAAACATCAATGCGGAAACATAATATAAGTCTATTACATAAACATCAATTAAACAAATATAACAAGTCTTCATCACTTGTTTGCTTTGCCTTTGCCCTTACTAGTGGATGACTCATCAACTCTTTCAACTTTAGCTGCAATGTTATTATGCAAGGGTGAGCAACAATTGCCCAGCAAGTAACACAATAAAATAGTAATAACATGCGAATAATCAATGGATATCGGATAATCAAATACTTGGCTTTTGAATCAAGATTGAAACACAAGAATCAAAAGAACATCTGAGGCTCACAAGACCACGAACTATGTCCTAGGTTATCAAGTATTTCTACTTTAAACCTTTAACAGTCGTAAGACTATATGGACCTTAATTATCATACTTAGGGGGATCAGCCCTTTGTACTATGTATGTGCACAACATCTAAACGCTAACGCGTAAAATAATCCACTATATAAGGGTTGTTCATCTCAGTTTGACATCAGAGTCCACACCAAAGGAAGTTTGGTTTAGATTTACTTCAATAACATTTCTAGAATTTAGAACGCTCATCAACTATGGACTAGTCAAATCAATAAGGGTTCGCTAGTCAATCAAGGTTCAATAATTAAATATGAAAGGTATTCGAGAACAAGAGACTGAATCTCAAAGGCATACAATCGAATAAACTCTGTATAACTGAAATATTACTTAAAAGGATTCAGAATAACACATTTGAATTCATGAACTTGAATGTATTTTGGTAAAGAACTTGATCAATATGAAGTAGAATATAGAACTTGCATAAAAGAGAGATAGGGTTTTAGAACTTGCTCAATGAAAAATAGAGTTAAGGAACTTGCGTAAAAGTAATAATTAAGGATAAGATACTTGCCTCGTGCGTAGATTATAAATTAAAATTCACGTTCTATCAACCTATACATTCCGTTTATAAAGCGGTAATAATGATTAATTACATTATTATAAACACTTCAGGATTCATTCTCATCCAATTTTCATTTTAATATCTCAATTGTCATCGGATAATTAATAGGTATTTGCTTATCATCCATCATAGTATCTTATTATTCATTTAATACATGTAGATTGCAAGAAGAGTCTGTCAATATAGTAAGTGTTTCTGATGATATGTGTTAAAGGTTTTAACCACGTAAAAGCTAAATGAAAAGAATAACTAGGAAAAACTTTCTTAAGATAGCCTTAAAATCAGAACAAGATTGGAAATGAGCACAATGCTCTATATCCACGCTTCATCCCGACAATAAATTGGTAGTAGACCCATTCAGAACAAATGAGTCGTAGCAGCTTGAACATAATATATTCCTAGCGAGACATCCCCGACTGTCTAGCTTCATTGTCATCGTAAACTTCGTCTAATGATCTGATTCCTATCCCCGAAGACATTAAGTTGAGTCTAAGTCACTTTGTTGACCCCGAACCCTTGACCCAAGTGGCATAGATAGATATGTGACACCCCCAAATGCGGGTACTTCGTTTCCACAGGATTTGGTGTTCACTATCTAATTAGATCACATCATATCTAACTACCCATTCAAATATAAATGAAAACTCTTAATTAAAATAGAAATCTCCCATTAAAGGGTTACAACATCTTTAACAAATAAATCTCAAGTCATCTAACCTTAATAAAACATCAATGCAGAAACATAACATAAGTCTATTACATAAATATCATTTAAACAAATATAACAAGTCTTCATCACTTGTTTACTTTGTCTTTGCCCTTACTAGTGGATGACTCATCAACTCTTTCAACTTTAGCTGCAATGTTATTATGCAAGGGTGAGCAACAATTGCCCAGCAAGTAACACAATAAAATAGTAATAATGTAATACCCATGTCTTTGTCCCACATCGGCCAACTACTAAAGATCCTCCCATTTCCTTACCTATATATATAAAACTAATATTTTTTTTATTATTATTAAACAATAAGGTTTTCTTATTTTGAGAAAATCTTTTTGTGTGAAGTCCTTTTTGGTAAGGACCTCCTTAGTTAAAATTTTCAGTATCGAGGGCGTAGACAAATTGCGAACCGCATAGTTTCGGGTATGTTTTCTTTCTTTCTTGTGTATTTATTTAATTTAATTTTCTGTATTTCTATTTATTTATAACTTTAATTAATATATTTTAGTTAGTTTGTTAGTTAATATTTTGGTATTATTTTAGCTAGATATTATGTATCTCTTTAATTTATTAATCTAATAGAATAATATGGAGGGTTCAATATATGCATACAAACTATTAATACTAATATTGTAGTATTTAATAAAATATATTATTTTTGTGAATAGATTACTTTGAGCGAGCCTAACTAATTGCGTCTGTAATTGTGGGTATTGCATTACGTACTCCAGGTACGGATTCCGTACTCTTTCAGCGATAGTCTTCTGAAATTTAATTAATTCGCTTTGTTCCTCGTTTTGAATTTCGTTATTAATTCACATAATTGTTTCATGTGAAATTAATATAATAGTTTTATTTAGCGTTGATACATAGAACTCCTATTTGTACTCTTTGAGTTGGATTATCATTCTAGTATTATTTTGATATTTATAGAAATGTATATGTCAATATATTTTGGAGGCTTGTATCGATGATTTGTTTGTTTTGACATATACATATTAGAACTCCATTTTTTGTTGATATTATATCGCATGTGTTGTGACCTCATATCTTTGTTAGAATATACCATAGGGTATACTTGAGCTATAACCACCTGTGGGGGTACCACAGGCATGTCGTCTTGGCACGAGAGACATGACACTTCCGTGACAGTGTGATTAGTCCACGGCGTCTCTGTTTTGTGCTCCGATGGGAGTTGGCCATTTGGTGATTTGTTATGAGAGGCGTATGGGTCGGCCCTAGTTTTCTGTTCTGTTCTGTGGATTGGTGATGTTGTGCCGAACACGCCTTCCGATTTTGCATGCATTTGGATTCGCGGTCCAATGTATGATTTGCCTATGTGGCATTATTTGAATTGCTTATGTAGCATTATTGACTTGTCTATGTGGCAAGCTATATTTTTGAGCTCGGTATGAAATAATACCCAGCCATTTGATTCAGCCTATTACTTCGTTGTGTTAATTCGTTTCCGTTCAGTTCAATTCATTAATTAAATTAGTTAAATTCAGTTCATAATTTTATACTCTATATCCGTACTGGGCATTTGGCTCATGCTGTGTCGCTCTTCCGGCAGGTACTCAAGGGGATCATGGGCAAGTGTGATGAGAGCTCCTCACCTAGATGGTTTAGATATTTTGGTTATGTTTTGATGTTTGGATCTCTGTTTAGAGTTGTATTAAACCTTTATTAAGATTAGGATGTACTAAACAGTATGTATTTTGAGCTGGTTGGGCGGTTATTAATACCTCTTCAGACTAATCTTTTCTGGTTTATAATTTTGGTATTAGTTTATCTTTCTGTTGTGCTTTGCACGTGACCTCCCTTTTCTATTTTTCGGAAAGGGGGTGTTACAAATAACATGCGAATAATCAATGGATATCGGATAATCAAATACTCGGCTTTTGAATCAAGATTGAAACACAAGAATCAAAAGAACATCTGAGGGTCACAAGACCACGAACTATGTCCTAGGTTATCAAGTATTTCTACTTTAAACCTTTAACAGTCGTAAGACTATATGAACCTTACTTCTCGTACTTAGAGGGATCAGCCCTTTGTACCATGTATGTGCACAACATCTAAATGCTAACGCGTAAAATAATCCCCTGTATAAGGGTTGTTCATCTCAGTTTGACATCAGAGTCCACACCAAAGGAAGTTTGGTTTGGATTTACTTCAATAACATTTCTAGAATTTAGAACGCTCATCAACTATGGACTAGTCGAATCAATAAGGGTTCGCTAATCAATCAAGGTTCAATAATTAAATATGAAAGGTATTCGAGAACAAGAGACTGAATCTCAAAGGTATACAATCGAATAAACTCTGTATAACTGAAATATTACTTAAAAGGATTCAGAATAACACATTTGAATTCATGAACTTGAATGTATTTTGGTAAAGAACTTGATCAATATGAAGTAGAATATAGAACTTGCATAAAAGAGAGATATGGTTTTAGAACTTGCTCAATGAAAAATAGAGTTAAGGAACTTGCGTAAAAGTAATAAGTAAGGACTTGCCTCGTGCGTGGATTATAAATTAAAATTTAAGTTCTTTAATCAACCTATACAATGATTAGTTACAGTATTATAAACACTTTAGGATTCATTCTCATCCAATTTTCATTTTAATATCTCAATTGTCACCGGATAATTAATAGGTATTTGCTTATCATCCATCATAGTATCTTATTATTCATTTAATACATTAGTCTAAGCTTTAAATATGCACATGGTAACATAACATGAGCACAAAGAAAGAAGAAAAATTTTCATTTCTTGTTCCACCGCCGGGGCGGTGGTTTCCTTCACAAATTTCCCGCTGGGGCGGTAGAATTTAGTTCGATTTGGGCGTCGGGGCAGGGACACCGCCGTGGCGCTAATCCTAGTGTATTTCCACCGTCGGGGCGGTGGACCCGAATGTCAGTTTCTGCAGTTCGCGAAGAACATAAAAAATGCCAAATTTGGACAAAGTTTTATACAATTTACCAATTTAGTTACTACCCATTCATCATATGTGTTATAAAATCAAAACCCATTATATACACAATGATTTTAACATCATAAACAATCTAAATAACTAATTTAAAGGCTAAAAATTCACTGTTTATGCTTTATGTTTATATTTTGTTACAGTTATCGTAATCAATCACTGCGAACTCGTTTCTTAACCAAATTGATCCGTTTAACTATCGTTTTCTTCGTTTTTACATACATAAACACAATCAACCATTAATTAACCGATTAACATGCAAATCAAGCATCAATTTTCATACATTTAAGCTATATTCATATATTACTACTCTGTAATTTCCAGAACTTCAATGTAAATATAATTTCATGGATTTAATTACTCTAAACCATATACAAATCATATAAAATATATTTATGCATGCTTACAAACATCTAACATCAAGTTATTTAGAATTTAACTATAGAATTCAAATTACAGAGGACTAAAATTAACTTTTCATGGAGAAAACTAAGAAAACATAATTTAAAGGTTGATATTTAAGAATTACCTTTGATTAGATGCTAGATTATGCAACAAATGAAAGGATTTCTTCTCAATTCTCCAATTTTCTCAAAATTCTCTCTTTTTCTCTCTGAGTTCTCTGACTTGCTTTAGGAAAATAATGCGTGAAAAGAAGAACTGACACAATATGGATGTCAGTTAATCCCATAATGGGTTAACTGACTCCAACTCCCACTAAGGCCTCATTTGGCTTGCCTATTAAAGCTCTTCTTTTGGTTTATTTTAATAAATTGCTTATAATATAGTTTAATGTCACATATTTAATTAACTAAATAATCTCATTTAGATTAATTAAATAAAATAGGATAATTCTACATTAAATCACACAGTCACATAATTAAAATTCTCATTTATTAATTATGACAAATTATTACATCTCTAATTAATTATTAAATTAATTAGAAATAATATTATACTTATTTAAATAATGTATTTAATCAAATATGCTCAATTAAACACATACTTGAATATAAAATTATCCACATTAATGTAACTAATGTAACACATATAATTAAATTAATCTACCACAAATTCATCAATTAATTATTTAATTCAATAATTAAATCATCGAAAAATATTTATTTAATTCAATAAATATTTGAATTAAATTATAAAAATCTCGTTCGTCACAAGATGCAAGTTTGTCACCCGATCCCGAATCTTTATAGGTCGAGTCGAGCATGAGTCTCACATCTAAACCCGCAAGTAGACCGAAGGGTCTCACCCACCGATGCCGAAGACATGTAATCGAGAACGAGTTCGCTAGAATCCTGAACTCTGATTCCCGAAGTCTTTTAGTCGAACAAGTTGTTCGACCCCGAACCCATGATGTCCGAATACGGACACAAGATTATCCGATTCCGAAGGGATTCCCGAAGGGGTTTCCTGAAGCCAAATGACCCAATCCCGTAATTTGTAACTATTGATCACAGAACAATATTTGTTGTCTATTAAGTGGTAGTCGAAGGGCTTCACGCCCTGATTGTAGGGCACTTTGGCAAACTGATTCGAGATGAATATACGAAGATAGTTAAGAAATGTTTAATAAAACTGAAGTAAGGGTGATAGACCCGAAGGAGGTCAATCGGGCGCCCCAAGAATAACTATTATGACCGAACACATAAATAGTGGGCGGACCAAGAGTCTTAGTCTTGATTACTATGACAGTGAGGTCGGGTGTGATTATTGTGATATTGATTGATGTAGGTTAATTGAAGAAAGGAAGTGTAATATTGAACTGTAGCAGCGGGACAGGCAAGTCCTTAACCCTAAACTCCTTATGAATTGATGTTCACCTGATCTTAAGCTCAAGTTTCATTTCTCAAGCATGTGCTTAGTGGGTTAATTATTTTGAAATTATTCCACATCAATATTATTGTCATTCGCGCATTGTGCACTTGGATTCGTACAGTCATTGACTTGTACTATTATTTAAAGTTCTATTATTCATGAATTGTTCAAAGAGAAGTTTGAGCCATTTGTTCGGCTAGACATATGCATGTTTAAAATTTGAAAGCTATCCAAACCAGTTGTTGGTGAGGACTCTTAGACCGAGATGAACAACCCTATATATAGGGGAGCTTCCTAAGTATCTAATATAAGATACATGACAAAAATAAATGTTATGCATACACATGGCGTACAAGAGGCTGATCCCCTCAAGTACAAACTTCTGAAATAGCAACCTAAAAGGGTCAATTAAGCGGTTGATTCCTTAAAGTATGTTCATGGTCTATATGACTATTCATTATTCTTAAAACATTGATTATCTTGCTTCAGTTATTCATATCGATTGAATCCATTACATTTATTCCTATTTCATTCATGATATATATTATCCTTGTTCATTTTTTTACTTGCTGGGCAAACTAGTTGCTCATTCTTGCTATATTATGAACCTATTGCAGTTAAGCCCGAGTGCTCAAGCAAAGACAAGGGCAAAGGAAAGATGATGTCTTAGACTTTGGCTAGCTGTTTTATCTGCTTTATTATTTTATTTTATTATCAGATAATGTAACTTTAAACCCCAGAGGATATTTTTAAGTTATGTGTTGTATTTTGTTTAAGGTTGTAGACCTTGGGACATAGTTACCCTTTTGTAATGAATAACATATGTTTATTTTTTCGCATTAGTTATTATATGTTGTTTAGAGGTGTATGTTGGTGTTGGATCATGAACATTGAATTCGAGGTACGAGTACCCGAATTTGGGGGCGTCACAGGCACCAGCTATGGGAGTCAGAGGATAGGGGATAGGAGGCACCCCGTGGATGAGGGAGAGACTACTCATTTGGTTCATCACTGAGTAATGAACGGATATGTGCAGTAGGAGCATGCAGATGCAGCTCTTCCTGGCATGCAGTGATGATATAACCCAGTGATTATAGATGCAGTTAGTTCCCTTTTGTTTATAGGGTTATAGATATTTATGATGTAAACCTCCGACTATAAGAGGTAGAATATGGTCATAAAGCGTCCCAACTTTATGTGTTCAGGGGGGAAGTAGTTATGGTAAATCCCATCTTTTGTTGCCTTAGTGGGATAGATAGCATTTATAGGAATATGCCCGAATATTATAAGTGTGTAACACTAATGTTTGGTATATGAATATAAATGCAACGTTATATTTTGATTGATTGAGCTTACAATTAAGCATTAAATCTTAGATGCTAACACTAATAAAATGAGCTTAAAATATAAAACCATAGATATTCAGCAAGGTAGTAGTGCTACAGATTGATTCATTTTCGACTCTGTTAGAGAAGACGATTATTGCAGAAGGGGGAAGTGAAGTAGTATCAAAGTATAACCGAGAGAAGAACAAGAAAAAGAATGAAGGTGGAAATCAGAATATCAGCAGCGGTGGTAGCAACAACAACAAGTGCAAGTGGGACAACAGCAGTGGTACTAACCCGTGCGCATGCCTGCCGCACATCAATGCGTGCACCCGCATGCAAAATTAGCGCGCTCGCGCCCCGCTGCTGCTGGTGCCATGTCAGCCTGCTCGTGGCTTGGTCGACGCCGCACGCCGTGCACGTTTTCACACGCCGTGCACACTCAAAGTCCAAATCTCATCAAATTTAATACCGAGCATCACCAAGCGCTAATTTCCAAAATAATACCAACCAAGCACGGATAACCATATACGGGCACTTTGACATTACAAAACCATGATCCGAACGACTTATTTCAATTCCTACAAAACACAATAAAAACACATAAAAACAATACAAAACATATAAAAGTAATATAAAACCAAATTAAATAACAATAAGATAAAAATACATAAATACCACAATAAATACCTAAAAACTTACAAATAATCAAGGCCAAAAGTCCCTAAATTGTGTGTATAAAACACACTCATCAGGAAGTCAGCAAGGGAATTCACAGCAAAAAAAACAGGCATGTAATAAGTGTGGAAAGAATCATTCTGGGGAGTGCATGAGGGGAAAAATGTATGTTATAACTACAGACAGGAGGGACATATCGCTCTAAATTGTCCTAAACCAAAGAAGGGAGGATGTTTTTCATGTGGAGGAACGGGACAACGATTCAAGAATTGTCCATTAAAGAACACCGATGGAGGAAGCGGTAACAAGAGTAGTAATAGTAAGTTAACCATTGGAGGGCCAGTATAACCAAGTAAACCGACATCTCGTACATTCAACATGACTGTGCAAGACGTAATAGCATCAAAGGACGCGGTGTCAGGTATTATTCCGATCAATAATATGAATGCATATGTATTATTTGACTCGGGAGCTACCTGTTCATTTGTGTTTGATGATTTTGCTAGAAGATTAGATTTACCTCGTGGAAAGTTAGAAAACCCAATGAATATAGAGGTTGCGAATAAGGAAGTAATCTCTGTTGAATATATCCATAGGAATTGTTGTGTGGAAATAAGGGGACATGAGTTAAGCGTGAATTTAATTCCGATACGCTTAGGAGAATTTGATGTGATTCTTGGAATGGATTGGTTATTTAACCATGAGGCAGTTATTGACTGTCAGGAAAAGAGCATACGCCTTAAGACACCAAATAAGTCTAAGGTTGGTAGCAAGTCGCCAAGACAAACGTGTTGTCTGACGATGATGCATGTGACGCCCCCAAATCCGTGTAACATCAAACACAGGATATGGTGCTCACGATACATCAAACATCATTGTAGACACCCAAATTTTGCGTTCCCTGTGCTAACCGTGACAGGAGGGCAAAATCGTCAATTGAACCGGCCCGCGGGAGCCAAAAATGGGCACAAGTGCGAACACTCAACGCCACCGCGACGATTTGTAGTCAAAACCGACGTGACAACAAGGCCATCCGAAATGAGCATTCCCGAATAATGTGTCACGTCTCACAGTAATTCTCGGACTGCAAAATACAGGCTTTTCGGCAAAAACCGACAGCATAACGCGAGAATCGAGGTGCGATGCGGAAACCGAGGACAATTAAATAACATAAGTGCATGGCGGGCTGAGTGGATGACGGGCTAAGGCCAGCTGCACATTGATCTGCGGCCAGCCGCAGATCAATCTGCGGCTGGGCTTAGCCAGGCTACTTCAGCACATTCCTTCATTCAGTGATGCAGAGAGTTGGAAAATCGGAAGCAGTAGAAGAATAAGCAGCAGCAGCACGGAAATTCAAGGAGAAATAGCATAGATTTGCAACAAAATAGGAGAGAAAGGGAAGAAAAAAGAGAGGAATAATATTCTTTTGATTTGATTGTATCACATATAGTTGTTCTTCTATTCAAAATACACAAGTTTACATCCACTTTGATCTCATTTGCAAGGTGAAATCTCCTTATTTTTGCAATTTCTATCACATCCTTTGGTTGAATTAAATGTAGTTTTCATGTAATTGATGATGGAACAATGAATTAGGGATTATTAGTGAGGGTTCCATCGGAACAAATTTCTTCCTAATAACCCGATGATATTTATTTATTAATTTTTTTGTTTGTTTTACGGTGCTATATTGGGCGTGGTTCCTTTAGATCGTTATTTTAAGATGTCTTGGTATTGTTAGATTATCCGTGTTGGTTACTTCTTGTAATATCCGGTTGTGGGTGTGTGGAAATTCGGGTGTGAGCCTAGGAAAGCGACCCCGTGGTCCAAATCCGATGATGGACCTTTTTTTGATGTAAGAAGTAGGAACGATGAAGTTTTCATTGTAAATATGTAATCGTCGGGCCTTAAAACGACGCTAAGGCGAGAATCGTGTTTAAGGCCCTGTCATAGTGAAAGTATGCGATTGTTGGCGTTCGGGGTTATTTTGATGGCTTACATGCCCATGAATAGCCTCAACGCATTTTAATGCTTGATTTGAGTTATGACCCAAAATTGATTTCAAAGTTAAACGATGAAGATTTCTATAAAATTAATCAAAGTAGGTTATTAGCATCACGAGGCTAAAATTTGGAAATGCTAATAAATGTCGATTCCTATTTAACGAGAAGGCAAAAGAGAAATCGTTCTCAAACATCAAAAATGACTTTATAAAAATAAGTAACGTTTTATTAAATCTTCGTGCATAGGGTTAAAGAGATCCTAGAGGTTGCCCATTATTTGAATTATGAAAGCAACGTATAGTCTCGATTCCTATTTTGACAAAGGTTTAGAAAATTCTTGTTTTGCCAAAACGACACCTAATGCAATATCACAGTTTTGACAATTAAAATCAAACTTTTTCTCATAAAGCTTTCTCGTATAAACCGAAGGACATTCTGAAGCATTCCCAAAAGAAAAAAGCACGACTTTTCAAAAAACCCAAATGGTTTCTTCATGCAAACTTACCACCACATTCACAAAAGCACACCCACCCACACACACACACACACACGCATATATACACATTTCATGAATTAAAGGATAAGAAAGCATCAAGATTGCGGTAACCATGTTTCACGGAAGTCGGGGGGTGCCTAACACCTTCCCCTCGCTTAAGCAAGCCCCCAAACTTTATGAATCTCGGTTTGTAGACCAATTAATTCGGAGTCACATATGAGCCATCGATTTATAAAAAAACAAAAACTCGGATGAGTTGGTACATCCATTTCAAATATACCAACTGGCGACTCTGGTTAATTGGCTCATCATAAAAAACGATCTTTCATAACCCCGTCGACATTAATACCGACCTTTTCCAAAGAATCATTCAATCAAAAGGCTAAAATTGGAAAAGACAAGAACCGGCGTCGACAGCTGGCGACTCTGCTGGGGATATTAGAGGGCTTAAGCCGCTTTTGAATCTTGATGCTATCCTATCCTTTAAAAAATTCATGAATATGTGTGTGCATGCGATATTTTGATCTTTTGTACTTTTGTTGTGTGAATGTGTGTTTTGTCCAATAAATGAATATTTGAATGGAATGGCTTTACTTTAAAGAAATCATTTGCATACGGTGAGGACGATGAATGTGAATGTATGTTGAGAGAGTACCTCCTCCTGAGGCGAACCTGTCGGTTGCTTATTACTGGACTCGAAGGGGCTGCTCCCCGGAGATGGCTCAGGAAACGCACCACCCAAATCCGCTCCAATCGAAAGGACTCAGACGAGTAGATTGCGAAGATTTGGGGACCTTCATGCCGAAAAACCCGTGAGAGTAACCCTAGGATAGGTCAGCCTCAGATTAACCCAACGCAGGAAAAGTCTCTTCATGCCCTTTTACGTTCACGCGTATAAATGTCATGATCCCATTCATATATGCCTCCCTTTCTGTCAAGAGAAATTACTAACCTCTATGTTTTACAGGGAACAACTGGGGAAGCATAATAAAGTCATGTTTAGCATTTGTTATTGCATTAAAGGACTACTAACTTTCTGTTTTACAGGGAAAGATTAAAAAACCCAAAAACACAAAAGTTACAGCTTTAGCATGCATTCACACTTTTCATTCCCCAGGACTGAAACTTCGAACCATTGTTTCTGTAGGATTGCTCCTCAAACCCGTTCGCAGTCTAAAAGGGCCCAAGACTCTACATCTGAAATGGCTAATCTCCCACCAACTAATCCTGGTTCCATATCTAGGGAGGAATTTGATGACTTTAAAAAACAGATGTTGGAGATGGCCATAATGCTGAAGGAACAATTGATACCTCGACAGGATCCACCTAAAGAGGACCCACCCCAACCTAAGGGCGAGCCAGTCGTCCCAAGGGCCATTCCCGTACCTAACAAAACAGTGATTACTATCCTGGAAGAGGGAGATATGGATGACCTGCGAAAGAAAATGAAACAAATGGAGGAAACTATCCAATCTATGAAAGGCATAGGGTCCCTAGGCAGGGTTAATTATTCGGATCTATGTGTCTTCCCCGGAGCCAGATACCCGGAGAAATTTAAAATTCCCGAATTTAAGAAATACAATGGTAAGGGGGATCCTTATACCCATCTGAAAATCTACATTGGGGAGCTGGGATCTTATGCAGAAGACGAGGGTCTAAGGATGCAACTTTTCCAAAAGAGTTTGATGGGAGAAGCGAGAATCTGGTATGCCCGTCTTGACAATGCCCGGATCCACAATTGGGAGGAATTGGCCCACACCTTCTTAACACAGTATAGCTTCCAGGCACAAATGGCCCCTGATAGATACCAAATGACAAAAGTCAAGAAGCAACCCAGGGAATCCTTCAGGGATTATGCACAACGATGGAGGGGTATGGCCGCACAGGTAAATCCCCCGATGAGCAAGTCGGAGATGGTGATGACCTTCATAGATATTCAAGAGGCTCCTTATTATGAGCGGGTTATATCAGGGATTGGAAGACCCTTTGCCGAGATGATTAAACATGGAGAAATGGTGGATATGGGGTTGAAATCTGGCAAAATCCGAGATTTCACGGCTTTGGAAACAGCTGCAGAACAAATACAGAGTGGAAATTATGGCAGCACTTCTCGTAGGGTGCGAAAGAAAAAGGAGGAGGATGTTTCCCTCATCCTTTAGGGGTCACCTAGAAAGGCAGAAAACAATCTTCCAGTACAGGTGCAGAGAGTGGGGCCATCCCGACAGCCTAACTTCACGGATCAGAGGGCGGAAGGGCGAAGGAGATTCGAGGCCTCGCAAAATCGAGTATTCACCCCACTCGGGGATCCTCTTGAGCGGATTTTGGCGGTATTGATAGCCCAAAAGAAGATAGTTGATTTGGCACCCCCGAGTGACCCAAAGGGAAGAAGGTTTGACCCAAGCAAGCGATGCGCATACCACTCAGGTTCCCCTGGTCATGATACGCAGGACTGTTGGACGTTGTAGCACAGAATCCAGAACTTGATTGATAGTGGGGAAATTGTGGTGGAACAGCCAGACTCCCCAAATGTTAAGGTCAATCCCCTGCCAAGGCATGATGGAGGGGGGGTCAATGTGGCAGAAGCCAGTGAAGCCGAGGGGCCGTCAAAGCTGAATTATGTGAAGAAAATTGATGAAATGATCAACATGATAAGTGATCACGGGAGTGCACGGGGAGCGCCCATTAGGTTGATGGGTGTAAGTAGAAATACTACGAAGGGACATGTCAAGCTGGCAGCTCCGAAACCTCTCATCCTTGCAGCGAGATCGCAAATCCCTGTCAGCAGTCTAGAGACGGTACCATGGAATTATGGGGGGGTGTCAGAGGAAGCGGCCAGTTGTGCTTCTGTGTCAACAAGGGGGAATCCTTTGTATCTTCCTAGACGAGTCCTTGAGAACAAAACGAAGAAAAATGAAGAGATCTCTGAGGAGAAAGCCATAGAATTCTTGAAGAGGATGGATCATCCGGAAGCAAGAGGGATCCAGATATTAAGCGAGGAGTCGACCCTGACATCAATCATGGACTTGGTGTTATCGTCCAATGATCACTGCAAAACCCTGGCGAAAGTCCTGGAGGAGGCATACGTTCCCAAAGAAATTAGCAAGGAAGGTTTCGGCCATCTGGTGGACCACCTGTTGGAGAGTGATGTAATATCATTCACAGATGACGATATCCCCAAGGAGGGAAGGGGGCATCGAAAACCGCTACATATTGTGGTAATCTCCTCAGGATATATCATGAATGGGGTGCTGATTGATGGGGGATCGGCATTAAATATTTGTCCCCTCAGTACATTGCAGAAGATGACCATCAATCCCAGGCGCCTATGGGCCAGTCATGTGGTGGTGCGAGCTTTCGATGGTTCCCGGAGGGATACAATTGGAAAGATAGAATTACCGGTGGAAATAGGACCTTGTACTTTTGATATCTCTTTCCAAGTCCTAGACATTGCGGCAAGTTACAACCTGTTATTAGGGAGGTCGTGGATACACATGGCCGGGGCAGTTCCCTCCACACTACACCAGCAAATCAAACTAATCATCGACGGGAATCTGGTAACGATCTCGGCAGAATGTGATGACCCTTCTCCTCCCAGGAATGGCTTGCCAGTGATTAATGTGGACGAGTCGGCGACACCTGCCAGTTTTCAGGCATTGGAAATTAGCACTCCCCACTACAGATGCCTGGGAGCTCCAGCCGTGAAACCTAAGGTCTCTCCAGAACTTACCTTCGTTGCGAAGGAAATGATAAAAATGAAATTCCAGCCTGGACAGGGGTTAGGAAAGAGCAGTCAAGGAATCACCGAGCCCATTCAACTACCCCATCAGATAGGTAAAGCAGGTTTGGGATATCATGAAGGCGTAACACGGAGACACCGGCAGGGCGTGGCCCCGATTCCCTTGGCTGGCAGTCCGGTGACCAAGGTCAACAATGAGTAGGGGACTAGCGAATCTGTGATTGAGTCAGGGGATGAAGAATTGACCCCCGCAAGGAATGAGTCGACCAAAAAGGAAAGTTTCCTACAAGAAGTCGCGCAAAAGTTTGAAACCAGGTGCTATATCCCCGGACAATTAACAAGCAATGGAGAGGGGGCGAATGTTGTCACGCCACCGGGAGCCCAACAGGGTGTGCCTGTCATCGATTGGGTAGGGCTAATTTGTAATGCCCGTGAATTTTGAACGTCCTTATTAATTAAATCGAATTTAATTCAATGAGTTAACGTTGTGTTCTATTTAAACCAACTTGGGTTAATTGGTAGGAGGTGTATAAGATGTGTCTATACTCGTGTTGGCAGGTATGATATAACTATGGTTAAGAGATAACCATAGGTGAGTCAAGTGTAGGAATTGGTGGGTAATGACTAAAATGGCCAAGAGTGGTTAATAACCAAGGTAATTATGTAAGGGCAATAACCATTGTATATCCAAGTGGTTAATAACCAATGAAATGATGGCGGGATAATAACCATTGTGTTTAACTAATGTAATGATGGCAAGATAATAACCAATGTCTAATAACCAATGAAGAATGGGTAATAACTAATGGATAATTAAGATTTTGCGAAAAGACTATTTTAACCTTGAAAGAGGTTGGGAAAGGACTAAAATACCCTTGAGGAAGTTGCTAGGAAACTTCCTACTATTGATGAATTGACCAAATTGCCCTTGCCTAGTCATGATTAATGACTATTTTGCCCATGGTCTCTACTTTCCTATAAATAGGACCCCTCACCAAAGTTAACAAGGGTTGGCTCACTTATTATTCACCAAGTAGAGAGTTTGTGAGCTTGAGAGAGTTTTGAAGAGAGAAGCAAGAGCAAGTCTTGTGTGAGGAAGAAGAAGACCTTGAAGTGTTTACGCCATCTCCATCCGCATAGCCATTAAAGCTAGGTATAAACTCCATTCCTTCAAACCCTAGTTTCTTGTTGCTAGTATTATATTATGATTTCTACACACTATTTTGTTGGAAACTTTTATGTGTGTTGATTGGGGTTGGTGGTATAAAGGGAGTATTCATGGATCTAAGTTTTTATTTTTGTTAGATCTACATTTTTCTAAAAGATTGTTTAACTCATGATTTTAAAACCAAGGTATGGATCTTCATTTCTTTTAAAACCCTAGTTGTGTGTGGGATTAATTTTTGGTTGTTGTTTGATGCTTATGGAAGAAATGAAGCATGTATAGGTCTAAGTTTTATTTTGCTGGATCTAAGATTTATCTTGCTAGATCTATATTATTGCAAAAATATGTTTATCAAATATGGTTTAAAGAAGAGATCTTGGTCTTGTATGCTTTATGGATAGCATATATAGGTTTTAAAATTTTTATAACATGTTTTTGTGGGTTTGTATGCTAAAACATGGGAGTAATATTATTTATTGGAGTATAAATTTATTGAGGAAAAATATTGATTTAAGTCATATGTCGACGCCGGGTTCTCGCTTTCTCGTCTCTTTAGTCTTTTCCAATTTTAGCCTTTTGATTTAGATGACGTTTGGAAAAGGTCGGCATTGATGTCGACGGGGTTTTGAAAGATCGCGTTTTATGATGAGCCAATTAACCAGAGTCGCCAGTTGGTATATTTGAAATGGATGTACCAACTCATCCGAGTTTTCGTTTTTTTATAAATCGCTGGCTCATGTGTGACTCCGAATTAATTGGTCTGCGAATCGAGATTCATGGAGTTCGGGGGCTTGTTTAAGTGAGGGGAAGGTGTTAGGCATCCCTCGACTTCCGTGAAACACGGTTACCGCAATCTTAATGCTTTCCTATCCTTTAATTCATGAATGTGTGTGTGCGCGCGCTTGTGTGTGGGTGTGTGTGTCTATGTGAATGATGTGGTGAGTTTGTATGAAAGAATCATTTGGATTTTTAGGGAAAGTCGTGCTTTAATTTGATAACGCTTCGGAATGTCTTTTCGGTATACACGAGCAAGCTTTATTCTTTATGAGAAAGGTTTGATTTTAATTTATCAAAACTATGAGATTTTCATTAGGTGTCGTTTTGGCAAAACAAGAGTTTTAAACCTTCGTCAAAATAGGAATCGAGATCTATACGTTGCTTTCGTGAAACGATCGGGCAATTTCTAGAATCTCTTTCACCCTATGCACAAAGATTTAATAAAATGTTACTTATTTGCAAAATCATTTTGTGTGATATTTGAAAACGATTTTCTTTAGCTTTTTCGTTAGATAGGAATCGACATTCATTAGCACTTCTCAAATTTTAACCTCGTGATTCTAATATCCTACTTTGATTGATTTTATGAAAATCTTATCATTTGGCTTTGAAATCAATTTCGTGTCATAAATCAAATCAAGCATTAAAATGCGTTGGGGCTATTCATGGGCATGTAAGCCATCAAAATGTCCCCGAACGCCAACAATCACAAATTTCACTATTTCGGGGCCTTAAGCACGATTCTCGCCTTAGCGTCGTTTTAAGGCCCAACGATTACATATTTACAATGAAAACTACGTCATTTCTACTTCTTACATCAAGACATGTCCATCATCGGATTGGGACCCCGGGGTCGCTTTCCTAGGCTCACAACCAAGTATCCACACACAAACAATCGGATATTACAAGAAAATAAACCAACCCGGATAATCTAACAGTACCAAGACATCCTAAAATAACGATTTAAAGGAATTGATACCAAATATAACATCTTAAAACAAACAAAGAAATTAATGAACGAATATCATCGGGTTATTAGGAAGAGTTTTATTCCGATGGAAACTTCACTCATAATCCCTAATTCATTGTTCAATCAATAAATTACATGAAAAATTGCATCTAATTTGATCAAATGATATGATAGAAATTGATATCACAAAAAGAGATTTCACCTTGCAATTGATATCCAAATGGATATGAACTTGATGTATTTGAGTAGAAGGAAAGAATCTATTTGATACAATCAAATCAAAAGAAAATTATTCCTCTCTTTTTTCTCTCTTTTCTTCCTATTTGATTGCAAAATTTCTCTCTTTTCCCCTCTATTTTCGTGCTTATGTTGCTGCTGGAATCTCCTTCTTCTCCACAATTGCTGAACCCCCTGTATGCTGCCTGAAGCTGGCTTAAATAGGCTGGCCAGAGCCAGCCGCAGATCTATCTGCGGCTGGCCGCAGATGGATCTGCGGCTGGCCAGCTGGCACGCCTCCCATCGCACTCAGCTGGTAGTGCTGATTTCCTGGTTTCCGTGCTGGCGCACCCACTTGGCCGCAGATCTATCCGCGGCTGGCGGGCTTGACTTTCTCGATTTTCGTGCCACGCCTCGATTTTCGTGCCGCAACGTCGGTTTTCGCTGACAGGCTCGTATTCTGCAGTCCGGGAATTTCCGGGAGACGTGCCACCTCATTCGGAAGTGCCTGCCTCGGACGGCTTTATTGTCACGTAAACTTGGGTTGACCAAAACATTGCGGCGGTGCCGGGCGCTCGCCCTTGTGCCCGTTCCTTTGCTCCCACAAGCCGGTTCAATTGACGGATTCGCCCTCCTGTCATGGTTAGTAGAAGGAAACGCAAAATTTGGGTGTCTACAGCTGCCCCTCTTTATCATGTTTATGAAATGATAAATGAAATGAACAGGATAAAGAATAGACACTCGATGCATGAATGACAATGTGTAAGAATGACAGTGCATACATGATGCCTCACACATATAGCTTATGATGCAACCTAAGATGCAATGCATGCAAGACATTCGTAAGAGTGTCAATGTATCAACCCCTTGACCGTGTTCGTTAGTCTTTGGGTTTACTCCTTCAATCTATCGTCTCGTTCGGGGCCGGGTATCGTCGCCGGTCACCCATCGCGTAACCCCCGGTTATCGTCGCCGGTTAGTTATCTTGTCGGAGCCGGTTATCGTCGCCGGTCATCCGTCTCGTGATCGCCGGTTATCGTCGCCGGTCGATCGTCATGTCGGGGCCGGGTATTGTCGCCGGTCACCCATCTCGTAACCCCCGGTTATCGTTGCCGGTTGGTCATCTGTCGGAGCCGGTTATCGTCGCCGGACATCCATCTCGTGATCGCCGGTTATCGTCGCCGGTCGATCGTCTCGTCGGGGCCGGGTATCGTCGCCGGTCACCCGTCTCGTAACCCCCGGTTATCGTCGCCGGTTGGTTATCTGTAGGAGCCGGTTATCGTCGCCGGTCATCCATCTCGTGATCGCCGGTTATCGTCGTCGGTCGATCGTCATGTCGGGGCCGGGTATCGTCGCCGGTCACCCATCTCGTAACCCCCGGTTATCGTCGCCGGTTGGTTATCTGTCGGAGCCGGTTATCGTCGCCGGTCATCCATCTCGTGATCGCCGGTTATCGTCGCCGGTCGATCGTCATGTCGGGGCCGGGTATCGTCGCCGGTCACCCATCTCGTAACCCCCGGTTATCGTCGCCGGTTGGTTATCTTGTCGGAGCCGGTTATCGTCGCCGGACATCCATCTCGTGATCGCCGGTTATCGTCGTCGGTCGATCGTCTCGTCGGGGCCGGGTATCGTCGCCGGTCACCCATCTCGTAACCCCCGGTTATCGTCGCCGGTTGGTTATCTGTCGGAGCCGGTTATCGTCGCCGGACATCCATCTCGTGATCGCCGGTTATCGTCGCCGGTCGATCGTCATGTCGGGGCCGGGTATCGTCGCCGGTCACCCATCGCGTAACCCCCGGTTATCGTCGCCGGTTGGTTATCTGTCGGAGCCGGTTATCGTCGCCGGCCATCCATCTCGTGATCGACGGTTATCGTCGCCGGTCGATCGTTTCGTCGGGGCCGGGTATCGTCGCCGGTCACCCATTGCGTAAACTTTTCACTTCAACCCGTCAAATGGCTTCAAGGGAGCAAGGCGGGGCCCACCAGGGCCAGCCGCAGATGGATCTGCGGCCAGCCGCAGATACATCTGCGGCCAAGATCGGGCCTTATAACCAACGCGCCTCCTCCAGATCTGTCACTTTCAACTTGCAATCCTCAGAGATTCTCTCGATTCTTCTTGTTCGCAAGGGCTTTTTGTCGATTTTTTCAATTTTCCTGCAAAAACTGCTCCGGTAGGGTCGATCTACGCGCTACAGGTAACACTTTGACCGGTCACTTTTCAATTTCGTCAATATTTTGCTATACATTTGACTATTTGCATGTTTAGAGATAAAATGTATGCTTTACAATGCTATGTAATGTACCATCATATATACATGCTATGTATCAACTATGTGAGTCCTATTTTATGTTCATGAGGCGGTCCCACATATTGTTACTCCTTTTCTGCAAGAGAAACATGCATTACATGATGTAATTACACATATGAATGCAATTTAAATCTGTTTGAGGCTTTGATTGATGGAAAACACGTTTGGCTTATGCCTGGGATGTTCAATTTACAAACGGAACTCTGCCGATTTTTTTTTTTTTTTTTTTTTTTTTTTTTTAACATGCATCATGTTGCATTAATCATATGATGAGGCTAGAAATTTAGAATGTTCATTACATAAATTTTAAAAGGAAACTTACCTTCTTTCTCGCCCGTTCTATTCCAGCTATGGATCGTGATGCGCCCAGTAGCTCCTCCGCCTCTCGGACTTCGGGTGTTCGCCGTCGTAGGGCTGCACCCACTCCTGTTCCTCCTCGGACCCGTCAGGCTCGCCGTTTGACGGAGGCTGTTATTCGTCCTGGTCATCCGGACGTTGAGGAGGCTGTCCCTCCGGAGGTCGCGGCAGAGGGGCCATCCTCCAGCACACCGGCTCCATCTACTCATCAGGCTCCTTCTGGCGCCTCTGTGCAGATACCCGATCTTTTGGGTTGGGATCTCAGCCGTCACCCTTCAGCATCTCTCGTGGCTAACGAGGTATATTTCAGCTCTATTCTGATTTCACTCTCAATTTCTCCATTCTCCTTTTATCCGGATTGACCCCTTGGTGATTGCCCCAGGTACCCGAGTTTACCCAGCCGAGGGGTAACTGGTTCAACATCTACTCCCTTTACGCGGCCCTGCACAGTGATTATCGGGCGATGGTGGACTCTTGGGGCTTTCGACATTTCTTCACTATCATCCCCCGCCAGTGCCCCTGGGGTTACATGAGGGCTTTATCCGAGCGATGGTTCCACCAGACGCAGTCTCTTCATCTCCTCGACTGCGAGGTCGTGTTGACCCCATGGGACTGGAGGTACATTACTGGCATTGAGTTTACCGGGTCCCGCATCCCCTTGGATCTTGATATCACTCCTGCGGAGGTTCGAGCTTTGCTAGGCTTCGCTGCTGAGGATCGGGTCTTTAAGGCCCGCAGTATCCGATCTGGTGCCTTGGCTGTTGATGCAGTCGGGGGTCTCTATGCGATGCCCATTCCCGCGGATCAGGGCGCCAGGGACATTCTGCTACGACGCCTGTTCCTGACCATCATGAGGGGTTGTTTTCTAGGGAACAACTCCTCCACCATTCACTTCAGCGTCGTGGGAGCGGTCAGAGATGTGGATCGCATCAGTGACTATGACTGGGGGTCATTCACCTTTGCCTATTTCCTCCATGGTATGCGCCTACGCTCGGAGGGACAGACTGATGCCTGGCTCGGTTTCTACCACTTTCTGCTGGTGAGTCCCTTCCTCCTCTCTCTTACTGTATTTCTTTTCCTTTCATCTCTTTTCTGTATTTGATAGTGACTCATGCCTTGCCTTGTTTCTATTCACAGTTCTGGGCTTACGAGCGGCTGCCATGTCTGAGGCCTATCACTACTCTGGGCCCGGACACTTATCCTCGGGGTCGGCGATGGCATCACAGCACTCTGGAGGAGGTCCCCGTGTCGGGCAGCTTTGCACATTGTCGTATTCAGCTGGAGTTGATCACGGCTGCCGACGTCGTCTGGATTCCCTACCTCTCCGATCATCTGACTGTGGGGTTTGCTGACGGGCATCCTTCCGGCCCGGAGTTCGAGCTTTCCACCCGTCGCCTCACTTTGCAGAGTGTTGGAGGCTGGGTGATGTATCTGGGAGAGCGCGCATTCAGATGCGTCACTGGGGGGATCCGCATCCCGCACTCCCTTTCTTTCACTACTTTCTGGCCGCTGGATTCTCAGCCCTCGGAGATCATGCTCGCCGGGGAGGATGGTCGGATGCTTTCCACAGGCCCCAGTACGAGTGAGGCTTTCAGGACTTGGTGGGTACCTCGTACCATCGGTCCCCAGACTCGGGCCACTTTCTTTCTTGGAGACATGGTTTCAAGCTCGGTTACGATGACCGATTGGGCTGCCTGTGTTCGGACCCCTACCCATGCTGAGCAGATTGCCACATTGACCCGTCAGGTGGACCAGTTGTCGCTGTTTATTCGGGGGTTGGGCCGGACCCCGGAGGAGGCTTACACCTACGATCCTGATGGTGCATGTTATGATGCAGGCCCGAGTTCATCTGATGCCACAGCGCATCCCTACATCCCTGATATGAACTTTGGTCCTCCGAGCTCGACGACTCCAGGGGATCAGTTCGAGGATCCTGCTTTCATAGATGATACTGATTTTATTTAGACCAGGATAGGATAGGGCCTTTTGTATCGTCACCTGCTTAGATTTCTTTTTCATTTATGCACTATGTACTGAACTCATTTATTTATTTACGCACAGTTTCTTTTCATCTTTATGGGATTCACCTGCTTTATTATTAACTGTATGATGCATGCTTTTTATTTATGGGTAGAGAATGACCCCTGTACAGTCTTTTTTTGATACTATTTTTTCACAGATGTCGTCCTCAGATGCCGTGGTTCGTTTGGATTCCACTCCTTCCACAGGGTTGGTTGGCAGCCTCTTCCGCTGGTTGGACAGTCTACTGCCAGCAGATAGGGTTATCGTAGATGGTCTTCTGGGACATTCTTGGTCCTTATTAACCTTCCAGGTGCCAGTGGGCTTTGTGGATGGTCTTCTGAGCTATTGGGCCCCTGCCCGTCAGGTGTTTAGGTTTGGGACAGTAGAGCTGACCCCCACCCTTGAGGAGTATGCTCGCTTCACCGGCTTGCCGTTGGATGGTCCCTGTGCTAGGGTTACCGTTGGTTCCATGCGCCGTCAATTCTTGACTTTCACCGGTTTGCGGAGGGCTGTCTTATTACCGGTAATCACATCAGACCATATGGTTCCTCTTCAATTCTTGATTGACCGATTTGGCTCACCTGACAGTTTCCGTCTTTTCCTCGGTGATTTTTCCGTGTCCGAGGAGCGCTGTGATGCCTTGCGAGTGGGCGTTCTGATGGCCTGTGTCATCTCAGTTTTGTATTTGCCTGCAGGATCCGATCATTTGGACATGCGGATTGTTGCGGCCGTTGGGGCCCTTCAGGAGGATCACACCATTCTCCCCATGATATTGGCGGATACCTATATGTCGGCCACATATTGCCAGTCCTTCCGAGGGAGATTCTTCAGAGGGAGTTCGACCTTATTGTATATGTGGTTCATGAGTCATCTTAGTCCCATCGGCCATTTCCGTCGCCAAGGGTTTTGCTTCAGCCATAACATAGCCGCGCAGTTTCCGTTTCGTCCCGTGAGCTGTACGGATGCGGTCTCCTGGACAGCATTTCTGTCGGTCATCGAGGATCCCTTTCATCTATTGGTCTACTCGGGCTATTGCTCCTTCATGCGTTTCTTGACCCATGTGCCTGACCTGGATTTCATCCCCATTGCTGGGTTGAGGGGCGTGACGACCTATCATCCCCTGGCAGTTATGGGGCAGTTTGATCAGATACAGGATTTACACCCCTTCGCGGGTGCAGCCGCATACCGATTCCTTATATCATCCTGTACAGAGAGGGATCTATTGCAGGTATACGAGCTTTGGGATCGCAGGATCTTTGCCGAACATAGTGCGAGCTGTCACATCCAGACATTTTCCTACGCACAGTTGTTGCGAGGAGACTTGGATTCGGCTAGTTTGAGTCGGACAGGGGCCTTTGATGACTCTGGAGTGATTTTCCCAGAAGATACAACAGACCATCCCATCTTAGTCGATTCTGCCCCGAGTCGGGTTGCTGAGGATTCCCGACTCCGCCTGGCCCTGATTACTACTGAAACCGAGAGGGATGCCGCCCTTGCCGAGAGAGATGAGGCCATTCGGGCTAGAGATGCTGCCATTGCTGACATAGAGGCCATTGTATTTCATACCAGGGCAGTGGTAGATGCTCATTTTGGGACTGTCAGCCGAGCTACTGCTTTACTGGATCGTATTGGTATGATGGGGCAGCAGATTGCAGGAGATGCTGATGCTTCAGATCTATCCACCACCCTGTCCATCCTGCTCCGGCTAGTTTCAGATTTGTAGATTATTTTATTTCCTGCATAGACTATGTTGGTTTCATCAGTTATTGAAAGAGAAATCTTGTAATAAAAACGACTTATATATATAGACATGCATTTAAATTTAGTCATTTTCCCCTTTTGTCGTATCATTGCCCTCCACTGGATCATCATTTTATCCAACTGACCATGATTTTGACATCTCGCCTTCTTTCTTTTCTCAAGACTTGATGGAGATTTGACAGATATTGCCGCACACCTTTTGATTTCATCGGATTGAATCTCAGATTTCGGATAACTGTTTGGTTGGATCAGGGTATGTACTTTGGGATGAAACTGATTAGGCAGTTGGTTTTGAGAAGGTTTTGAGGGTGTAGGAAGGTTTTATCTGGCTATCGAAAATTGGTTTTGGTTGGGGAAAGGATTATTTTTTTTTTAAAGGATCGGACCGCGCCATGATGGCTGCCTACGTACCCCCACAAGTTGGGAGATCAGGTCCTACGTAGTTCGCCCTCAAGGGAAAAAGGAACTGATGATTTAAGCGTAGAACCGCTTCACCGAGTCAGAATTGAGGGGTTGTGGAAATACCTCACCATCCATTTCTTGCAATATGAGGGCCCCTCCGGATAGCACTTTCTTGATCACAAATGGCCCTTCCCAGTTTGGGGCAAACTTCCCCTTGGCCTCGTCTTGACAAGGCATGACTCTTTTCAACACCAAATCATTTTCCTTGAATTTTCGAAGTCTTATCTTCTTATCGTATGATCGAGAGATCCTCTGTTGATACAGTTGACCATGCCAAACGGCAGCCACCCTCCTTTCGTCAATTAGGGCCAAATGGTTGTATCGACTTTGCATCCAATCCTCTTCGCTTATCTGAGCGTCAATCACTATTCTGAGGGACGCCATCTCAACCTCAACTGGTAGAACAGCCTCCATTCCATACACCAAAGCGTAAGGGGTTGCCCCTGTAGAAGTACACGTTGATGTTCGGTATGCCAGCAGGGTGAGGGGTAACAGATCCGGCCATCCCCGATGATTAGCGGACATTTTCGCCATGATCTTCTTGATGTTTTTATTTGCAGCCTCCACTGCCCCATTCATCTTAGGACGGTAAATGACGGAATTGAGATGCTTAATCTTGAACTGGTCACACAGTCCCTTCATGAGGGTGTTGTTTAAATTCCTGGCATTGTCGGAGACCACAACCTCAGGTTGCCCATATCGGCAAATGACATTATTCCTGATGAAGCTGACGATGACCTCCTGAGTGACTTTGGGGAAAGAGGCTGCTTCTACCCACTTGGTGAAATAATCGATCATGACGAAGATGAATCGATGCCCGTTGCTTGCTTTGGGCTCTATTGGTCCGATTACATCCATTCCCCACATCGAAAATGGCCACGGGGAGGTCATACAGTGCAGTTCATTGGGAGGTGTATGGATCACATTACCGTGCGCCTGACATTGATAACACCGTTTGACATGATCATCGCAGTCAGCTTTTAAGGTCAACCAATAATGCCCTGTTCTCAAAATCTTCCTGGCCAGCATCGGTCCACTCATGTGTGGCCCACACACTCCGCCATGGATTTCATTCATAATCTTTTGGGCCTGCGTTTCATCCACGCACTGCAACAGTCCCAACCCAGCATCCCTTTTGTAAAGTGAATCCCCACTCAGGTAAAATTTCATCGCCATCTTTTGAATTCTCATCCTTTCAGTCCGATTTGCCTGATCGGGAAGGGATCTGTCCCTCAGATATTCCCTGATGTCGTGATACCAGGGCCGCCTTGTCAACACCACCTCGTTTGACAACACTGCCACATTTTCCTCATATGCCGGGGCATTCTGTACGGTGATCTCAATCTGTGGACTGTCCCTACTCTTGATCACGTGGATTAAGGAAGCCAAAGTCGCCAATGCATCGGCAAAATCATTTCGTCCCCGAGGAATATGGCGGAAGGCGATATCTTCGAACTCTTGCATAAGCTGGGTGACACAACGATGGTATGGAAGTAACCGAAGCTCCTTAGTGTTGTATACCCCGATTGCTTGTCTGATTACCAATTCTGAATCCCCGAACACCGCTAGTCTTTTTACTCCCATGTCACGGGCCAATCGGAGTCCCAAGATACACCCCTCGTATTCAGCGGTGTTGTTCGAATTGCTGAAACGAAGTTTAATGGCCACGGGGTATTGTTCTCCGGTGATAGAGACTAGGACCGCTCCGGCTCCTGCCCCCTCGGCATTCATGGCACCATCAAAATACAGCTTCCAAAATTGTCCCTCGTCATCACATTTTTCGCGCGATACCCAAAATATATCCTCGCCCGGGAGAGGAGTTTCTAACGGCTCCATCCCTCCTGCCGGGGCTTCTGCCAACTGATCTGCAATTCCCTGCCCTTTCATGGCCTTCTGGGTCACGTACACCATGTCAAACTGTTGTAAAATTAACTGCCATCTTGATAGTCGACAATTCAGCATGGGCCTTTCGAAAATATATTTCAGGGGATCCATTCTTGATATCAGGTACGTTGTATGCCCATGGAGGTAGTGCTGTAATCTCCCTGCAGCCCAGGCCAGAGCACAACAGGCCTTCTCAATGGGAGTGTAATTCTGCTCACATTGGCTAAATCTTTTGCTGAGGTAATAGATGGCCTGCTCTTTTCCCGCCTCATTTTTCTGTCCCAACATACATCCCATCGCGATGGCATTTACCGATATATACATAAACAGAGGGATCCCATCCTTCGGGGGTACCAGCACTGGTGCCTCCGTCAATTGTTTCTTAATGGTCTGAAACGCCCTCTGACATTGCTCATTCCATTCTTGGGACACCCCTTTTCTTAACAGTTTAAAAATCGGCTCACATGTAGTCGTCAAGTGGGATATAAAACGGCTGATGAAGTTTATTCTCCCCAGGAATCCTCTTATTTCCTTCTCTGTGTGGGGTGCCGGCATATCCACAATGGCCTTAATCTTTGCTGGGTCCAACTCAATGCCCCGATCACTAACCAGGAAACCCAAGAGCTTGCCCGATTGTACTCCGAAAGCACACTTGGCTGGATTGAGTTTCAGATTATACTTTCTGAGCCGATCGAGTAGCTTTTTGAGATGAGTTATATGATCGGACTCTACCTTCGATTTCACAATAATGTCATCCACGTAGACCTCTATCTCCTTGTGCATCATATCGTGGAACAAGGCCATCATGGCTCTCTGATAAGTAGCCCCTGCATTTGTGAGACCGAAAGCCAGTCGTCTATAGCAGAAAGTGCCCCAGGGGGTGATGAATGCGGTCTTTTCCCGGTCTTCTTCCGCCACCATTATCTGATGATATCCCGCAAAGCAATCCACAAAAGAATACATTTCGTACTGGGCTGTGTTATCCACCAGGATGTGTATGAAAGGTACCGGGAAATTGTCCTTGAGACTGGCCTTGTTTAGATCTCTGTAGTCCACGCATACCCTCACCTTTCCTCCAGGTTTAGCCACTGGGACCACATTGGATAGCCATTCCGGGTAAGTGGACACCATAATGATTCCCGCCCTGAACTGTTTGATGATCTCTTCCTTCACTTTTAAGCTCCACTCAGGTTTCAACTTTCTTAGTTTCTGCTTGACAGGTCTGAAACCCTCCTTGATGGGTAACCGGTGCACCACAATGTCGGTGGACAATCCGATCATATCCTGGTGCGACCAGGCAAAGACATCCTCATATTGGCTTAGTAACTCAATTATTTCTGCTTTTTGGCTGGGGGTAAGGTCTGTCCCTATCTTGAGTTCTTTTGGATTGTCAGGGGTTCCGATATCAACGGTGATGGTTTGGTCCAAGTTGGGTTTGGGTTTATCCTCGACCCATCCTTTGATCTCGTCAGGTGCGTCGTCGTAATCTGTCTCGTCTTGTTCAATGCCCATTAAATCGAAATCCAGCTCAATGTCAAAATCATAATTATCATTCAAATTTGAAAGACCATTTGTTAGGCAAGGATTACTCAAATGGGTACACCTGACATGAAACAAAATACTTGTCATATATAAATCATTTTTCACGACGATCGCAATTTCAAATATCACGAAGAAACGACACAATTATGCAGAAATAAAACACAACAAAATAAAACTTCCTCATTCCCCCATCCTCTAGGGTTAACCACCCTGACGTCGAGCTTTACCCTTGTTTGGATATCACTGGTTTCTGGGTCCAATTATCGGTGGTCAGGTCAGATGAAATGCGCTGGATAAAGGAGGGCCTCACATCGGACACCTCCCCGATGATTACGGATACGTCGCCTGAGTCCTTCTCCATATCCTCTCCAGGAATAATCAGCCCTGCCCAATCGATGACAGGCACAACTCGTTGGGCTCCCGGTGGTGTGATAACATTCGTCCCCTCCTTACTGCTTGTTGATTGTCCGGGGATATAACATTTGGTTTCAAACTCCTTTGCGACCTCCTGCAGGAAACTTTCCCTCCGGGCCGACTCATTACGTGTGGGGGTTAACTCTTCATTCCCTGCCCCAATCACAGGTCCGCTGATCCCCTGCTCATTGTGGACTTTGGTCACTGGGCTGCCAACTAGTCGAATCGGAGTCGAACCCTGACGGTGTCCCCGTACTGCGCCCACATGGTATCCCAATCCTGCTTTGCCTATCTGCTGTGGTAGGTGGATGGGCTCGGTGATTCCCTGACTGCTTTTCCCTAGTCCCTGTCCAGGTTGGAAGTTCATTTTAATCATTTCCCTTGCCACAAAGGTGAGTTCCGGAGAGACCCTTGGTTTCACAGCTGGAGCTCCCAGGCATCTATAATGGGGAGTGCTAATCTCTAGTGCTTGAAAGCTGGCAGGCGCCGCTGACTCATCCACATTGATTACTGGTAGGCCACTCCTGGGAGGAGAAGGGTCATCACACTCGGCCGATATTGTTACCAGATTCCCATCGATGATCAACTTGATTTGTTGGTGGAGCGTGGAAGGAACTGCCCCGGCCATGTGTATCCACGGCCTCCCTAACAGCAGGTTGTAGCTTGCCGTGATATCTAGGACTTGGAAGGAGATATCAAAAGTACAGGGCCCTATCTCCACTGGCAATTCTATCTCTCCGATGGTATCCCTCCGGGAGCCGTCAAAAGCCCGAACCACCACATGACTGGCCCGCAAGCGCCTGGGACTGATGTTCATTTTCTTCAGCGTACTGAGAGGACATATATTCAATGTCGATCCCCCGTCGATCAGCACCCCATTCATGACATATCCTGAGGAGATTACCGCGATGTGTAGCGGTTTTCGGTGCCCCCTTCCTTCCTTGGGAATGTCCTCATCTGTAAATGATATTGCATCGCCTCCCAATAAGTGGCCTACCAGCTGGCCGAAACCCTCCTTACTAATTTCTTTGGGCACAAATGCCTCCTCCAGAACCTTCATCAGGGTTTTGCAATGCTCACTGGATGACAACACCAAGTCCATGACTGATGTTAGGGTTGATTCCTCATTTAAAATCTGGATCCCCCTCATTTCCGGGTGATCCATCCTTTTCAAAAACTCTATGGCCCTTTCCTCGGAAACCTCTTCATTTTTTCTCTTTTGGCTCTCAAGGACTCGCCCAGGAAGATATAAGGGGTTCCCCTTGGTCGTCACGGAAGCACAACTGGCCGCTTCCTCTGGTATTCCCCCATAATTCCAGGGTACAGTCTTCAGACTACTGATAGGGAGTTGCGGCCTTGCTGCAAGGATGATGGGCCTCGGGGCTGTCAACTTGAGAGGTCTTTCCATGCCATTTGTACTTATCCCTATCAACCTGATGGGCGCTCCCCGTGCACTCCCATGATCATGTATCACGTTGATCAATTCCTCAATTTTCTGCACATAGTTCAACCTTGGCGGCCCCCCAGCCTCACTTGCCTCCGTCGCATTAACTCCCCCTCCATCATGTCTTGGCAGGGGATTTGCTTTAACATTCGGGGAGTCCGGTTGTTCCACCACAATTTCCCCACTGTCTATCATGTTTTGGATTCGATGCTTCAACGTCCAGCAATCTTGTGTATCATGGCCAGGGGAACTGGAGTGGTATGCACACCGCTTGCTCGGGTCAAACCTTCTACCCTTTGGGTCACTCGGTGGTGCCAGACCAACTATTTTCTTTTGGGCTACTAATACCGCTAATACTCGTTCAAGCGGCTCCCCGAGCGGGGTGAACACTCGGTTTTGCGAGGCCTCATATCTTCTTCGCCCCTCTGTCCTTTGATCTGTGAAGTTTGGCTGACGGGATGGCCCTCCCCTCTGTACCTGAACCGGAAGATGACTTTCTGTTTTTCTGGATGACCCCTGTAAGATGAGGGAAACATCCTCTTCCTTCTTCTTTTGGACCCTCCGGGAAGTGCTGCCATAGTTTCCATTCTGTATTTGCTCGGCAGCAGTTTCTAAAGCAGTAAGATCCCGGATTTTACCCGATTTCAACCCCATGTCAACCATCTCTCCATGTTTAATCATTTCAGCAAAGGGTCTTCCAATCCCCGAGATGACCCGCTCATAATACGGTGCCTCCTGAATGTCTACAAAGGTCATTACCATCTCTGATTCGCTCATCGGGGGGGTTACCTGTGCGGCCATGCCCCTCCATCGTTGCGCATATTCCCTGAAGGATTCCCTAGGCTGCTTTTTAACCTTTGTCATTTGGTACCTGTCAAGAGCCATCTGGGCCTGAAAGCTGTATTGGGTTAAGAAGGTATGGGCCAATTCCTCCCAGTTGTGGATTCGGGCGTTGTCGAGGCGGGCATACCAGATTCTTGCCTCCCCTGTTAAGCTTTTCTGGAATAGTTGCATTCTTAACCCCTCGTCTTCGGCATAAGACCCGAGTTCTCCAATGTATATTTTCAAGTGTGTATAGGGGTCTCCCTTTCCATTGTACTTTTCAAACTCGGGAACTTTGAACTTTTCTGGATACCTGGCTCCAGGGAAAACACATAGATCTGAGTAATTAACCCTGCCCAGGGAGCCTATGCCCCTTAGAGATTGGATGGTCTCCTCCATGTGTTTCATTTTTCTCCGAAGGTCGTCATTGTCCCCCTCTTCTGGGATAGTAATCACTGTCCTGCTAGGTATGGGAACGGCCCTTGTAATGACTGGCTCGTCCTTGAGTTGGGGTTGGTCATCCTTACCCAGGTTTACAATATTTTTAGGAGGATTCTGGTCACCCCCTGGTGGTGGAATATTATGTGGTCCTTGGCTTGGCGGATCCTGTCTGAGTAGGAACTGCTCTTTTAGCATCGTGGCCATTTCCATCATCTGTTTTTTGAAGTCATCAAACTCTTCCCGAGATATGGAACTATGATTAGGAATATCAGCCATTTCAGATGTAGAATTCTGGGCTCTCTTAGACTGCGAACGGGTTTGAGGAGCAATCCTGCAGAGACAATGGTTCGAAGTTTAGTCTTGGGGAAACGCAAAATGGATGCATGCTAAAACTGTAATTTTTTTGTGTGTTTTTTGGGTTTTTTAATCTTTCCCTGCAAAAGAGAAAGTTAGTAGTCCTTTAGTGCCATAACCAATGCTAAGCATGCTTTATTATGCTCCCCCAACTATTCCCTGCAATTCACAGCGGTTAGTAATCTCTTTCGACACCGAAAAGGGATGTATGAATATTGAATGAGATCATGACATTTAGACATATAAACGTAAAAGGCATGAAGAGACTTTTCCTGCGTTGGGCTTATCAGAGGCTGACCTATCCTAGGGTTACTCTCACGGGCTTTTCGGCATGAAGGTTCCCAAATCTTCGCAATCTACTCGTTTGAGCCCTTTCGATTGGAGCGGATTTGAGTGGTGCGTTTCTTGAGCCATCTCCGGGGAGCAGCCCCATCGAGTCCAGTAATAAGCAACCGACGGGTTCGCCTCAGGGGGAGGTACTCTCTCAACATACATTCACATTCATCGTCCTCACCGTATGCAAATGATTACTTTAAAGTAAAGCAATACCATTCAATCATTCATTCATTGGACAAAAGCACACATTCACACAACAATAAGTAAAATAGGTCAAAATGTTGCACGCACATACATATTCATAAATTTTTTAAGGATAGGATAGCATCAAGATTTGACGCGGCTTAAGCCCTCTAATGTTCCCCAGCAGAGTCGCCAGCTGTCGACGCCGGGTTCTCGCTTTCTCGTCTCTTTAGTCTTTTCCAATTTTAGCCTTTTGATTTAGATGACGTTTGGAAAAGGTCGGCATTGATGTCGACGGGGTTTTGAAAGATCGCGTTTTATGATGAGCCAATTAACCAGAGTCGCCAGTTGGTATATTTGAAATGGATGTACCAACTCATCCGAGTTTTCGTTTTTTTATAAATCGCTGGCTCATGTGTGACTCCGAATTAATTGGTCTGCGAATCGAGATTCATGGAGTTCGGGGGCTTGTTTAAGTGAGGGGAAGGTGTTAGGCATCCCTCGACTTCCGTGAAACACGGTTACCGCAATCTTAATGCTTTCCTATCCTTTAATTCATGAATGTGTGTGTGCGCGCGCTTGTGTGTGGGTGTGTGTGTCTATGTGAATGATGTGGTGAGTTTGTATGAAAGAATCATTTGGATTTTTAGGGAAAGTCGTGCTTTAATTTGATAACGCTTCGGAATGTCTTTTCGGTATACACGAGCAAGCTTTATTCTTTATGAGAAAGGTTTGATTTTAATTTATCAAAACTATGAGATTTTCATTAGGTGTCGTTTTGGCAAAACAAGAGTTTTAAAACCTTCGTCAAAATAGGAATCGAGATCTATACGTTGCTTTCGTGAAACGATCGGGCAATTTCTAGAATCTCTTTCACCCTATGCACAAAGATTTAATAAAATGTTACTTATTTGCAAAATCATTTTGTGTGATATTTGAAAACGATTTTCTTTAGCTTTTTCGTTAGATAGGAATCGACATTCATTAGCACTTCTCAAATTTTAACCTCGTGATTCTAATATCCTACTTTGATTGATTTTATGAAAATCTTATCATTTGGCTTTGAAATCAATTTCGTGTCATAAATCAAATCAAGCATTAAAATGCGTTGGGGCTATTCATGGGCATGTAAGCCATCAAAATGTCCCCGAACGCCAACAATCACAAATTTCACTATTTCGGGGCCTTAAGCACGATTCTCGCCTTAGCGTCGTTTTAAGGCCCAACGATTACATATTTACAATGAAAAACTACGTCATTTCTACTTCTTACATCAAGACATGTCCATCATCGGATTGGGACCCCGGGGGTCGCTTTCCTAGGCTCACAACCAAGTATCCACACACAAACAATCGGATATTACAAGAAAATAAACCAACCCGGATAATCTAACAGTACCAAGACATCCTAAAATAACGATTTAAAGGAATTGATACCAAATATAACATCTTAAAACAAACAAAGAAATTAATGAACGAATATCATCGGGTTATTAGGAAGAGTTTTATTCCGATGGAAACTTCACTCATAATCCCTAATTCATTGTTCAATCAATAAATTACATGAAAAATTGCATCTAATTTGATCAAATGATATGATAGAAATTGATATCACAAAAAGAGATTTCACCTTGCAATTGATATCCAAATGGATATGAACTTGATGTATTTGAGTAGAAGGAAAGAATCTATTTGATACAATCAAATCAAAAGAAAATTATTCCTCTCTTTTTTCTCTCTTTTCTTCCTATTTGATTGCAAAATTTCTCTCTTTTCCCCTCTATTTTCGTGCTTATGTTGCTGCTGGAATCTCCTTCTTCTCCACAATTGCTGAACCCCCTGTATGCTGCCTGAAGCTGGCTTAAATAGGCTGGCCAGAGCCAGCCGCAGATCTATCTGCGGCTGGCCGCAGATGGATCTGCGGCTGGCCAGCTGGCACGCCTCCCATCGCACTCAGCTGGTAGTGCTGATTTCCTGGTTTCCGTGCTGGCGCACCCACTTGGCCGCAGATCTATCCGCGGCTGGCGGGCTTGACTTTCTCGATTTTCGTGCCACGCCTCGATTTTCGTGCCGCAACGTCGGTTTTCGCTGACAGGCTCGTATTCTGCAGTCCGGGAATTTCCGGGAGACGTGCCACCTCATTCGGAAGTGCCTGCCTCGGACGGCTTTATTGTCACGTAAACTTGGGTTGACCAAAACATTGCGGCGGTGCCGGGCGCTCGCCCTTGTGCCCGTTCCTTTGCTCCCACAAGCCGGTTCAATTGACGGATTCGCCCTCCTGTCATGGTTAGTAGAAGGAAACGCAAAATTTGGGTGTCTACATCATAAATATTTTATTGTAATATTAGAAATATTTTTCTTGGTCATGGGGAAATTTTTTGGAATTTATTTTGGAGATTTAAAACTTGTTTAATGGTGATTAGAACTCATTTGGTGTGAAAAGAAAAAAAAAAAAAAAAAAAGGGAAAGGAACCGCCTGGAAGCCAAAGCCGGAGTCAGCCTGGCCGCGCATGGCGCGCCAGGGGTGCAACCCTGGCCGCGCATGGCGCGACAGGCTTAAGATGGTTAACAGGCGAGCACCAAACGACGCCGTTTTGGGCCAAGTCTTACCGGTCGCCTAGGCGACGACGCCGTTTCGGGTCCTGTTTGGGGTCAGGCGCGCAAGGCGCGAGGGTTGGTTTTCCGGGGCGAAATTTCGGTTTTACCCCTCGCCCGGATTTCCAATTAATTACAACCTTGCCATTCCGTTTTAATTTAATTTAATTTAAATGTTTTAAATTGTTTAGTAAATGTTATAAAATTATTAATTAAACGAAAATTAATATTTAGGCCCTTAATATTATATTTTCTAAAAAAATATTATTTATTAATTATTGTTTAATTATTATTAAATAATGATTAAGGATAATTAAGAATTGTAAATTAATTATTTATTATTTGATTAACTTTAAATAATAAATAAACTTAATTAGTTATTATTTATTATTAAATAATAACTAAAGATAATTATTACTTACTAATTAATTATTTATTATTTGATTAACTTTAAATAATAAATAAACTTAATTAGTTATTATTTATTATTAAATAATAACTAAAGATAATTATTACTTACTAATTAATTATTTATTATTTGATTAACTTTAAATAATAAATAAACTTAATTAGTTATTATTTATTATTAAATAATAACTAAAGATAATTATTACTTACTAATTAATTATTTATTATTTGATTAACTTTAAATAATAAATAAACTTAATTAGTTATTATTTATTATTAAATAATAACTAAAGATAATTATTACTTACTAATTAATTATTTATTATTTGATTAACATTAAATAATAAATAAACCTAATTAGTTATTTATTATTAAATAATAACTAAAGGTAATTCATATTTACTAATTAATTATTTTTTTTATTAACTTTAAATAATAAATAAATATAATTAGTTATTATTTATTATTAAATAATAACTAAAGATAATTGTTACTCACTAATTAATTATTATTTGATTAAACTTTAAATAATAAACAAACCTAATTAATTATTATTTAATCTTAAATAATAATTAAAGACAATTAAAAATTTATAATTCGATTATTATTTAATTAATAATTAAATAATAAGTGAATATAATTAGTTATTAATTACTATTAATAATAACTAAAGATAATTAATTAATTACTATTTAATAGTAATTAAATGAAGATAGAGTTAATAAAATAGAGAGAGTTTAATAACCCATTAATTAAACAATCATAACAAATTGTTTAAGGGTTTAATAAATGAATATTACTTAAGAAAGAGTAATGTTAATTAATTTAACAATTATAATAAATTGCTTAAAGGTTAATAAGTGATTATCACTTAAGGGAAACATGGTTAATTAATTAAACCATCAACCTAGAGATCCATTAAAGTGTCTTATAGTATTTATGATAGTTTATTAACTTATGTGTGCTATGTGAATTGCTTAATTGTTAAATAAATAGCATAAGTAAGCGTATCGATATACAACTACGCAGTACTAATTGATAGCTCAACATTATCAATGTTAGGTTCTTCAAGGCCAATTAGTTAAAGCTAGAATTATTTGTAGCTGAGCAAACAGGCAAGTTCCTAACCCTAAACTTCTTACATTATTGCAAGTTCCCTAACTCAATCTCGAGTTATTATTTTCGAAGCATGTTAGTGAATAATTATTGTCGATTATTCACATCCATACTGATTATTGAGATTCGCACATTGTGCAATTGAATTCCTATCCTATTATGATTGAACTGTAAATTTAATTAAAGTTCTTTCAAGTATGAATTGTTTATGAGATCGATCTATGCTATTTGTATCAGCTAGATCCAGCATGTCTAAATTGGTTAAGACAATGGTATTTTAAAAGCTGTTCTTATTAAATTGTTGTGGTAAGAACTCTTGGCTGAGAAAAGGATAAACTTGTTTAAGGCATGATATCAATGCTGGTTATTAAGTGTTTATGCATAAATCACGGGGTATGAGAGGCTGATCCCCTCGATTACCAAAACTTTTTAAGAGGTCCAGCTTACATGCTGAGAACCTTGAAAAACGTCCTTGGTTATTTCAAACCACTCAGTAATTGTCATTCAATTATTCGAATATTCAACTGTTGTTTATTAATTCAATGCTCCTCCACACTTTTATACTGTTGTTGAACATTGAAAGCGAAATTTCCTTCTATCATGATATATCTCTTTGTGTATATACTTGCTAAGCAAATTAGTTGCTTACCCTTGCTATATCATGATCTTTATTTCAGCTAAGGCAGAAACGTCTAGGGGAGACAAAGGAAAAGGGAAGGTGCAAGAGTAGATGCCCGTTAGTGCCTATGTACTAGCTATTTCCGAATGTGGTTTGATTAAGTGAACCCTTATTTGTATTAAGAGTACGTTTTATGTTAAGGTTAAAGAACCTTGGGACCAGAATTATAAGACTTTATTTCCATTCGATAAACAATGTATGTTTATTATTCCGCATTTAGTTAGATAGTATGTTTGTCGTCGAATTATCGTGAGCACCGAATTCGAGGTTTGGAAACTTGGATTTGGGGGTGTCACAGGTTGGTATCAAAGCTGTAGGTTATAAACGTTAGGAACAAGAAACCTAGGATATAACCTTAGTAGAAAACTCACATAGAGTATGTAGGTGATGGATCGGGGAGATTCATAGAGTTCTAGTCGTACCGAATAAAATATCATTTCATTTCATCAATGAATATATTTTATTGTGGTACTGATGTTGATTTATTTGTGTGGTGTTTGTAGGATGTCGGACGATAGTCAAGATAGCTGTCCAGTGAACCAGGAGCCCATAGAGCCTGATGTGATAGGAGGTTTGCTGGCGAGGAACGCCGAGCTAGAGGTTAGGGCTAAACAATTAGAGGCGCAGAACCACATCCACCAGATTTCTGAACAGCAGTACTAGGACGCTGCTTACCAGGCCCAGGTTGAGTTAGCCGAGTTGCGAGGGAGGCTGTTGCTAAGGGAGCTGCAGTTAGGACAATTGAAGGATGAGGTAAAGGCTAAGGATGCGAAGATAGTTGATTTGGAGCGAGCCTTAGACATCGTCTGGATGCAGTTCGACGCCAGATGGATGGATCTGCCCTCCAGTAGCGAGAGCAAGCGTTGAGTTGCATTCACCTTGTGTCCCTTAGAGGATAGTTAGAAGTGGGTGGTTATGCCTTGAGCAATGTTATTGGTACTATCATTTGATTTACTAGAGTTTGTATTAACCTCAGCAAGGTGCGAGGTAGTTCGTATGTAGGATGTACTTCCCAATTATGTAGGTAGGAAAGAATGGTTTAAGTGAATCCCACCTTTTGTTATATTAAATAGGATGGTAGCAATTATGACAATATGCCTGTGATAAACGTGTAAGACGCTTAAGTCGGTATATGAATATAGATGCATTATTATGGTATGTGCTTGAGAATTTTACTTGATATACCATTTATGCAATGATTATGTTAATTCAGTGAGACTGAATCGGTATCTTAGTAACTTAAATCACTAATCAGGAAAGCAGAATTTCTGAGGTTGGGTAATCTAAAACTCCCACACAAGAGTCATGTGATTATTATATACATGCTGAATACTTATGTTTTAAGGAAGCCCGAGTAACGTGTTAGGGTTTTCTTAAACAGATAATGCCGCCCAGACGAATCCTACGAAATCATGGGATCGAAGAGTCAGTTAACAATGTAGAGGAAACTCCACCAAACCCAATGCAAGATTTTGTGAACATGATGGCAGAAGCCTTGCGAAATCAAACCACTACTACAGGAAACCAGACAGGCAACCACTTAGCCAATTTTAAAGACTTTAAGGCAGTAGGGCCTCCGGAGTTTAGAGGAACAGCGAACCCGATAGAGGCCCAATCATGGATAAAGGAGATTGAAAAGGCCTTTGTCATCGCTAGAGTCGCTGAGGAGCAGAAGACAGTTTTTGCTACTTACTTAATGAAAGGTGAGGCTAACTTCTGGTGGGAAGCCAATCAGAACAAAGCTGGAACTGGAGTCGTGGCGTGGGAAGCTTTTAAGACATTGTTTTTCGAGAATTACTTTCCCGAGAGTACGCAGGCGAAAATGGAAATCAAGTTTTTGGAATTAAAACAAGAAAATTTGTCAGTGTCGGAGTACGCTGCAAAATTCAATGAATTGGCTAGATTCGCCCCACATCAGGTGGACACGGAGGTGAGGAAGGCCAGGAGATTTGAGAATGGATTAAAGCCGTGGATCTACAGCAGGGTAGCGGTTTTGCAAATTACATCGTTCTCAACCTTGTTGGAGAAAGCTCTCATTGCTGAAGGTGGCAGTGAAGCGGTTTCGAAATATAATCGGGAAAGGAACAAGAAGAAGGTAGAAGGAGGAAATGTGAATGTTAGCAGTGGTGGCAGCAACAGCAGGAAGCGTCAATGGAGCAGTGGGGGTAGCAATTCTGAAATGCAGCAAGGGAACCCGCAGCAGAAAAGGCCGGTATGTGGGAATTGCGGAAAGGGTCACTCGGGAAAGTGTATGAAGGGGAAAATGGTCTGTTATACCTGTGGACAGGAAGGGCATATCTCGCCCAATTGTCCTAAGGCGAAGAAAGGAGGTTGCTTCAATTGTGGAGAGATAGGACATCGAAGCAAGGACTGTCCAAGGAAGAAAAACATGGATGGCGGAAGCGGCAATAGGGGCAACAACTCGAGGGCAACCAGTGGAGGACCAGCCCAGCCAAATAAGCCAACAGCAAGAACCTTCAACATGACAGTACAAGATGCTGTGGCATCCAGAGAGGTGGTGTCAGGTATTATTCCAATCAACAACATAGATGCCTATGTGCTATTTGATTCGGGTGCTTCATGTTCTTTTGTTTCTGATGAATTTGCTCAAAGATTTAAATTGCCTAGTGAACTGTTAGAACACCCGATGAATGTAGAAGTAGCGAACAAAGAGATTATCCCTGTAAACTACATTTATAAGAATTGTTGTGCGGATGTGAGAGGGTTTAAGCTTAACGTGGACTTGTTGCTGATTCGTCTTGGAGAATTCGATGTAATCCTGGGGATGGATTGGTTAGCGAGCCACGGGGCGGTCATTGACTGTAAGAAAAAGTGCATACACCTGCAGACTCCGGGTAAGTCGAAGGTGGTGTTCTATGGTAGTAAATCGCCGAGACTATCTTGTTGTCTGACGATGATGCAAGCGAAGAGATTGCTTAAGAAGGGTTGTATAGGTTATTTGGCTCACGTGGTAGATACTCGACGGGTTGAGGGGGAACTGAGTCAGATACCCGTTGTAAGGGAATTCGCTGATGTCTTCCCAGATGAACTTCCGGGACTGCCACCGGATAGGGAGATAGAATTTGCAATCGACTTGGTACCTGGAACGGTACCGATATCTAAGGCGCCTTACCGAATGGCACCAGTAGAGATGAAAGAACTGATGGTTCAACTGCAGGAACTGTTAGACAAGGGTTATATCAGGCCGAGCGTGTCACCATGGGGAGCGCCAGTTCTGTTCGTAAAGAAGAAGGATGGCTCGATGAGGCTTTGTATCGACTACCGTGAGTTGAACAAAGTTACGATTAAGAATAGGTATCCGCTACCCAGGATAGATGATCTGTTTGATCAACTCAAGGGAGCGAAATACTTTTCAAAGATCGATTTAAGGACGGGCTATCATCAACTAAGGGTGAGACGGGAGGATATCCCGAAGACGGCATTCAGGACTCGTTATGGACATTTCGAGTTTCTGGTTATGTCATTTGGCCTGACAAATGCACCAGCGGCATTCATGGATATGATGAACAGAGTGTTCAAGCAGTATTTAGACAAGTTCGTGGTAGTATTCATCGATGATATCTTGGTGTATTCAATGTCAGAGGAAGAACATGCTGAACATCTAAGGATTGCCTTGGAGGCATTAAGAAGGGAGAAGCTATACGCGAAGTTTTCAAAGTGTGAATTTTGGTTGCAGAGGGTGCAGTTTCTTGGACACGGCATTGACAGTAATGGTGTTTCGGTAGACCCAACAAAGGTGGAAGCCATTATCAACTGGGAGCAGCCGAAGACACCAACGGAGATCAGAAGTTTCTTAGGGTTAGCGGGATACTATCGGAGATTCATCCAGGATTTTTCGAAGATAGCATCACCGTTGACCAATCTGACTAGAAAGACGGTAAAGTTCGTCTGGACAGAGAAGTGCGAGGAGAGTTTCTTGGAGTTGAAGAAGAAACTTAGCCAAGCACCAGTGTTGGCATTACCAGACGACACTGGAGGTTTTGTAGTATACAGTGATGCGTCACACAAGGGCCTTGGTTGTGTACTAATGCAGCACGGCAGGGTCATTGCGTACGCTTCACGCCAGCTGAAGGACTATGAGAAGGGATACCCGACTCATGATCTGGAATTAGCAGCAGTAGTGTTCGCCTTGAAGATTTGGAGGCACTACCTATATGGAGAGAAGTGTGAGATATATACAGATCACAAAAGTCTGAAATATATCTTCACTCAGAAGGAGCTGAATATGAGGCAGCGCCAATGGTTAGAATTAATCAAGGATTACGATTGTGAGATTCTGTACCATCCGGGCAAAGCAAATGTAGTGGCAGATGCCCTGAGTAGGAAAGGCAGAGAGAAGTTGATGAGGCTTACAACTCAGGCAGAGCTGATAAAGGACTTTGGACGCCTGGAACTGGAGGTTAAGTATCCAATGGAGACGGACGAAAAATTGTTCACCGTGACAGTGGGTCCGACTCTACTGGATAAGATGAAGGAGGCTCAAGAATTTGATGAAGAATGCATTGGCATTAAGAAGCAACTATCGGAAGGAAAAACGTTGAAGTTCAAGGTTGACAGCACGGGTCTGCTGAGATTCGAGGGAAGGATCTGGATACCCTATGTACCAGACTTAAGGGAAGAAATATTGCAGGAGGCCCATAATACGAGATTTTCAGTACATCCGGGTAGCACCAAGATGTATCAAGATCTTCGTCAACATTATTGGTGGCCGCATTTGAAAGGGGAAGTTGCGGAATTCGTCAGCCGGTGTTTAACTTGTCAGAGGGTCAAGGCAGAGCACCAACGGCCGAGCGGATTGTTGCAGCCCTTAGAGATTCCCGAGTGGAAGTGGGAGCACATCACTATGGATTTTGTGGTAGGACTCCCGACAACACAAAAGGGTCTAGACGCCATCTGGGTGATCGTAGATCGGTTGACCAAGTCTGCCCATTTTCTACCGATCAAGATCAGGTACAAATTGGAGCAGTTGGCGAAACTCTACGTAAAGGAGATAGTATCGCGACATGGGGTGCCGGTTTCTATTGTGTCTGACAGAGATCCGCGCTTCACGTCAAATTTTTGGAGAAGCCTACAGGAGAGACTGGGAACACAGTTGAGAATGAGTACGGCGTATCATCCTCAGACCGATGGTCAGAGCGAGCGAACTATTCAGACCTTAGAGGACATGCTCTGGGCAGTTGTGATGGACTTAGGTGACAGCTGGGACGATCATTTGCCCTTGGTAGAGTTCGCTTACAACAATAGTTACCACGCTAGCATTGGTATGCCACCGTACGAAGCATTATATGGAAGGAAGTGTCGAACGCCGTTGTGTTGGGATGAAGTTGGTGAACGGAGATTGTTGGGACCAGAATTAGTACAACAAACCGTGGAAATCATTAAAGTAATAAGGCAGCGGTTAGTAGCGGCCCAGGATCGTCAGAAGAAGTATGCCGACTTACATCGTCAGAAGCGAGACTTTGAAGTTGGCAGTTATGTATTTTTGAAGGTATCTCCCTGGAAAGGGAAGATCCGCTTTGGGAAGAAGGGCAAGCTGAGCCCTAGGTTCATAGGACCTTTCGAAATATTGAGGAGAATAGGCGAAGTGGCGTACGAGGTAGCATTACCCCCTGAGCTTGAGCACATTCACAACGTGTTTCATGTATCGGTGTTACGTCCATATAAGCCAGACTACAAGCATGTTATTTCCTATGAGCCAATTCAAGTCGAGAAGGACTTATCGTACGAGGAGGTTCCTATCCAGATTCTCGATAGGAAGGAACAGAAGCTGAGAAACAAGACCATACATTCCGTCAAAGTTCTCTGGAGGAATCACGCAGTCGAAGAAGCTACGTGGGAACTCGAAGAGAAAATGAAGGCGAATTATCCGTTCTTATTTGAGTAACCCTATTTTTGCAATTCCGAGGACGTAATTTTTATAAGGGGAGAGGGATGTAATGCCCGTGAATTTTGAACGTCCTTATTAATTAAATCGAATTTAATTCAATGAGTTAACGTTGTGTTCTATTTAAACCAACTTGGGTTAATTGGTGGGAGATGTATAAGATGTGTCTATACTCGTGTTGGCAGGTATGATATAACTATGGTTAAGAGATAACCATAGGTGAGTCAAGTGTAGAAATTGGTGGGTAATGACTAAAATGGCCAAGAGTGGTTAATAACCAAGGTAATTATGTAAGGGCAATAACCATTGTATATCCAAGTGGTTAATAACCAATGAAATGATGGCGGGATAATAACCATTGTGTTTAACCAATGTAATGATGGCAAGATAATAACCAATGTCTAATAACCAATGAAGAATGGGTAATAACTAATGGATAATTAAGATTTTGCGAAAAGACTATTTTAACCTTGAAAGAGGTTGGGAAAGGACTAAAATACCCTTGAGGAAGTTGCTAGGAAACTTCCTACTATTGATGAATTGACCAAATTGCCCTTGCCTAGTCATGATTAATGACTATTTTGCCCATGGTCTCTACTTTCCTATAAATAGGACCCCTCACCAAAGTTAACAAGGGTTGGCTCACTTATTATTCACCAAGTAGAGAGTTTGTGAGCTTGAGAGAGTTTTGAAGAGAGAAGCAAGAGCAAGTCTTATGAGAGGAAGAAGAAGACCTTGAAGTGTTTACGCCATCTCCATCCGCATAGCCATTAAAGCTAGGTATAAACTCCATTCCTTCAAACCCTAGTTTCTTGTTGCTAGTATTATATTATGATTTCTACACACTATTTTGTTGGAAACTTTTATGTGTGTTGATTGGGGTTGGTGGTATAAAGGGAGTATTCATGGATCTAAGTTTTTATTTTTGTTAGATCTACATTTTTCTAAAAGATTGTTTAACTCATGATTTTAAAACCAAGGTATGGATCTTCATTTCTTTTAAAACCCTAGTTGTGTGTGGGATTAATTTTTGGTTGTTGTTTGATGCTTATGGAAGAAATGAAGCATGTATAGGTCTAAGTTTTATTTTGCTAGATCTAAGATTTATCTTGCTAGATCTATATTATTGCAAAAATATGTTTATCAAATATGGTTTAAAGAAGAGATCTTGGTCTTGTATGCTTTATGGATAGCATATATAGGTTTTAAAATTTTTATAACATGTTTTGGTGGGTTTGTATGCTAAAACATGGGAGTAATATTATTTATTGGAGTATAAATTTATTGAGGAAAAATATTGATTTAAGTCATAAATATTTTATTGTAATATTAGAAATATTTTTCTTGGTCATGGGGAAATTTTTTGGAATTTATTTTGGAGATTTAAAACTTGTTTAATAGTGATTAGAACTCATTTGGTGTGAAAAGAAAAAAAAAAAAAAAGGGAAAGGAACCGCCTGGAAGCCAAAGCCGGAGTCAGCCTGGCCGCGCATGGCGCGCCAGGGGTGCAACCCTGGCCGCGCATGGCGCGACAGGCTTAAGATGGTTAACAGGCGAGCACCAAACGACGCCGTTTTGGGCCAAGTCTTACCGGTCGCCTAGGCGACGACGCCGTTTCGGGTCCTGTTTGGGGTCAGGCGCGCAAGGCGCGAGGGTTGGTTTTCCGGGGCGAAATTTCGGTTTTACCCCTCGCCCGGATTTCCAATTAATTACAACCTTGCCATTCCGTTTTAATTTAATTTAATTTAAATGTTTTAAATTGTTTAGTAAATGTTATAAAATTATTAATTAAATGAAAATTAATATTTAGGCCTTTAATATTATATTTTCTAAAAAAATATTATTTATTAATTATTGTTTAATTATTATTAAATAATGATTAAGGATAATTAAGAATTGTAAATTAATTATTTATTATTTGATTAACTTTAAATAATAAATAAACTTAATTAGTTATTATTTATTATTAAATAATAACTAAAGATAATTATTACTTACTAATTAATTATTTATTATTTGATTAACTTTAAATAATAAATAAACTTAATTAGTTATTATTTATTATTAAATAATAACTAAAGATAATTATTACTTACTAATTAATTATTTATTATTTGATTAACTTTAAATAATAAATAAACTTAATTAGTTATTATTTATTATTAAATAATAACTAAAGATAATTATTACTTACTAATTAATTATTTATTATTTGATTAACTTTAAATAATAAATAAACTTAATTAGTTATTATTTATTATTAAATAATAACTAAAGATAATTATTACTTACTAATTAATTATTTATTATTTGATTAACATTAAATAATAAATAAACCTAATTAGTTATTTATTATTAAATAATAACTAAAGGTAATTCATATTTACTAATTAATTATTTTTTTATTAACTTTAAATAATAAATAAATATAATTAGTTATTATTTATTATTAAATAATAACTAAAGATAATTGTTACTCACTAATTAATTATTATTTGATTAAACTTTAAATAATAAACAAACCTAATTAATTATTATTTAATCTTAAATAATAATTAAAGACAATTAAAAATTTATAATTCGATTATTATTTAATTAATAATTAAATAATAAGTGAATATAATTAGTTATTAATTACTATTAATAATAACTAAAGATAATTAATTAATTACTATTTAATAGTAATTAAATGAAGATAGAGTTAATAAAATAGAGAGAGTTTAATAACCCATTAATTAAACAATCATAACAAATTGTTTAAGGGTTTAATAAATGAATATTACTTAAGAAAGAGTAATGTTAATTAATTTAACAATTATAATAAATTGCTTAAAGGTTAATAAGTGATTATCACTTAAGGGAAACATGGTTAATTAATTAAACCATCAACCTAGAGATCCATTAAAGTGTCTTATAGTATTTATGATAGTTTATTAACTTATGTGTGCTATGTGAATTGCTTAATTGTTAAATAAATAGCATAAGTAAGCGTATCGATATACAACTACGCAGTACTAATTGATAGCTCAACATTATCAATGTTAGGTTCTTCAAGGCCAATTAGTTAAAGCTAGAATTATTTGTAGCTGAGCAAACAGGCAAGTTCCTAACCCTAAACTTCTTACATTATTGCAAGTTCCCTAACTCAATCTCGAGTTATTATTTTCGAAGCATGTTAGTGAATAATTATTGTCGATTATTCACATCCATACTGATTATTGAGATTCGCACATTGTGCAATTGAATTCCTATCCTATTATGATTGAACTGTAAATTTAATTAAAGTTCTTTCAAGTATGAATTGTTTATGAGATCGATCTATGCTATTTGTATCAGCTAGATCCAGCATGTCTAAATTGGTTAAGACAATGGTATTTTAAAAGCTGTTCTTATTAAATTGTTGTGGTAAGAACTCTTGGCTGAGAAAAGGATAAACTTGTTTAAGGCATGATATCAATGCTGGTTATTAAGTGTTTATGCATAAATCACGGGGTATGAGAGGCTGATCCCCTCGATTACCAAAACTTTTTAAGAGGTCCAGCTTACATGCTGAGAACCTTGGAAAACGTCCTTGGTTATTTCAAACCACTTAGTAATTGTCATTCAATTATTCGAATATTCAACTGTTGTTTATTAATTCAATGCTCCTCCACACTTTTATACTGTTGTTGAACATTAAAAGCGAAATTTCCTTCTATCATGATATATCTCTTTGTGTATATACTTGCTAAGCAAATTAGTTGCTTACCCTTGCTATATCATGATCTTTATTTCAGCTAAGGCAGAAACGTCTAGGGGAGACAAAGGAAAAGGGAAGGTGCAAGAGTAGATGCCCGTTAGTGCCTATGTACTAGCTATTTCCGAATGTGGTTTGATTAAGTGAACCCTTATTTGTATTAAGAGTACGTTTTATGTTAAGGTTAAAGAACCTTAGGACCAGAATTATAAGACTTTATTTCCATTCGATAAACAATGTATGTTTATTATTCCGCATTTAGTTAGATAGTATGTTTGTCGTCGAATTATCGTGAGCACCGAATTCGAGGTTTGGAAACCTGGATTTGGGGGTGTCACATAATTATTCTTAGAGAAGGTAGGAAGAAGGACTCAGGCGACATAGCCGTAATCATCGGGGAAGTGTCCGATGTGAAGCCCCCTTTTATCCAGCGCATTTCATCTGACCTGATCGTCGACAATTGGACCATGAAACCAGTGATATCCAAACAAGGGTAAAACCCGACGTCAGGGTGATAGACCCCAGAGGATGGGAGGATGAAGAAGTTTATTTTTGTTGTTTTGTATTTTGCATAATTATGTCGTTTCTTCATGTTATCTGAAAATGTGATCGTTGTGGAGAATAACTTATATATGACAAGTATTTTGTTTCATGTCAGGTGTACCAATTTGAGTAATCCTTGCCTAACAAACGGTCTTTCAAATTTGAATGATGATTATGATTTTGACATTGAGCTGGATTTCGATTTGATGGGCATTGAGCAAGACGAGACAGATTACGATGACGCGCCTGATGAGATCAAAGGATGGGTCGAGGATAAACCCAAACCCAACCTAGACCAAACCATCACCATAGATATTGGAACCCCCAATGCACCCAAGGAATTCAAGATAGGGACAGACCTTACCCCTAGCCAGAAAGCAGAAATAACTGAGTTGCTAAGCCAATATGAGGATGTCTTTGCCTGGTCTCATGAGGATATGATCGGATTGTCCACCGACATTGTGGTACACCGGTTGCCCATCAAGGAGGGTTTCAGGCCTGTCAAGCAGAAACTAAGGAAGTTGAAACCTGAGTGGAGCTTAAAAGTGAAGGAAGAGATCATCAAGCAGTTCAGGGCGGGAATCATTATGGTGTCCACTTACCCAGAATGGCTGTCCAATGTAGTCCCAGTGGCTAAACTTGAAGGGAAGGTGAGGGTATGTGTAGACTATAGAGATCTAAACAAGGCCAGTCTCAAGGATAACTTCCCGGTGCCTTTCATACACATCCTGGTGGATAACACAGCCCAGTACGAGATGTACTCTTTTGTTGATTGCTTCGCGGGGTATCATCAGATAATGGTGGCGGAAGAAGATCGGGAAAAGACCGCGTTCATCACCCCTTGGGGCACCTTCTGCTATAGACGATTGGCTTTTGGTCTCACAAACACGGGGGCCACTTATCAGAGAGCCATGATGGCCCTGTTCCACGACATGATGCATAAGGAGATAGAGGTCTACGTGGATGACATTATCGTGAAGTCAAGCGTAGAATCTGACCATATAACCCATCTCAAAAAGCTATTCGACCGACTCAGAAAATATAATTTGAAACTCAATCCAGCAAAGTGTGCTTTCGGAGTGCAGTCGGGCAAGCTCTTGGGATTCCTGGTTAGTGATCGAGGCATTGAGTTGGATCCAGTGAAGATTAAGGCCATTGTGGATATGCCGGCACCTCACACGGAGAAGGAGATAAGAGGATTCCTGGGGAGAATAAACTTCATCAGCCGTTTTATATCCCACTTGACAACTACATGCGCGCCAATTTTCAAACTATTAAGGAAAGGTGCTTCCCAAGAATGGAATGAGCAATGCCAGAAGGCTTTTCAGACCATTAAAAAGCAATTGACAGAGGCACCAGTGCTGGTACCCCCGAAGGACAGGATCCCTCTATTTATGTATATATCGGTAAATGCCATCGCGATGGGATGTATGCTGGGATAGAAAAATGAAGCAGGTAAAGAGCAGGCCATCTATTACCTCAGCAAGAGATTTAGCCAATGTGAACAGAATTACACTCCCATCGAGAAGACCTGTTGTGCTCTGGCCTGGGCTGCCGGGATATTACAACACTACCTCCATGGGCATACCACGTACCTGATATCGAGGATGGATCCCTTGAAATATATCTTTGAAAGGCCCATGCTGAACTGTCGACTGTCAAGATGGCAGTTAATCTTACAACAGTTCGACATGGTGTACGTAACTCAGAAAGCCATGAAAGGGCAGGGAATTGCAGATCAGTTGGCGGAAACCCCGTCAGGAGGGATGGAGCCGTTAGAAACTCCTCTGCCGGGCGAAAATATATTTTGGGTATCACACACGAAATGTGATGACGAGGGGCAGTTCTGGAAGCTGTATTTTGATGGTGCCATGAATGCGATCGGGGTGTACAACACCAAAGAGCTCCGGTTACTTCCATACCATCGTTGTGTTACCCAGTTGATGCAAGAGTTCGAAGATATCGCTTTCTGACATATCCCCCAGGGACGGAATGATTTTGCCGATGCATTGGCAACTCTGGCTTCCTTAATCCATATAATCAAAAGAAAAGATGTTCCACAGATTGAAATAGCAGTACAGAATACCCCGGCATACGAGGAGCATGTTGCAGTATTATCAGACGAGGTGGTTCTGCCAAAGCAGCCTTGGTATCACGACATAAGGGAGTACCTGAGGGATAGATCCATTCCCGACCAGGCAAGCCGAACTGAGAGGATGAGAATTCAAAAGATGGCAATGAAATTTTACCTGAGTGGGGATTCACTCTACAAGAGGGATGCTGGGTTGGAGCTGTTACAATGCGTAGATGAGATACAGGCCCAAAAGATTATGAACGAAATATATGGTGGAGTGTGTGGGCCACATATGAGTGGGCCGATGCTGGCCAAAAAGATCTTGAGAACGGGGCATTATTGGTTAACACTAAAAGCCGACTGCGACGATAATGTCAAACGGTGTTACCAATGCCAGGCGCACGGTAATGTGATCCATACGCCTCCCAATGAACTACACTGTATGACTTCCCCGTGGCCATTTTCAATGTGGGGAATGGATGTATCGGACCAATAGAGCCCAAAGCAAGCAACGGGCACCGATTCATTTTCGTCATGATCGATTACTTCACCAAATGGGTAGAAGCAGCTTCTTTCCCCAAAGTAACTCAGGAGGTCATCGTCGGTTTCATCAGGAATAATGTCATTTGTCGATACGGGCAACCTGAGGTTTTGGTCTCCGACAATGCCAAGAATTTGAACAACGCCCTCATGAAGGGATTATGCGACCAGTTTAAGATCAAACACCTCAATTCCGTCATTTACCGTCCTAAGATGAATGGGGCAGTGGAGGCTGCAAATAAGAACATCAAGAAGATCATGGCGAAAATGTCTGCTAATCATCGGGGATGGCCGGATCTGCTACCCCTCATCCTGCTGGCATACCGAACGTCAACGCATACTTCTATAGGGGCAACCCCTTACGCTTTGGTGTATGGAATGGAGGTCGTTCTGCTAATTGAGGTTGAGATGGCGTCCCTCAGAATAGTGATTGATGCTCAAATAAGCGAGGAGGATTGGATGCAAAGTCGATACGACCAATTGGCCCTAATTGATGAAAGGAGGGTGGCTGTTGTTTGGCACGGTCAGTTATATCAACAAAGGATCTCTCGATCATACGACAAAAGGATAAGACCTCGGAAGTTCAAGGAAAATGATTTGGTGCTAAAAAGAGTCATGCCTTGTCAAGACGAAGCCAAGGGAAAGTTTGCCCCGAACTGGGAAGGACCATTTGTGATTAAGAAAGTGCTATCCGGAAGAGCCCTCATATTACAAGAAATGGATGGTGAGATATTTCCACAGCCTCTCAATTCCGACTCGGTGAAGCAGTTCTATGCTTGAATCATCAGTTCCCCTTTTTCTTTGAGAAACGAACTACGTAGGACCTGATCTCCCAACTTATGGGGGTACGTAGGCAGCCATCATGGCACGGTCCGATCCCTTAAAAATGATCCTTTCCCTAAACAAAACCAATTTCCAACAGCCAGATAAACCTTCCTACACCCTCAAAACCTTCCCGAAACCAGCCGACAAATCAGCTTCATCCCAGATGACATAACCCTGATCTAACCAAAACAGTTAGCCAAAGATCTAAGACCCAATCCGATGAAGTCGACAGGGGTACGACAATATCTGTCAGATCTCCATCAAGACTTGAGAAGAGAAAGAAGGCGAAATGTCAAAATCGTGGTCAACTGGATAAAATGAGGATCCAATGAAAGGCAATGATACGACGAAAAGGGAAAGTGACTAAATTTAAATGCATGTCTGTATATGTAAGTCATTTTATTACAAGATTTCTCTTTCGATAACCGATGAAACTAACATAGTCTATGCAGGAAATAAAATAATCTACAAATCTGAAACTAGCTGAAGCAGGATGGATAAAGTGGTGGATAGATCTGAAGCATCAGCATCCCTTGCAATCTGCTGCCCCATCATGTCGATACGGTCCAATAAAGTAGTAGCTCGGCTGACAGTCCCAGAATGAGCATCTATAACTGCCCTGGTCTGAAATACAATGGCATCTCTGTCAGCAATGGCAGCGTCTCTAGCCAGAATGACATCATCTCTCTCGACAAGAGCGGCATCCCTCTCAGCTTCAGTAGTAATCAAGGCCAGGCGGAGTCGGGTGTCCTCAGTAACCCGACTAGGGGCAGAATCAGCTAAGATGGAATGATCTGTGGTATCCTCTGGGAAAATCGCTCCAGAGTCATCAAAGGCCCCAGTCCGACTCAAACCGGCCGGATCCAAATCTCCGCGCAACCACTGCACGTAAGCAAATGTCTGGAGGTGGCAACCCTCACTATATTCGGCAAAGATCCTGCGAGACTAAAGATCGTATACCCGCAGTAGATCCCTCTCTGTCTGGGATGATATAAGGAATCGGTAGGCGGCCGCACCCGTGAAAGGGTGAAAGTACTGTGTCTGATCAAACTGCCCTGTAACCGCCAAGGGATGATAAGTCGTCACGCCCCTCAAGCCAGCAATAGGGATGAAATCCAGGTTGGGCACGTGAGTCAAGAAGCTCATGGAGGAGCAATAACCTGAGTAGATCAGGAGATGAAAAGGATCCTCAATAACGGACAAAAATGATGCCCAAGAGGCCGCATCAGTACAGCTCACGGGACGAAACGAAAACTGCGTGGCTATGTCATGGCGGAAACAAAACCCTTGGCGACGGAAATGGCCAATGGGGCTGAGATGGCTCATAAGCCACACGTACAACAAGGTAGAGCTCCCCCTGAATACCCTGCCTCGGAAAGACTGACAGTATGAGGCTGACATGTAGGTATTTGCCAATATCATGGGAAGAACGGTGTGATCCTCCTGAAGGGCTCTAACGGCCGCGACAACTCGCATATCCAACTGATCGGGTCCGGCTGGCAAGTACAAAATTGAAATAACACAGGCCATCAAAACGGCTACTCTCAAAGCACCCCAGCGCTCCTCAGACACGGAAAAATCACCAGAAAATAGGTGAAAACTGTCGGGTGAGCCGAAGCGGTCAATCAAGAAATGAAGGGGAACCAGATGGTCTGATGTGATCACCGATAACAGGACTGCCCTTCGCAAATCGGTGAAAGTCAAGAATTGACGGCGCATGAAACCAGCTGTAACCCTAGCACAGGGACCATCCAGAGGCAAGCCGGTGAAGCGAGCATACTCCTCGAGGGTGGGGGTCAACTCTACTGTCCCTAACCTGAACACCTGACGGGCAGGCGCCCAATAGCTCAGAATACCATCCACAAAGCCCGCTGGCACCTGGAAGGATAATAGGGACCAAGAATGTCCCAAAATACCATCTGCGACGACCCTGTCGGCCGGCGATAAACTATCCAACCAGCGAAGGAGACTGCCGACCAACCCTGTGGGAGGAATGGGATCCAAACGTACCACGACATCTGAGGACGATATCTGTGAAAAATAGTATCAAAAGGACTGTACAGGGGTCATTCTCTATCCATAAATCAAAAGCATGCATCGTACAGATAATAATAGAACAAGTGAATTTCACAAAGATAAAAAACTGTGCATAAATGAATAAAAAGTTCAATACATAGTGCATGAAATGGGAAAAGAAATATAAACAGGTGCAGGTACAAAAGCCATATCCTAGCCTAATGTAGTCAAAAGTAATGTCATCTGTGAAATCCGGATCCCCAAACTGATCCCCTGGAGTGGTCGAAGTCGAAGGACCGAAGTTCATATCCGGGATATAAGGCGGCACTGAGGCATCAAATGAGCTCGGGCCTGTGGCGAAATCCGCACTGTCGGGATCATATGCGTAAGTATCCTCTGGAGTCCGGCCCAACACCCGAAGATACAGGGATAACTGCTCCACCTGGTGGGTCAAGGTGTCAATCTGCTCAACGTGAGTGGGACTCCGAACGCAGGCAGCCCAATCGGTCATCATCACCGAGCCAGGAACCATGTCTCCAAGAAAGAATGTGGCCCGATTCTGAGGACCGATGGTGCGGGGCACCCACCAGATGCGAAAGGCCTCGCTCGTACTGGGACCCAAAGATAATGTCTGGCGATCCTCCCCCGCAAGCATAATCCCTGAAGGCTGAGAATCCAACGGCCAGGAGGTAGTGAAAGGAAGGGAGTGCGGAATGCGGATCTCTCCAGTAACGCATCTGAATGCGCGCTCTCCCAGATACATCACCCAGCCCCCGACACTCTGCAAAGTGAGGCGGCGGGTGGAAAGTGCGAACTCCAGGCCGGTAGGATAACCATCTGTGAACCCCACATCCAGATGCTCAGAAAGATAGGGCCTCCAGACGACCTCTGTATCAGTGATCAGCTCCAGCTGAATGCGGAAATGGGCAAAGCTGCCGGACACTGGGACCTCCTCTAGGGTGCTGTGGTGCCATCGCCGACCCCGGGGATAGGTATCCAAACCGAGGGTAGTGACAGGCCTCAGACAGGGAAGACGCTCGTAGGCCCAGAACTGTTGAACCGAACAAGGCAAGGCATGAGTAACCAACAAATGCAGAAAAGAGAAATGAAATGACGGGAAGTACAATAAGAAAAGAGGAAGAGAAGGCTCACCAGCAAAAAGTGGTAGAATCCGAGCCAAGCATCTGTCTGTCCCTCCGAGCGTAGACAAAGACCGTGGAGGAAGTAGGCAAACGTGAAGGACCCCCAATCATAGTCGCCGATCCGGTCTACATCTCTGACAGCTCCGACGACGCTGAAATGAATGGTAGAGGAGTTGTTCCCTAAGAAACAACCCCTCATAATGGTCAGAAACAAACGTCGAAGCAAAATATCACGAGTGGCCCGATCCGCTGGGAATGGCGCCACATATATGCCTCCAACAACGTCCACGGCCAAAGCTCCAGACCGAATGCTGCGGGCCTTAAAGACCCGATCGTCGACAGCAAAACCCAATAAAGCTCGGACCTCTGCTGGAGTAATGTCAAGATCCAGAGGAACACGGGATCCGGTGAACTCTATACCCGTGATGTACCTCCAGTCCCAGGGGGTCAGCACGACCTCACAGTCCAAGAGGTGAAGGGACTGAGTCTGGTGGAACCATCGCTCAGATAAAGCCTTCGTATAACCCTAGGGGCACTAACGGGGGATGATAGTGAAGAAATGCCGAAAGCCCCAAGAGTCCACCATCTCCCGGTAATCGCTGAACAGAGCTGTATAGAGGGAGTAAATGTTAAACCAGTTACCCCTCGGTTGGGTAAACTCGAGAACCTGTGGAAATCACTAACGGGTTAGTCCAAATACGAGCAGAAATTGAGAATAAACTCAGAAGAAAATTGAATATACCTCATTGGCAACAAGAGATGCCGAGGGGTGACGACTGAGATCCCGACTCAATAGGTCGGGTATCTGCACAGAGGCACCAGATAAAGGGCGATGAGAGGACGAAGCTGGTGTGCTAGAGGATGGCCCCTCTACCGCAACATCCGGGAGAACAGCCTCCTCAACATCGGGATGGTCAGGCCGGATGACAGCCTCCGCCAGTCGGTGAGCCTGATGGGTCAGAGGAAGAGCTGGGGCAGGTGCAGCCCTACGACGACGAACGCCCGAGGTCCGAGATGTAGAGGAGCTACTAGGAGCGTCAGGATCCATAACTGGAATAGAACAGGCAAGGAGGAAGGTAAGTTCCCTTTTTGAATTATGTCACAAATATTCCAATACTCATCGTAGAATTAATGCAACATGATGCATGTTTATTATATGTCCAAAAAAAAAAACAAAATGGCAGAGTTCCGTCTGTAAAATGGGCATCCCATGCATAACCAAGCATGTTTTTCAATTAATCCAAGCCACAACAGGTCAAAATTACATTCATGTGGGTGATTGTAATATGTAAAAGGACCCTAATGCATGATTTTCTTTCAAAAAAGAAACGACAGATATGTGTGACCGCATCATGAGCATAAAATAGGACTCACACAGTTGATATATAGCATGTATATACAATAATACATAGCATAGCATTATAAAGCATACATTTTGTCTCTAAGCATGCAAATAGCCAGATGTATAGCAAAACATTGACGAAATTGAAAAACGATCGGTCAAAGTGTTACCTATAACGCGTAGATCGATATAATCGGAGCGGTTTTTGCAAAAAAGGTTGGAAAACTCAGCAAAAGGGCGTGCAAAGGTTTGAAAATCGCGTGGGGTACGAATGAAAGTGACAGATCTGGAGGAGGCTCGCCCCCTATAAGTCCCGATCTTGGCCGCAGATCAATCTGCGGCTTGCCGCAGATCCATCTGCGCCTGGCCCTGGTGGGTCCCCCCTGGCTCCTGTACAGTGGTTTGACTTGTTGAGCGAAAATAAGTTACGAGATGGGTGACCGGCGACGAAACCCGGCCCTGACAAGACGATCGACCGGCGACGATAACCGGCGATTACGAGATGGGTGACCGGCGACGAAACCCGGCCCCGACGAGACGATCGACCGACGACGATAACCGGCGATTACGAGATGGGTGACCGGCGACGAAACCCGGCCCCGACGAGACGATCGACCGGCGATTACGAGATAGGTGACCGGCGACGAAACCCGGCCCCGACGAGACGATCGACCGGCGACGATAACCGGTGATTACGAGATGGGTGACCGGCGATTAAACCCGGCCCCGACGAGACGATCGACTGGCGACGATAACCGGCGATTACGAGAGGGGTGACCGACGACGAAACCCGGCCCCGACGAGACGATCGATCGGCGACGATAACCGGCGATTACGAGAGGGGTGACCGGCGACGAAACCCGGCCCCGACGAGACGATCGACCGGCGACGATAACCGGCGATTACGAGATGGGTGACCGGCGACGAAACCCGGCCCCGACGAGACGATCGACCGGCGACGATAACCGGTGATTACGAGATGGGTTACCAGCAACGAAACCCGGCCCCGACGAGACGATCATCCGCATTGAATATTTTGCATGTCTTGCATCTTACGTTGCTTCATAAGTCATATGTGTTGCATCACGTATGTATTGTCATTCTTGTGCACTGTCATTCATGCATCGAGTGTCTATTTCTTTATTCTGTTCATTTCATTTAACATTTCATAAACATGATAAAGAGGGGCAGCTGTAGACACCCAAATTTTGCGTTCCCTGTGCTAACCGTGACAGGAGGGTAAAATCGTTAATTGAACCGGCCTGCGGGAGCGAAAAATGGGCACAAGTGCGAACACTCGACGCCACCGCGACGATTTGTAGTCAAAAGCGACGTGACAACAAGGCCATCCGAAATGAGCATTCCCGAATAATGTGTCACATCTCACAGTAATTCTCGGATTGCAAAATACAGGCTTTTCGGCAAAAATCGACAGCACAACGCGAGAATCGAGGTGCGGTGCGGAAACCGAGGACAATTAAATAACATAAGTGTATGGCGGGCTGAGTGGATGGCGGGCTAAGGCCAGCCGCACATTGATCTGTGGCCAGCCGCAGATCAATCTGCGGCTGGGCTTAGCCAGGCTACTTCAGCACATTCCTTCATTCAGTGATGCAGAGAGTTGGAAAATCGGAAGCAGCAGCAGCACGGAAATTCAAGGAGAAATAGCATAGATTTGCAACAAAATAGGAGAGAAAGGGAAGAAAAAAGAGAGGAATAATATTCTTTTGATTTGATTGTATCACATATACTTGTTCTTCTATTCAAAATACACAAGTTTACATCCACTTTGATCTCATTTGCAAGGTGAAATCTCCTTATTTTTGCAATTTCTATCACATCCTTTGGTTAAATTAAATGTAGTTTTCATGTAATTGATGATGGAACAATGAATTAGGGATTATTAGTGAGGGTTCCATCGGAACAAATTTCTTCCTAATAACCCGATGATATTTATTTATTGATTTTTTTGTTTGTTTTACGGTGCTATATTGGGCGTGGTTCCTTTAGATCGTTATTTTAGGATGTCTTGGTATTGTTAGATTATCCGTGTTGATTACTTCTTGTAATATCCGGTTGTGGGTGTGTGGAAATTCGGGTGTGAGCCTAGGAAAGCGACCCCGTGGTCCAAATCCGATGATGGACCTTTTTTTGATGTAAGAAGTAGGAACGATGTAGATTTCATTGTAAATATGTAATCGTCGGGCCTTAAAACGACGCTAAGGCGAGAATCGTGTTTAAGGCCCCGTCATAGTGAAAGTATGCGATTGTTGGCGTTCGGGGTTATTTTGATGGCTTACATGCCTATGAATAGCCTCAACGCATTTTAATGCTTGATTTGAGTTATGACCCAAAATTGATTTCAAAGTTAAACGATGAAGATTTCTATAAAATCAATCAAAGTAGGTTATTAGCATCACGAGGCTAAAATTTGGAAATGCTAATAAATGTCGATTCCTATTTAACGAGAAGGCAAAAGAGAAATCGTTCTCAAACATCAAAAATGACTTTATAAAAATAAGTAACGTTTTATTAAATCTTCGTGCATAGGGTTAAAGAGATCCTAGAGGTTTCCCATCATTTGAATTATGAAAGCAACGTATAGATCTCGATTCCTATTTTGACAAAGGTTTAGAAAATTCTTGTTTTGCCAAAACGACACCTAATGCAATATCACAGTTTTGACAATTAAAATCAAACATTTTCTCATAAAGCTTTCTCGTATAAACCGAAGGACATTCTGAAGCATTCCCAAAAGAAAAAAGCACGACTTTTCAAAAAACCCAAATGGTTTCTTCATGCAAACTTACCACCACATTCACAAAGGCACACCCACACACACACACACGCATACATACACATTTCATGAATTAAAGGATAAGAAAGCATCAAGATTGCGGTAACCATGTTTCACGGAAGTTGGGGGGTGCCTAACACCTTCCCCTCGCTTAAGCAAGCCCCCGAACTTTATGAATCTCGGTTTGCAGACCAATTAATTCGGAGTCACATATGAGCCATCGATTTATAAAAAAATGAAAACTCGGATGAGTTGGTACATCCATTTCAAATATACCAACTGGCGACTCTGGTTAATTGGCTCATCATAAAAAACGATCTTTCAAAACCCCGTCGACATTAATACCGACATTTTCCAAAGAATCATTCAATCAAAAGGCTAAAATTGGAAAAGACGAGAACCGACGTCGACAATCATCATCTAACTGAACAAGCTTCATAAATAATAATAATAATTAAAATAGTATCCCAATAAAATCTCAGGTTTACATAACCTTAAATAAACTTAAACTTAAACTTAGTGTTTATCGCTACAATACATCAAATGCGGAAATCTAACTTATTGCAGAATATAAACTTTCAATTCTTCATCTTAGCTTTTCCCTTGTCCTTGCCCGAGCCCTCTGCCTTCTCACCCTTAACTGAAATGTTAAAACAAGAATGAGCACAAATTGTAAGTACATAAAATAATATGATAATGAATATCAAGAGTAAAATCATCTGTCTTGACATTTCCCCATAATCGAAGGAATATTCAAAAAGTAGTGTCAAATGTCAAAGACAAGGATCCTAGAATTTTTGACAGCATACTAAGGGGTATAATAACCCTGAACATTGTTTTTTAATTCATCGAAAACCATCAGAAGTTTTGACAATCAAACAGACTGTAAAACATTCTCCGTAGTACTCCAGGTGATCATTCTTTCGTACCCTACATTGTGCACAAGTATAAAGTTTAAACACTTAAGCATAAATGGGACTATATGCCCGACATTAGTTTTACCCTGTTATTCGGGTTGTTCATCTTAGTATTCATGCGGGACCGCACCAAAACAATTTGGATTGGTAGACTTTAAGTAGCTATAATGAATTTGAATAGTTCAAATAATAAAGCATTTTAGCATCAATAATAACTAGCAGAAACAAAAGGCCAGAATGCATTTATAAAATCAGTTCCTAACTGGAATTGAGATATCATCAATTGAACTTGACCAATAAGTAAACTTGAATGAGATATAACTTGCACAATAAAGGAGTGAAGTTCAGGAATTTGCTTTCGTTGAAGTAAAGGTCATAGAGATAGGATACTTGCCTTTCACGTAGTTATGTCTATTGCTTAACTATACTTCAAATAACCTATATATTCATATATAGATATTCATTAGCCTTCTATACTCATTAACAGACTCTCAGATCATAATCATTCAACACATACCTAATGTAACTGCTCCATGCTTATAGATATATATTCTAGGCATACACTTAGCTAAGTATACATTCACATCAATTAATCATATAACTCAAATTCTTGCTTTTATTTTTACTTCAACGGTTTCATTTATAAGTCCCTTTAGACCTTTTGAAACCTTGATTCTAAATAGTCATAGCATGTTTAGACAATACAAGTATGCCAATTTCCACATAACAAAACTTATAAGAGCTTATTATATATGTATCAGGCCTTAGTTCACAAAACAGAACCTTTTGGTAACTCTGCAATACGGCGCGCGGCCGCACTGCATTTATGCCTGGGAGTGGCGTGACCGCGCTACTCCCAGAATTGAGGTTTTCATGCACAACTCATTTACTAGCATGTTGGGGTCTTTGTATATAACATATACACACAATAACCTGAAAACGTAGAACCAAAATAAATCCATGCATTCAATAATCAGTTAACACATTTTAAAATTTTCTTTTTTTAAAAACAAGTTTAATAGTTCTTTTCCTTAAAAACTGGCCAAGATCATATTTGACCCTCAGATTATTGCTACATAGGTTCTGATACACATGCTCAATGTTACTAGAATATATCTACATCATTTCTTCAATTCAAGGTAGCTTTTCTTTTAAATACTTATTCTAAATCAAATTTTACCAACCACGACATGCAGAGCTAGCTTAAACATTATATCAAATATATTTTGATGCATATTGGACTCTAACACATATATTCAAAGGCTCGGATTGCAAAAGAAATCAAATTCCATTTCTGAGGACCAGCGCGGCCGCGCTGGCTTTAGTTAGGGAAGTGGCGCAGCCGCGCCACTTCGGGACAGACTCAGTAATAAGCTCTGCTTTCTGCAGAACTTAAATTGAATTCAATTGGCTTTAGCTTTCATAGCTCTAAACCTGAAAATCACTTATTATGACTTTGATTATCTTATATAACATGTATATACATAACACAACTTCTAACTTTAAAAAATTTCCATTTTTTTGCTTAATTTAGCATCTTAGAGGCGTTTATACAAACATATAGCATGCATGGCTTTAATTCATGAATTTTTGTGTACTTGAAGCATGATTAATCCATAACTCATGTTCTTAATATCCCAACATCAATAATTAACAACTATATGGCAATACAAAGCCACAAATAAGTCATTTACCAAATCTATATGCATTTTTCCTCTTTTATATATAAGAAAATAAAAGTTCTCATGAAATACCTCTTGAGTGAACTTCCTCCTTGAATTAATCTGGAATTGCTTCCCTCCTTGCTTGCGTAACCTCACAGAATGACTTTAAGATTTCTTCAATCTCTCCCTCCTCAATTTCGTATGGTATAGAAGTTTTTAGCAAAAGATGAGGTATTTTCAAGGTATGTAATTTATAGACTTGATAAAGTTTGAGTCCCTTCATGATTTCTAGCCTTCAATCATCAGTTACCCACATTGAATCCTTTTGCATCAGTTGCATATCAAATACTAAAGAGAGGGGTTATGGATTTTAAAAGGTTTTGGTTAAAAGAATAAAATGAAATACTCCCTCCTCTTCAATTTGGCATTATAACCGTACTATTCTTAATTTTGTCCCAATTTGAATGTCACGAGGGTCCCTCCAATACCAGCTGACTCCTTTTAAAAAAACATATTATATTAATCAATTAATCAATTTAAGAAATTATTTGACCATTTTGCCCTCCGGAATCAATATTTTCGATATTAATATCTATTCCTACTAAAATTGTAACGAATGTAATTTTTTTGAATAAATAAAATATTTATTGAGTTAAATAAATATTTTGTTAATTTATTTATTAAGTAAAATAAATAATTGATAAAGTTATTGTGGAGTACTTCATTTTAAGTGTAATTATGTTAATTGTTATTAGAATGTGATTTGATGTGTTTATTCTAATTTAATTTAATAATTAAATTAGATGATAAAATGATTTATTTGAATAAAGGATTTATTTGAATAAAATAATTTATTTGGTAATATTGTTATTGGTCAAATAAAAGTTGTAATTAAATTAGTAAGGTGTAATTGAATTTATTTAATAATAGGTTTAGTTAAATTGAAAGTGTGACAATTAAACTATATAGTATAATGAGTTATTAAAATAAATGGAAAAGGGGTTTTATTTTAACTAACCCAAACAAGGCCTTGTGACCCTTGGTTGGTAAAAATAGTTTATTTTGTTTTGATTCAAGCTAAACAGAGCCTTGGGACTCTTTAAATTTTGTAACAGCTGAGACTTAATATTGGATCAGTTTTTATTTTACGTTAAATTGTGATAAGCCTAAAAACAAAACAAAAACAGAGTTTTGTTGAGAGAAAAGGTTATCAGAGAAGTTGAAGGTGAAAGTGAGAGAGTTCTGTGAATTGAGAGGTGAAGGAAGAGGATTACTAAGCCAGTATAATCATCTTATCATAATTTGAGAAGAATTATCAGGTAATAATCTAATCTAAAACCTTAGTTCTTATTTTCTTCAAGCTAGTTCTCTGTAAAATATTGGTGAACTAAAATTTGCTAGAAATTGTTTATGTGATGATTATGCATGTTTGTATGGGTATATAAACTGTTATATAGCAATTATAAATGATTTTCTGTAACTAGAATCCATGAAAACAAGTTTTAAATGGGTTTTGTGTTCTTGAGTTTATACATATGAATATGGCTTACTTTGGGATTAAAATTAGTGTTCAATCCATGTAATAATCTGTAAATTGGTTGTTGTTATTGTTAGTATGTCCAATAACGAAAAGAATGTAAATGGAATGGATTAAAATGGTTTGGAGATGAATTCACAGTGTTCGATTTCATTAAAATGGCCAAAACATGAATATTTTGTATAAATAGTAAATTTTTGGTCTTTTATTAGTTGATTATGTGTGTTATAATGATTAGAATTGTTAGAAACATGTTGGGTATTTGTTTTACTACATGTTTGATGTTTGGGTATGTTTAATTTATGAGTCAGATGGTAGAATTTGGGAAATTTGGTCTGAAATTTCACTGGTTCGCGAACTGTCAGTCGGGTCCACCGCCTCGGCGGTGGAAATGTGCTATAATTAGCGCCCCGGCGGTGTCCTCACCCCATCGGCAAGAATGAACTGGTTTTGTCGCCCCGGCGGTGGAACAGGAAATGAAAAATTTTCTTTTCTTTGTGATCTTGCTATATGGCCGTGTGCATGTTTAAAGCTTAGACTAAGGTATTAAATGATTAATGAGATACTACGATGGATGATAAACAATTACTTATTGAATATCAAATGACAATTGAGATGTTAAAAGGAAATTGGATAAGAACGAATCCTAAAGTACTTATAACACTATAACTAATTATTGTTACCGCTTTTCAAACGGAATGTATAGGTTGATTAAGGAACGTAAATTTTAATCTGTAAGCTACGTGCGAGGCAAGTTTTCTATCCTTAATCTCTTTATTTCGTTGAAAGCAAGTTCCCTAAGACTTAACTTTTACTCGAGCAAGTTTCTTACTTTACTTTCATTGAGCAAGTTTATTAACCTTAACTTATTATTGTTCAAGCAAGGTTGTTATAATGTCAAATGCTTATGATTTATTCCAGTCATTTGTTGATCGATCATGAATTATTATTCAAACTTCGAATATAAAACTCATTATACAATTTTATTGTTGAATCAAATGCTTAAGCGACTAGCAAACCCTTATTGATTCAGCTAGTCCATAGTTGATGAGCGTTATAAAGACTTAGAATATCTTGAAGTTATTCCAAACCAAGTTTCTTTTGGTACGGATTCTGACGTTAAACTGAGATGAACAACCCTAACATAGGGGATTAATTACGCAACAGCGTTAAAATGTTTGTGCGCAATACATTGTACAAAGGGCTGATCCCCCAGAGTACGAGATGAACAGTCCATAGTCTATAAGACTGTTAAAAATTACAGTAAAGATACTTGTTAACCTAGGACATAGTTCGAGGTCTTATGACCATCAGATTTACTTTTGACCCTGAAATCTAAATTCAATTCTTAAACCGAGTTTTCTATTGAGCTTCCAGTCCTTTGATTGTTGTAGATTGTTTTCAGAAAGGCTATTATACCTTAGTTAAAATCTACTTCATTGATTATTTAATTGTTGTTGTTATTATACTTGTGGGCAATTGTTTGCTCACCTTTGCATAAAACATTACAGCTAAGACTGAGAAGTCAGATGAGTTGTCCACTAGTAAGGGCAAAGGCAAGATGCAGAAGTAGCTCGCGAACTATTATTTGTTATGGAGTTTTTGTAATAAGACTTATTTAATATTATGATTTAATTCTGCAATGATACAATAAAGGTTAAATGGCCTGGGATTTATTTGTCTAAGAAATTTAAGTTGTAACCCTTTTTGTGGGAAGATGATTTATTCAGTTTAATTTCATTATCCTTTATTATGGGTAGTAAGTCATGAATGTATGGAATAGTGAACACCAAATCTTTGAGATTGAAGTACTCGGATTTGGGGGTGTCACAGGTTGGTATCAAAGACGTAGGTTAAGAACCTTAGGTGGGGAATCTCAAGAGTTAGCCTTGTAAAGACTTGAAAACATAGTGGTGTTAAAACTCTTATCGAGTTCTAAGGAATGAATTAAGGAATTCATTACAGATAAATTTTTTTTTTATGTACAATAACTTATGTGCTCGCGAGTACTATCTAGTAGTAATTAAACTTAAACTTTTGATGGCAGGATGACTGATATAGGAGGGTCCAGCCAAGTTAGGGAGGAGGAGCCCCGAGATGTTCATGTAGTCCGGGAGCAGCTAGTGCAGAGAGAACCAACCCCACTGACCACTGTTGTAGAACCTGAGTATGAACCTGAATCAGATCTTGAGGAGGATCTTGAAGAGGTTGAGGAGGAGGAAGAAAACCCTGAGGAGATACCACTATCTTCTTTAGGTGTTCAGATGTATGAGCAGGTGTATGATCGCAACATAGAGTTGCAGGATAGGGTGGAGGAGTTAGAGGAGCAGGTGGCTGAGCGTCAGGCTGTTCTAGAGCAGAAGAATGGCGAAATTGAGGAGCTTGATATACGTCTTGGGGACGTGGAGTGGAAGCTGGTTCAGGCAGAGAGAAAAAAGGAGGAGTTATCAGCTGAGGTGGAGAAACTGAAGAGTGAGCTGAGAGAAGAGTCTGCAAAGCGTGCTAGAGCCGAGGACGCGTGGATGAAAGTTACTAATCATGCAGATCGTGTTGAGGACGAAGTCCAGTCAAAGAAGATTAAAATGGAGGAGATGGATCATGTTTTTCACACAGCGATGGATAGAACTTAGGATCGGGTTTATCATTACCTAACTCAGTTCGAGGATTTACCATGGTACGTGATGGATCGCAGGACGATGATTCGTATCATGGAGCAAGAGCATGAAGAAGCCGTGCGACGTGGAATATCTTTATAGGTCACGAATAATAATAATAATAAGTTATTTTCTAAGAGAGTTAATATGATGTAAATCTCAAATGAGATAAATAGGGGAATATGATGATGTAATCCTGGAATATTATGAATTCAGGGTAAAGAATGTAAATAACTATGATACTATCTACGTTATGTTTTGAAGTAGTAAATGAATAAAATACGAAAGTTTATCAGATGTGCTATTTGAAAGTAGTATGCACACAAGCCAATCATATTTGATAACAGCAATAATAAGTTATTTTCTAAGAGAGTTAATATGATGTAAATCTCAAATGAGATAAAGGCACCATACAGGATGGCACCAGTGGAGATGAAAGAACTAATGGTTCAACTGCAGAAGCTGCTAGATAAAGGGTATATTCGTCCGAGTGTATCTCTATGGGGAGCACCAGTGTTGTTTGTAAAGAAGAAAGACGGAGCACTGAGGCTTTGTATTGACCATCGGGAGTTGAACAAAGTCACGATTAAGAACAAGTACCCGTTACCCAGAATTGATGATTTGTTCGATCAATTGAAGGGAGCGAAATACTTTTCGAAGATTGACTTGAGGATGGGTTATCACCAGCTAAAGGTGAGGCAGGAGGATATTCCAAAGACAACATTCAGAACTCGATATGGACATTTTGAGTTTTTGGTGATGTCATTTGGGCTGACAAATGCGCCAGCAACATTTATGGACATGATGAACAAAGTGTTCAAGCAATACCTAGATAAATTTATTGTCGTTTCCATAGATGACATTTTAGTCTACTCGAAGACGGAGGAGGAACACGTCGAGCATTTGAGAATAGCCTTGGAAACACTAAGAAGGAAGAAGATATATGCAAAGTTTTCCAAGTGTGAATTTTGGCTACAAAGGGTGCAGTTTTTAGGGCACGTGATTGACAAGGATGGTGTATCGGTGGATCCTGCGAAGGTAGAAGCAGTAATAAACTGGGAACAGCCAAGGACACCGACAGAAGTCCGAAGTTTCTTGGGATTAGCGGGTTACTATCGGAGGTTTATTCAGAACTTTTCAAAGATAGCGACACCGTTGACAAATTTGAGTCCCGTGCGCTCGAGTCCCGTGTCATCTCGAGTTTCGTCCTTGGCCGCGGATTGATCTGCGGCTGACTGTGCTGATTTTCTCGTTTTTCGTACCTCGTCTCGATTTTCGTGTCGTATCGTTGGTTTCCGCTGAAGGGCTTGCATTCTGCAGTCCGAAAACCGCCGGGAAACGTGTCATGTCATCCGGGTAAGCGCAGTGATCAGTAACCGACTCCCGACATTCGCTTGTTGTCGTGTCGGCTTCGATCTCGTCCCGTAGTGGTGGCTTTGAGTGTTCGTCTTTATGTCCACCTTTTATTCTCGTGTGCCGGGTCAATTGACGGTTTTGCCCTCCTGTCAGGGTTAGTATAGGAAGTGCAAAATTTGGGTGTCTACAGCTGCCCCTCTTTATCATGTTTATGAAATGATAAATGAAATGAACATGATAAAGAAATAGACACGCGATGCATGAATGACAGTGCACAAGAATGACAATACATACGTGATGCAACACATATAACTTATGATGCAACGTAAGATGTAAGGCATGCAAAATATTCATAAAAGGGTGTCAGTGCGGATGATCGTCTCGTCGGGGTCGGGTCTCGTATCCGGTCACCTATCTCGTAATAGCAGAGTCTCGTCGTCGGTCGATCGTCTCGTCGGGGCCGGGTTTCGCCGCCGGTCACCCGTCTCGTAATCGCCAGTTATCGTCGCCGGTCGATCGTTTCGTCGGGGCCGGGTTTCGTCGCCGGTCACCCGTCTCGTAATCGCCGGTTATCGTCGCCAGTCGATTGTCTCGTCGGGGCCGGGCTTCGTCGCCGGTCACCCATCTCGTAATCGTCGGTTATCGTCGCCGGTCGATCGTCTCGTCGGGGCCGGGTTTCGTCGCCGGTCACCCATCTCGTAATCGCCGGTTATCGTCGCCGGTTGATCATCTCGTTGGGGCCGGGCTTCGTCGCCGGTCACCCATCTCGTAATCGTCGGTTATCGTCGCCGGTCGATCGTCTCGTCGGGGCCGGGTTTCGTTGCCGGTCACCCATCTCGTAATCGCCGGTTGTCGTCGCCAGTCGATCGTCTCGTCGGGGCCAGGTTTCATCGCCGATCACCCGTCTCGTAATCGCTGGTTATTGTCACCGGTCGATCGTCTCGTCGGGGCCGGGTTTCGTCGCCGGTCACCCATCTTGTAATCGCCGGTTATCGTCACCGGTCGATCGTCTTGTCGGGGCCGGGTTTCGTCGCCGGTCACCCATCTCATAATCGCCGGTTATCGTCGCCGGTCGATCGTCTTGTCGGGGCCGGGTTTCGTCGCCGGTCACCCATCTCGTAATCGCCGGTTATCGTCGCCGGTCGATCGTCTTGCGAGTGCCGGGTCTCGTATCCGGTCACTCGGTCGAATTAAGAAGCCGTGTTCGACATCCGATTCATCAAAATCTCGTACTTTATTACCAAATTAAGAGTCAAATGGGCTTTAGGATCGATTAAGCTTGGATTGGATCAAGGAGGGAGCACTGGGCCCAGCCGCAGATGGATCTGCGGCCAGCCACAGATTGATCTGCGGCCAAGATCGGGCATATAGGTGGCCAGCCGCCTCCCAGATCTGTCACTTTCATTCGTACCCCACGCAATTTTCAGACCTTTGCACGCCCTTTTGCCGAGTTTTCCAACCTTTTTTGCAAAAACCGCTCCGGTTATATCGATCTACGCGTTACAGGTAACACTTTGACCGATTGTTTTTCGATTTCATAAATGTTTTGCTATACATTTGTTATTCTGCATGTTTAGAGATATAAATGTATGCTTTGAAATGTTATGCCATGTATTATTGCATGTATAAGCTATGTATGAACTACGCAAGTCACATTTATGCTCATGATGCGGTCCCACATTCTTGTTGTTTCTTTTTGGAAGAAAATCATGCATTAGGGTAATTTTCATGCTGCAATTATCCATATAAATGCAAATTTGATCTGTTGTGGCTTGGGTTCTTTGAAAAACATGCTTGGCTATGCATGGGACGTCCATTTTATGGACGAAACTCTGCTGATTTTTTTTTGATAGCAAACATGCATCATGCTGCATTAATTCTATGATGATGATAGGAAATTAGAATGTTTATGACATAATTCAAAATAGAATTTACCTTCCTCCTTGCCTGTTCTATTCTAGCTATGGATCCCGACGCTCCTAGTAGCTCCTCTGCGTCTCGGACCTCTGGCGTTCGCCGCCGTAGGGCTGCACCTGCCCCTGCTTTACCTCGGACTCGCCAGGCTCGCCGACTGGCGGAGGCTGTCATTCGGCCCGATCATCCCGATGTTGAGGAGGCTGTTCTTCCGGATGCTGCGGTAGAGGGGCCATCCTCTAGCACATCAGCTCTCTCTTCTCATCGCGCCCTATCTGGCGCCTCTGTTCAGATACTCGATCTGTTGGGTCGAGATCTCAGTCATCACCCCTCAGCATCTCTCGTGGCTAATGAGGTATTTTCAATTCTATTCTGATTTTATTCTCAATTTCTCAATTCCCGTTCTATCTGGACTGACCCATTGGTGATTGCCACAGGTGCCCGAGTTTACTCAGCCGAGGGGTAACTGGTTCAACATCTACTCCCTCTATACCGCTTTGCACAGTGATTACCGAGCGGTGGTGGATTCCTGGGGCTTTCGTCACTTCTTCACCATCATTCCCCGTTAGTGCCCCTGGGGTTATATGCGGGCTCTGTCCGAGAGATGGTTTCACCAGACCCAGTCCCTTCACCTTCTGGACTGTGAGGTCATGCTGACTCCCTGGGACTGGAGGTACATCACGGGTATCGAGTTCACTGGATCCCGCGTCCCTCTGGATCTTGACATCACTCCAGCAGAGGTCAGACTTTTACTGGGTTTCGCTGCCGATGATCGGGTCTTCAAGGCCCGCAGCATTCGGTCTGGAGCTTTGGCCATGGATGTTGTTGGAGGCATATATGTGACACCATTCCCAGCAGATCGGGCCACTCGTGATATTCTGCTTCGACGTCTGTTCCTGACCATCATGAGGGGTTGTTTCCTGGGGAACAACTCCTCTACCATTCATTTCAGCGTCGTCGGAGCTGTCAGGGATGTAGACCGGATCGGCGACTATGACTGGGGGTCCTTCAGATTTGCTTATTTCCTCCACAGTCTTCATCTACGCTCGGAGGGTCAGACAGATGCTTGGCTCGGATTCTACCACTTTCTGCTGGTGAGCCTTCTTTTCCTCTTTTCTTATCGTACTTCCTTTCATTTCATTTCTCTTTTCTGCATTGGTTGGTTACTCATGCCTTTCCTTGTTTCTGTTCACAGTTTTGGGCCTACGAGCGACTCCCGTGCCTGAGGCCTGTCACTACTCTTGGCCTGGACACTTATCCCCGGGGTCGACGATGGCATCACAACACCTTGGAGGAGGTCCCTGTATCTGGCAGCTTTGCACACTGCCGCATTCAGCTGGAGCTGATCACCGCTGCAGATGTCATCTGTACTCCTTATCTTTCGGAGCATCTGGCTGTGGGGTTCACTGATGGATATCCTTCTGGCCCGGAGTTCGCACTTTCCACCCGCCGCCTTACTCTGCAGAGTGTTGGGGGCTGGGTGATGTATCTAGGAAAGCGCGCATTCAGATGCATCACTGGAGAGATCCGCATCCCGCACTCCCTTCCTTTCACTACCTCCTGGCCGTTGGATTCTCAGCCTTCGGAGATCATGCTCGCGGGGGAGGATGGTCGGATGCTTTCTACTGGTCCCAGTACGAGCGAGGCCTTTCGTATCTGGTGGGTGCCCCGCACCATCGGTCCTCAGACTCGGGCCACATTCTTTCTTGGAGACATGGTTCTCGGCTCGGTGATGATGACCGATTGGGCTGCCTGCGTTCGGAGTCCCACTCACGCTAATCAGATTGCCACGCTGACCCGCCAGGTGGAGCAGTTATCCCTATATCTTCGGGTGTTAGGCCGGACCCCAGAGGATGCTTACGCCTACGATCCTGACAGTGCGGGTTATGATGCAGGCCCGAGCTCATCTGATGCCACAGCGCAGCCATACATTCCTGACATGAATTTTGGACCTCCGACTTCGACGACTCTAGGGGATTAGTTCGAGGATCCCGCCTTCTTGGATGACCTTACTTTTGACTAGATTAGGCTAGGATATGGCTTTTGTACCTGCACCTGTTTAGATTTCTTTTCCATTTCATGCACTATGTATTGAACTTTTTATTCATTTATGCACAGTTTTTTTTTATCCTTATGAAATTCAATTGATCTATTATTAACTGTCCGATGCATGCTTTTATTTATGGATAGAGAATGACCCCTGTACAATCTTTTTGATACTATTTTTTCACAGATGTCGTCTTCAGATGTCGTGGTACGTTTGAATTCCATTCCTCCCACAGGGTTGGTCGGCAGTCTCCTCCGCTGGTTGGACAGTTTATCGCCGGCCGACAGGGTTATCGCAGATGGCCTTTTGGGACATTCTTGGTCCTTGTTATCCTTTCAGGTGCCAGCGGGCTTTGTGGATGGTATTCTGAGCTATTGGGCCCCCGCCCGTTAGGTGTTCAGGTTAGGGACAGTAGAGCTGACCCCCACCCTCGAGGAGTATGCTCGCTTCACCGGCTTGCCTTTGGATGGTCCTTGTGCTAGGGTTACAGCTGGTTTCATGCGCCGTCAATTCTTGACTTTCACCGGTTTGCGGAGGGCTGTCTTGTTATCGGTGATCACATCAGACCATCTGGTTCCCCTTCATTTCTTGATTGGCCGATTTGGCTCACCCGACAGTTTTCACCTATTTTCTGTTGATTTTTCCGTGTCTGAGGAGCGCTGGGGTGCTTTGAGAGTAGCCGTTTTGATGGCCTGTGTCATTTCAGTTTTGTACTTGCCAGCCGGACCCGATCAGTTGGATATGCGAGTTGTCACGGCCGTTAGAGCCCTTCAGGAGGATCACACCGTTCTTCCCATGATATTGGCAGATACCTACATGTCAGCTTCATACTGTCAGTCTTTCCGAGGCAGGGTATTCAGAGGGAGCTCTACTTTGCTGTACGTGTGGTTTATGAGCCATCTCAGCCCCATTGGCCATTTCCGTCGCCAAGGGTTTTGTTTCAGCCATGACATAGCCACGCAGTTTTCGTTTCGTCCCGTGAGCTGTACTGATGCGGCCTCCTGGGTATCATTTTTGTCGGTTATTGAGGATCCTTTTCATCTCTTGGTCTATTTGGGTTATTTCTCCTTTATGAGCTTCTTGACTCACGTGCCCAACCTGGATTTCATCCCTATTGCTGGCTTGCGAGGCGTGACGACCTATCATCCCTTGGCGGTTACAGGGCAGTTTGATCAGACACAAGATTTTCATCCTTTCACGGGTGCAGCCACCTACCGATTCCTTATATCATCCCAGATAGAGAGGGATCTACTGCGGGTATACGATCTTTGGTCTCGCAGGATCTTTGCCAAATATAGTGAGAGCTGCCACATCCAGACATTTACTTACGTGCAGTGGTTGCGCGGAGACTCGGATCTGGTTGGTTTGAGTCAGACTGGGGCCTTTGATGACTCTGGAGTGATTTTCCCAGATGATACCACAGATCATTCCATCTTAGCTGATTCTTCCCCTAGTCGGGTCACTGAGGATACCCGACTCCGCCTGGCCTTGATTACTACTGAAGCTGAGAGGGATGCCGCTCTTGCTGAGAGAGATGACGCCATTCTGGCTAGAGACGCTGCCATTTCTGACAGGGACGCCATTGTATTTCAGACCAGGGCAGTTATAGATGCTCATTTCGGGACTGTCAGCCGAGCCACTGCTTTACTGGATCGCATTGACATGATGGGGCAGCAGATTACAGGGGATGCTGATGCTTCAGATCTATCCACCACTTTATCCATCCTGCTTCAATTAGTTTCAGATTTGTAGATCGTTTTATTTCCTGCATATACTATGTTAGTTTCATCGGTTATTGAAAGAGAAATCTTGTAACAAAATGACTTATATATGTAGACATGCATTTAAATTTAGTCATTTCCCTTTTTGTCGTATCGTTGCCTTTCATTTGATCTTCATTTTATCCAGCTAACCATGATTTTGACATTTTGCCTTCTTTCTCCTCTCAAGTCTTGATGGAGATTGGACAGATATTGCCGCACACCCTGTCGATTTCATCGGACTGGGTCTTAGATTTTGGCTAACTGTTTGGTTGGGCTAGGTTTATGTTACTTGGGATGAATCTGATTAGGGCTGGTATCGGGAAGGTTTTGAGGGTATAAGAAGGCTTTTTCTGGCTGTTGGGAATTGGTTTTTCTTTTGGTTAGAGAAAGGATTTATTATTTTTTAAGGAATCGGACCGCGCCATGATGGCTGCCTACGTACCCCCACAAGTTGGGAGATCAGGTCCTACGTAGTTCGTTCCTCAAAGAAAAAGGAGAACTGAGGATTCAAGCGTAGAACCGCTTCACCGAATCGGAATTGAGGGGTTGTGGAAATACCTCACCATCCATTTCTTGCAATATGAGGGCTCCTCCGGATAGCACTTTCTTAATCACAAATGGTCCTTCCCAGTTCGGGGCGAACTTCCCCTTGGCTTCGTCTTGACAAGGCATGACTCTTTTTAGCACCAAATCATTTTCTTTGAACTTCCGAGGTCTTATCTTTTTGTCGTATGATCGAGAGATCCTTTGTTGGTATAACTGACCGTGCCAAACAGCAGCCACCCTCCTTTAATCAATTAGGGCTAATTAGTCGTAACGACTTTGCATCCAATCCTCCTCACTTATCTGAGCATCGATCAATATTCTGAGGGACGCCATCTCGACCTCCACTGGCAGAACAGCCTCCATTCTATACACCAAAGCGTAAGGGGTTGCCCCTGTAGAAGTACGCGTTGACGTTCAGTATGCTAGCAGGGTGAGGGGTAGCAGATCCGGCCATCCCCGATGATTAGCAGACATTTTTGCCATGATCTTCTTGATGTTCTTATTTGCAGCCTCCATCGCCCCATTCATCTTAGGACGGTAAATGACAGAATTGAGGTGTTTGATCTTAAACTGGTCGCATAATCCCTTCATGAGGGCATTGTTCAAATTCTTGGCATTTTCGGAGACCAAAACCTCAGGTTGCCCGTATCGACAAATGACATTATTCCTGATGAAACCGACGATGACCTCCTGAGTTACTTTGGGGAAAGAAGCTGCTTCTACCCATTTGGTGAAGTAATCGATCATGACAAAAATGAATCGGTGACCGTTGCTTGCTTTGGGCTCTATCGGTCCGATTACATCCATTCCCCACATTGAAAATGGCCACGGGGAAGTCATGCAGTGCAGTTCATTGGGAGGCGTATGGATCACATTACCGTGCGCTTGGCATTGATAACACCGTTTGACATGATCATCGCAGTCGGCTTTCAGTGTTAACCAATAATGCCCCGTTCTCAAGATCTTTTTGGCCAGCATCGGTCCACTCATGTGTGGGCCACACACTCCACCATGTATTTCGTTCATAATCCTTTGGGCCTGTGCCTCATCTACGCATTGTAATAGTCCCAACCCAGCATCCCTCTTGTAGAGTGAATCCCCACTCAGGTAAAATTTCATTGCCATCTTTTGAATTCTCATCCTCTCAGCTCGGCTTGCCTGGTCGGGAATGGATCTATCCCTCAGATATTCCCTTATGTCGTGATACCAAGGCTGCCCCGGCATAATCACCTCGTCTGATAATACTGCAACATGTTCCTCGTATGCCGGGGTATTCTGTACTGCTATCTCAATCTGTGGAACATCTTTTCTTTTGATTATATGGATTAAGGAAGCCAGGGTTGCCAACGCATCCGCAAAATCATTCCGTCCCCGGGGAATATGGCAGAAAGCGATATCTTCGAACTCTTGCATCAACTGGGTAACACAACGATGGTATGGAAGTAACCGAAGCTCTTTAGTGTTGTACACCTTGATCGCTTGTCTGATTACCAGTTCTGAATCCCCAAACACCGCTAACCTCTTCACTCCCATATCGCGGGCAAAACGGAGTCCTAATATACACCCCTCGTACTCAGTTGTATTGTTTGAATTACTGAACTGCAATTTAGTAGCCACAGGGTATTGCTCTCCGGTGATAGAGACCAATACTGCTCCGGCTCCTGCCCCCTCAGCATTCATGGCACCATCAAAATACAGCTTCCAGAACTGTCCCTCGTCATCACATTTCGTGTGTGATACCCAAAATATATCTTCACTCGGCAGAGGAGTTTCTAACGGCTCCATCCCTCCTGACGGGGTTTCCGCCAACTGATCTGTAATTCCCTGCCCTTTCATAGCTTTATGAGTTACGTATACCATGTCGAACTGTTGTAAGATTAACTGCCATCTTGACAGTCGACAGTTCAGCATGGGCCTCTCAAAAATATATTTCAGGGGATCCATTCTCGATATCAGGTACGTAGTATGCCCATGGAGGTAGTGTTGTAATCTCCCTGCAGCCCAGGCCAAAGCACAACAGGTTTTCTCGATGGAAGTGTAATTCTGTTCACATTGGCTAAATCTCTTGCTGAGGTAATAGATGGCCTGCTCTTTACCTGCTTCATTTTTCTGTCCCAGCATACATCCCATCGCGATGGCATTGACCGATATATACATAAACAGAGGGATCCCGTCCTTCGGGGGTACCAGCACTAGTGCCTCTGTCAGCTGCTTTTTGATGGTCTGAAAAACCTTCTGACATTGCTCATTCCATTCTTGGGAAGCACCTTTCTTTAACAGTTTGAAAATTGGCTCGCATATAGTCGTCAAGTGGGATATAAAACGGCTGATGAAGTTTATTCTTCCAAGGAACCCTCTTATCTCCTTCTCTGTGTGAGGTGCCGGCATATCCACAATGGCCTTAATCTTTGCTGGATCCAACTCAATGCCTCGATCACTAACCAGGAATCCCAAGAGCTTACCCGACTGCACTCCGAAAGCACACTTTGCTGGATTGAGCTTCAAATTATACTTTCTGAGCCGATCGAATAGCTTTTTAAGATGGGTTATATGGTCAGATTCTACCCTTGACTTCACGATGATGTCATCCACATAGACCTCTATCTCCTTATGCATCATGTCATGGAACAGGGCCATCATGGCTCTCTGATAAGTAGCCCCCGCGTTTGTGAGACCGAAAGCCAATCGTCTATAATAGAAAGTGCCCCAGGGGGTGATGAACGTGGTCTTTTCCCGATCTTCTTCCGCCACCATTATCTGATGATACCCAGCAAAGCAATCAACAAAAGAGTACATCTCGTACTGGGCTGTGTTATCCACCAGGATGTGTATGAAAGGCACCGGGAAGTTATCCTTGAGACTGGCCTTATTTAGATCTCTATAATCTACACATACCCTCACCTTCCCTCCAGGCTTAGCCACTGGGACTACATTGGACAGCCATTCTGGGTAAGTGGACACCATAATGATTCCCGCCCTGAACTGCTTGATGATCTCTTCCTTCACTTTTAAGCTCCACTCAGGTTTCAACTTCCTTAGTTTCTGCTTGACAGGCCTGAAACCCTCCTTGATGGGCAACCGGTGTACCACAATGTCGGTGGACAATCCGATCATATCCTCATGAGACCAGGCAAAGACATCCTCATATTGGCTTAGCAACTCAGTTATTTCTGCTTTCTGGCTAGGGGTAAGGTCCGTCCCTATCTTGAGTTATTTTGGCTTGTCAGGGGTTCCGATATCTATAGTGATGGTTTGGTCTAAGTTGGGTTTGGGTTTATCCTCGACCCATCCTTTGATCTCGTCAGGCGCGTCGTCATAATCTGTCTCGTCTTGCTCAATGCCCATTAAATCGAAATCCAGCTCAATGTCAAAATCATAATCATCATTCAAATTTGAAAGACCGTTTGTTAGGCAAGGATTACTCAAATTGGTACACCTGACATGAAACAAAATACTTGTCATATATAAGTTATTTTGCACAACGATCACATTTTCAGATAACATGAAGAAACGACATAATTATGCAAAATACAAAACAACAAAAATAAACTTCTTCATCCTCCCATCCTCTGGGGTCTACCATCCTGATGTCGGGTTTTACCCTTGTTTGGATATCACTGGTTTCATGGTCCAATTGTCGACGGTCAAGTCAGATGAAATGCGCTGGATAAAAGGGGGCTTCATATCGGACACTTCCCCGATGATTACGGCTACGTCGCCTGAATCTCTCTTCCTACCTTCTTCAGGAATAATTAGCCCTGCCCCATCGATGACGGGCACATCTTGTTGGGCTCCCGGTGGCGTGACAACATCTGTCCCCTCTTCATTGCTTGTTAATTGTCCGGGGAAATAGCACCTGGTTTCAAACTTTTGTGCGACCTCCTATAGGAAACTTTCCCTCTTGGTCGACTCATCACTTGCGGGGGTTAATTCTTCATCCCCTGACTCAATCACAGGCTCGCTAGTCCCCTGTTCATTGTTGACCTTGGTCACCGGACTGCCAGCCAGTCGAATCGGGGTCGCATCTTGACGGCGCCTCCGTGCTGTGCCTTCAGGATATCCCAACCCTGCTTTACCTATCTGATGGGGTAGTTGAATGGGCTCGGTGATTCCTTGACTGCTTTTTCCTAACCCCTATCCAGGCTGGAATTTCATTTTCATCATTTCCTTTGCAACGAAGGTAAGTTCTGGAGAGACCTTAGGTTTCACGGCTGGGGTTCCCAGGCATCTGTAGTGGCGAATGCTGATTTCCAGTGCCTGAAAACTGGCAGGTGCCGCCGACTCGTCCACATTAATCACAGGCAGGCCATTCCTAGGAGGAGAAGGGTCATCACACTCCGCTGAGATCGTCACCAGATTCCCGTCGATGATAAGTTTGATTTACTGGTGTAGCATAGAAGGAACTGCCCCGGCCATGTGTATCCACGGCCTCCCCAATAACAGGTTATAACTGGCCGCAATGTCTAGGACTTGGAAAGAGATATCAAAAGTACAAGGTCCTATTTCCACTGGCAATTCTATCTCTCCAATTGTATCCCTTCGGGAACCATCGAAGGCTCGCACCACCACATGACTGGCCCGTAGGCGCTTGGGATTGATGTTCATCTTCTGCAATGTACTGAGGGGACAGATATTCAACGTCGATCCCCCATCAATCAACACCCCATTCATGACATAACCTGAGGAGATTACCGCAATATGCAACGGTTTTTGATGCCCCCTTCCCTCCTTGGGGATATCGTCATCTGTAAATGATATTACATCACTCTCCAACAGGTGGTCCACCAGATGGCCGAAACCTTCCTTGCTAATTTCTTTGGGAACGTATGCCTCCTCCAGGACTTTCGCCAGGGTTTTGCAGTGATCATTGGACGATAACACCAAGTCCATGATTGATGTCATGGTCGACTCCTCGCTTAATATCTGGATCCCCCTTGTTTTCGGATGATCCATCTTTCTTAAGAATTCCAGGGCTTTCTCCTCGGATATTTTTTCATCTTTCTTCGTCTTGCTTTCAAGGACTCGTCCAGGAAGATACAAAGGATTCCCCCTTGTTGTCACAGAAACACAACTGGCCGCTTCCTCTGGCACCCCCCATAATTCCATGGTACCGTCTTTAGACTGCTGACAGGGATTTGCGGTCTCGCTGCAAGGATGAGGGGTTTCGGAGCCGCCAACTTGACAGGTCCCTCTGTGGTATTTCTATTTACACCCATCAACCTAATGGGCGCTCCCCGTGCACTTCCGTGATCATTTATCATGTTGATCATTTCCTCAATTTTCTTCACATAGTTCAGCCTTGACGGCCCCTCGGCTTTACTGGCCTCTGCCACATTAACCCCCCCTCCATCATGCCTTGGCAGGGGATTGACCTTAACATTTGGGGAGTCTAGCTGTTCCACCACAATTTCCCCACTATCAATCAAGTTCTGAATTCTGTGCTTCAGCGTCCAACAGTCCTGCGTATCATGACCAGCGGAACCTGAGTGGTATGTGCATCGCTTGCTTGGGTCAAACCTTCTTCTCTTCGGGTCACTTGGGGGTGCCAAATCGACTATCTTCGTTTGGGCTATCAATACCGCTAAAATCCGCTCAAGAGGATCCCCGAGTGGGGTGAATACTCGACTTTGCGAGGTCTCGAATCTCCTTCGCCCTTCCGCCCTCTGATCAGTGAAGTTAGGCTGTCGGGATGGCCCCACTCTCTGCACCTGTACTGGAAGATTGTTTTCTGCCTTTCTAGATGACCTTTGTAGGATGAGGGAAACATCCTCCTCCTTTTTCTTTTGCACCCTACGGGAAGTGCTGCCATAATTTCCACTCTGTATTTGTTCTGCAGCTGTTTCCAAAGTCGTGAAATCCCGGATTTTGCCAGATTTCAAACCCATATCCACCATTTCTCCGTGTTTAATCATCTCGGCAAAAGGCCTACCAATCCCTAATATAACCCGCTCATAATAAGGTGCCTCTTGAATATCCACGAAGGTCATCACCATCTCCGACTCGCTCATGGGGGGATTCACTTGTGTGGCCATACCCCTCCATCGTTGTGCATAATCCCTAAAGGATTCCCTGGGTTGCTTCTTAACTTTTGTCATTTGGTATCTATCAGGGGCCATTTGTGCTTGGAAGCTATACTGTGTTAAGAAGGTGTAGGCCAACTCCTCCCAATTATGGATCCGGGCATTGTCAAGACGGGCATACCAAACTGTTGCCTCTCTCGTCAGGCTCTTTTGAAATAATTGCATTCTTAGACCTTCGTCTTCGGCATAAGATCCCAGTTCCCCAATGTAAATTTTCAGATGTGTATAAGGATCCCCCTTTCCATTGTATTTCTCAAATTCGGGGATTTTAAATTTCTCCGGATATCTGGTTCCGGGGAAGACACAAAGATCTGAGTAATTAACTCTGCCTAGGGACCCTATGCCCTTCAGAGATTGGATAGTTTCCTCCATTTGTTTCATCTTCTTTCGTAGGTCATCAGTGTTTCCTTCCTCTGGGATAGTAATCACTGTCCTGTTAAGTATGGGAATGACCTTTGGGATGACGGGTTTGCCCTTAGGTTGGGGTGGATCCTCTTTAGGTGGATCATGTCTAGGTATCAATTGCTCCTTCAGCATTATGGCCATCTCCAACATCTGTTTCTTAAAGTCATCAAATTCCTCACGAGATATGGCTCCAGGATTAGTAGGTGGGAGATCAGCCATTTCAGATGTAGGGTTTTGAGCCCTTTTAGATTGCGAACGTGTTTGAGGAGCAATCCTACAGAAACAACGGTTCGAAGTTTAGTCCTGGGCAATGAGAGGATATGGATGCATGCTAAAGTTGTAACTTTCGTGTTTTGGGTTTTTTAATCTTTCCCTGTAAAACAAAAAGTTAGTAGTCCTTTAATGCAATAACAAATGCTAAACATGACTTTATTATGCTTCCCCAGCTGTTCCCTACAAAACATAGAGGTTGGTAATTTCTCTTGACAGACAGGGAGGCATATATGAATGGGATCATGACATTTATACGCGTGAACGTAAAAGGGCATGAAGAGACTTTTCCTGCGTTGGGTTAATCTGAGGCTGACCTATCCTAGGGTTACTCTCACGGGCTTTTCGGCATGAAGGTCCCCAAATCTTCGCAATCTACTCATCTGAGTCCTTTCGATTGGAGCGGATTTGGGTGGTGCGTTTCCTGAGCCATCTCCGAGGAGCAGCCCCTTCGAGTCCAGTAATAAGCAACCGACAGGTTCGCCTTAGGAGGAGGTACTCTCTCAACATACATTCACATTCATCGTCCTCACCGTATGCAAATGATTTCTTTAAAGTAAAGCCATTCCATTCAAATATTCATTTATTGGACAAAACACACATTCACACGACAAAAGTACAAAAGATCAAAATATCGCATGCACATACATATCCATGAATTTAAAGGATAGGATAGCATCAAGATTTGAACGCGGCTTAAGCCCTCTAATGTCCCCAGCAGAGTCGCCAGCTGTCGACGCCGGCAGGTATCGCTTTCTTTTGTGATTGTTACCCTTTCCAATTTTAGCCCTTTCATTAGGTGATTTTGGGGAAAAGGTCGGCATAAATGTCGGCGGGGTTTTGAAAGATCGTTTTTTATGATGAGCCAATTAACCAGAGTCGCCAGTTGGTATATTTGAAATGGATGTACCAACTCATCCGAGTTTCATTTTTCGTAAATCGCTGGCTCATGTGTGACTCCGAATTAATTGGTCTGCGAACCGAGATTCATAGAGTTCGGGGGCTTGCTTAAGCGAGGGGAAGGTGTTAGGCACCCCCCGACTTCCGTGAAACACGGTTACCGCAATCTTGATACTTTTTCTATCCTTTAATTCTTGAATGTGTGTGTGTATGTGCGCGCGCGTGTGTGTGTGACTATGTGAATGTCGTGGTGAGTTTGAATGAAGAAACCATTTGGGTTTTGATGAAAAGTCGTGCTTTCTTTTGAGAATGTTTTAGAATGTCATTTGGCTTAACGAGAAAGCTTTATGAGAAAGGTTTGATTTTAATTGTCAAAAACTTATGAGATTTTCATTAGGTGTCGTTTTGGCAAAAAAACAATAATTTTCTAAACCTTCGTCAAAATAGGAATCGAGATCTATACGTTACTTTCTTAAATAGCACGGTGGGCAACTTCTAGGATCTCTTTAACCCTATGCACAAAGATTTAATAAAACGTTACTTATTTTTATAAAATCATTTTTGTGATGTTTGAAAACGATTTTTCCTTTAGCCTTCTCGTTAAATAGGAATCGACATTCATTAGCATTTCCAAATTTTAGCCTCGTGGTGCTAATAGCCTAGTTTGATTGATTTTATGAAAATCTTATCATTTAGCTTTGAAATCAATTTCGTGTCACAAAATCCAATCAAGCATAACCACGCGCCGGGGCTATTCATGGGCATGTAAACCATCAAAATAACCCCAAACGCTTACAATCACAAGTTACACTATTTCGGGGCCTTAAACCCGACCTCCGACTTGGTATCGTTTTAAGGCCCGACGATTACATATTTACAATGACGAATGCGTCTAACCGATTACATACATCCAAAAATGTCCATCATCGGATTTGGACCATGGGGTCGCGTTCCTAGGCTCACATCCAAACTTGTTGCACAACCGCAAAGTAGATACAACGTAAATAAACAAACGTGGTATGCCTAATGCTCTAGGATATCTTACAATAACAATTGAAATACACTACGAATGACCCATTACTGTAATAGCTAAAATTTGCACGAAACGGACATCATCGGGCTATTAGGGGGAATTTCATTCCGATGAACCCTCACTAATAGTCCCTAATCCATGGTTTCGCAATAACATGTAAGAAAACTACATTTAAGATAATTCGGATGACAAAAAGCTTGGCAAAAATGGTATAACAAAATGCTAAAACAAAGGATTCTTCACCTTGCAATTGATCCCCACAATATGTATGAATTTGTGTATTGAGTAGAGTATAAAATATGAGGTGTAATCTCACAAAATGGGTACAATTTCTCACTATTTCTCACTCTTTTCTCTCTTAATTTTTGTTGTTTTCTTGCTGTTTTTCTTCTTCTCCCGAACTGCTGCTGCTGCTGGATTCTCCCTCTCTTTATTTCTGTATGCAAAATGGCCTGATAAGGCACTGCCAAGGGCAGCCGCAGATCAATCTGTGGCTGGCCGCAGATTGATCTGCGGCTGGCCCTTGGTTCTCCCCCCAGCCGTGCTCGAGTCCCGTGCGCTCGAGTCCCGTGTCGTCTCGAGTTCTGTCCTTGGCAGCGGATTGATCTGCGGCTGACTATGCTGATTTGGTTTCTGTTGACTCTACAGTCCGAAAACCGTCGGGAAACGTGCCATGTCATCCGGGTAAGCGCAGTGATCAGCAACCGACTCCCGACATTCGCTTGTTGTCGTGTCGGCTTCGATCTTGTCCCGTAGTGGTGGCTTTGAGTGTTCGTCTTTATGTCCACCTTTTATTCTCGTGTGCCGGGTCAATTGACGGTTTTGCCCTCCTGTCAGGGTTAGTATAAGAAGTGCAAAATTTGGGTGTCTACAGGCAAGGGTAAAGAAAAGATGAAGTGATAGGCTTCACGTAGCTGGCTTTAGTTGTGTTTAGCGTAATTACTATTAATGTAATTTAAACCCTGATTATTATTTAGGGTATGATTTGTGTTATGTATTAAAGGTTATTGTATCTTGGAACTAGTAATACCTTTTTAATGAACAATATATGTTTGTTATATTCCACATTTCAGTCAATGTATGTTGTTAGAGGTGAATGTTGTATTGGATCGTGATGACCGAATCCGGGTAGTTGGAGACCCGAATTTGGGGGCGTCACATTTTACATTATCTACATAGTGCTGTTATATTAAATGTGATAAACCCATAGTTTTGAGCAATGCTTTTAGAATCATGATAGTGATCATGCTAATGAGATCTAAATTCTAAATAGCTCACAAACTAAAATTGTTCCTAATCGTTGGATTACTAAAAAGGGGATTAGTGAATCCGGATAGATTAGTACATACGTTGCTTGCTCTTTGGAAGATGATGGTTGATCTCATAATCATTTGTGTAGAGACACTAAAGTAAGTATGTAGGTGCTTATTGAAGAATAAGTACACTGAACATGGCTCGCTAAGGAATACCGAATGGAGTTTTACTCGCCTGTCAATAGGAATTCCTCTAGTGATAGTAGTACAAGTGATCATTGGACTTGAGATCATCATAGTATCTTGTGTATGATGAGTTATACTTTGACATGTCCCTTAATATCTTTAGGGTATATCAAAGGGTATGATTGGGTATAATAAGTTATACATGGAGATAGGTAAATGATCAATAAAGAATCTACCACGTCTAGTAAAAGATGTGAATATCTTATGTGATTCGATAAATGACAACTCAGTAGTTCTTGGCCAAGGTAGAATGAAATTAGAAAGGAGTTTCTAATTTGCATTATTTAAAGTTGTGCATTTGGGAATCGAAATACATATAAATAAATAAAATAAGACTTGACAGTAATTTCATGTCTTATATTTAATTGGGACATTGTATGGTAGAAGGATTGAATTGTACGGTAACTATACACTGAAAGGTTCTTTTGTGATTAATGTTGAAATCTATATTATCTGGAAAGTCGTTGATTGCTAAGGGGACTTACCCTTATTGTAGAATAAATATTATTTATTTAAATTAATTAAATAGTTTAATTTATTTATTTAAATATAATTAGAATTGTTCTAATTGATTTATTCATAACCGATTTAATATGGAGAACCTAAAGGGTCACACCGCAAAAGAAAAATATTTATTTAAGAAGTAAATGACATAATTGTAATAATAAGTTAAGTGTATTTAATTTAGTCTATGGAGATAGAATAAATTAATAGCTTAATATTTATTATTTAATATTTTGAAAATATTAAATATAAATTAATAAGAGGAGTCTTATTATTATTACCATTACTATTATTTAATTCCTAATAGGGATTGAGAAGTAATTAATAGAAGTACTCTCTCATGAATTCCTAATTGGATTAGGAGCATAATTAATTAAAGGAGTTTAATTATAATAGAATCCCTAATCCTAAATAGTTTAGGGAATAGTTATTCCTACATCTATAAATAAGAGGAGTCTTATCATAGATTTGGGTTACACACTCTTACATTAGATTGTGGAGAGTACTTATAATTTCTATAGAGATAGAAACTAGGGTTTGCCAATACCCAACTTCTTGAATACCTATTCTTCCTTGGTAGATCACCTCTAGAGGCCAAACACTTAGGTGACTAATGTTGATCAAAGGAAGAAATCTCATTGGTGGAATTCGAGGAGAACACGAAGGACTAGGAATTGAACTTGTACCCGAGGAAGCTTTGATCTACGAAGGTATAATTCTTATTCTCTTTCTCTTTCATTTAATTGATAATTGTACACAAGGATAGATCATGGTGATGGTTTGTATTAAAATTTTAAAATCCATTTTATCACGCTTCTGCCCTATTTATGTAATTTGATTGCATGCTTGCGTTATATACAAACCTAACATTATGTGCTAAATGTTGTTTATAAAATGTTTAAGTTAGGACTTAAATGTTTGAGTATTTGAGCAATAATCTAATAGCGCGAATTCTTAACAGTAAAATGCCGCTAAGAAGGAGACCAACACGTCAACAGACCCCTAAAGGATCCACGAATAACAACGAAGAAACCAACGCTAATCCAATGCAGCAGTTGGTGAATTTGTTAACAGGAGCATTTGCAAATCAACCTCAAGTTTAGGCCACAACTTTCAAAGACTTCAAAGCAGTAGGACCCCCGAAATTTCAAGGGTCTATGAATCCGATCAAAGCTCAAACATGGGTTATGGAGATGGAAAAGGTTTTTGACATCGCTAGGGTCAGCGAGGACCAGAAGACTGCATTCGCAACATTTATGCTCAAATCAGAAGCTAGTTATTGGTGGCAAGATAACAAAACTCGAGGCGGTCAAGGGGTAATTCCGTGGGAACGATTCAAGGAGATATTTTTCGAAACTTATTTTCCGACGAGTGCACTGAATCAGATGGAAGTGCAATTTCTGGAGTTAAAGTAAGGTATAATGACGGTGCCTGAATATGCTGCAAGATTTAACGAATTGGCGAGGTTTGCGCCATATCAAGTTAATACTGATGAGAGAAAGGGCAGAAGGTTTGAGCAGGGACTAAAGCCCTGGCTGTATAGTCGAGTTTCGATGTTTCAACTGAATTCATTTGTGGTAGTGCTTGAGAAGGCGATTATCGCTGAAGGAGGTAGTGATGCACTGTCTAAATACAACCAAGAGCAGAAGAAGAAGAAGAGTGAGAATGAGAATAAATCAAGTGGTAGCCATGGTGGTAGCAGTCTAAAGAGGAAGTGGAATGACAGTAACTCTGGTGGCAGTCAACAGGGAAATCAGAAGAAGAAGGTGGAAGCATGCAGCAACTGTGGAAAGAATCACGTGGGTGTTTGCTTGAAGGGCAAGAGAGTATGCTTTAGTTGTGGTCAAGAGGGTCACATTGCACCAAATTGCCCTAGTCCGAAGAAAGGTGCACGTTTCACTTATGGATCGAAGGATCACCTTGCTTGAGATTGCCCTAAGAAAGCTACAGGATGAGCAAGCGGATGAAAGGGAAACAGCAGTGGTGGCAATTTGACTATCACTGGACCGACGCCGTTCAATCGACCTATCGCCCGAACATTCAACATGACGGTGCAGGTTACTGTGCAGTCAAAGGATGTGGTGTCAGGTATCATTCTGGTCAATAGTGTAAATGCTTGCGTATTATTTGATTCAGGTGCTACTTGTTCATTTATATCCGAAGATTTTGCTAGGAAATTAGAGTTACCTCAGGAAGAGTTAGATTACCCTATGAACATAGAAATCGCGAATAGGGAATTGATTCCTATTAAGTTTGTACACAAGAATTGTCGGGTAGATATTAAGGGTCATGAGATGACGGTAAACTTAATCCCAATTCGGCTTGGGGAGTTTGACGTTAGTTTGGGAATGGATTGGTTGTTCAATCATGGGGCAGTTATTGATTACCAAAATAAGTGTGTGAACCTTATGACTCCGTCAAAGGTAGTGTTTTATGGCAGCAAGTCGCCCAGACAAACGAGTTATCTGACGATGATACAGGCCAGGAAGATCTTGAGACAAGGATGTGTAGGATATCTAGCCTACATAGTCGATACACGAAAGGTGGGTGCAAAGCTGGAGGAGATACCGGTAGTTAGGGATTTTGCGGACGTGTTTCTTGATGATTTGCCAGGTCTACCGCCAGATAGGGAAATTGAATTTATAATTAATCTAGCACCGGGAACATCCCCTATATCAAAAGCCCCATATCGAATGGCTCCGGTAGAAATGAAGGAGTTAATGATGCAATTGCAAGAGCTGCTAGATAAGAAGTATATTCAACCGAGCGTTTCGCCGTGGGGAGCGCCGGTGTTATTTGTCAAGAAGAAAGACGGATCAATATGTCTTTGTATTGCTTATAGAGAGTTGAACAAGGTCACGATTAAAAATAAGTATCCGTTGCCAAGGATCGATGACCTGTTTGATCAGCTGAAGGGAGCGAGATATTTTTCAAAGATAGATCTGCGAAGTGGGTACTATCAGTTGAAGGTGAGAAAGGAAGACATACCAAAGATAGCATTCTGAACTAGACATGGCCACTATGAGTTTTTGGTTATGTCATTTGGTTTAACAAACGCACCTGCAGCATTCATGGATCTGATGAATAGAGTGTTCAAACCATTTTTGGATGAATTCGTAGTAGTGTTCATAGACGACATTCTAGTATATTCCAAAACTCAGGAAGAGCATGGGGAACACTTGAAAGTGATATTAGAAGTATTAAGGAGAGAGAAACTGTATGCGAAATTCTCCAAATGCGAATTTTGGTTGGAGCGTGTTCAATTCCTTGGGCATGTTATTGATAAAGACGGGATTTCGGTGGATCCGGCGAAAATGGAAGCTGTGATGAACTGGGATCAACCGAAAACACCATCAGAAGTAAGGAGTTTCTTGGGATTGGCGGGTTATTATAGGCGTTTTATTCAAGATTTCTCAAGGATTGCCACTCCGTTGACGAATTTGACAAGGAAAGCAGTGAAGTTCGTTTGGACGGAGAAGTGCGAAGAAAGCTTTCAGGAGTTAAAGAGACGTTTGAGTTCAACACCTGTGTTGTCTTTACCGGATAATACAGGGAATTTTGTGGTATATAGTGATGCATCGCACAAGGGGCTAGCCTGCGTGCTTATGCAGAACGATAAGGTTATCGCATATGCATCGCGCCAATTAAAAGATTTTGAAAAAGGATACCCGACCCATGATTTGGAGTTAGCCGCGGTGGTGTTTGCTTTAAAAATTTGGAGGCACTATTTCTATGGGGAGAAGTGTGAGATATGTACAGACCATAAAAGTCTGAAGTATATTTTCGCATAAAAGGATTTAAATATGCGTCAGAGGCGATGGATAGAATTGATCAAAGATTACGATTGTGAGATCCTATACCATCCAGGAAAAGCTAATGTGGTTGCCGATGCTTTAAGTAGGAAGGGCCGGGAGAAGTTATTTTTGTTAACTGCTCAAGAGAAGCTCATAGCAGAAATGGCTAAATTAAAGTTAGAGGTGAAGTATTTGGCAGAGCCGAATGAAAAATTATTCTAGATGGAAACACGACAAACTCTAGTGGACAAGGTAAAGGAAGCACAATTCCAAGATGAGGAGTGTGATAAAATACAGAAAAGGGTACTTGAGGGTGAAGAGCTAAAATTCAAAATCGATATCGAAGGGTTGCTGAGATTTGAAGGTAGAATCTGGGTTCCGTCAGTGCAAGAGATCAGAGAAGAGATTTTGAACGAAGCTCATAGTTCAAAATTTTCGGTTCACCCGGGAAGTACAAAAAATATATCAGGATCTTCGACAACATTTCTGGTGGCCAAATATGAAGAGAGACGTGGCTGAGTGTGTTGCGAAGTGCTTAACTTGTCAGAAAGTTAAAGCAGAGCATTAGAGGCCAAGTGGTTTGTTACAGCCCTAGGAGACACTAGAATGGAAGTGGGAACATATCACGATGGACTTCGTGGTAGGGCTTCCAACTACTTAGAAGGGTTATGACGCAATATGGGTTATCGTGGACCGACTGACGAAATCAGCGCATTTCTTGCCGATCAAAATCAGATTCACCCTAGATCAGTTGGCAAAATTATACGTCAAGGAGATTATCTCAAGGCACGGAGTTCCAGTATCAATTGTGTCAAATAGAGACCCACATTTCACATCAAAATTTTGGAGGAGTCTGCAAGCTTATATGGGGACGCAGTTGAGAATGAGTACAGCGTACCATCCTCAAATCGATGGCCAGAGCGAAAGAACAATTCAAACATTGGAAGATATTTTGCGAGCTTGTGTAATGGACTTCAAAGGGAATTGGGATGACCATTTACCACTGGTAGAGTTTGCTTACAATAACAGCTATCATGCAAGTATTGGCATACCGCCCTATGAAGCGTTGTACAGAAGGAAGTGTAGAACTCCATTATGTTGGGATGAGGTCGGTGAGCGTCGTTTTCTGGGTCCCGAGTTGGTGCAGCAGACGGTAGAAATCGTCAGAATAATAAGAGCTAGATTATTGGCAGCTTAAGACAGGCAGAAAAGGTTTGCAGATAAGCACCGACAGAATAGAGAATTCGACGTCGGTAGTTTTGTGTTTCTTAAAGTATCTCCTTGGAAGAGGAAGATCAGATTTGGTAAAAAAAAGGTAAACTGAGTCCGCGATTTATTGGACCCTTTAAGGTGTTGAAAAGAGTAGGTGAGGTAGCCTATGAGGTAGCTTTACCTCCCAAGTTAAACCACATTCACAATGTTTTCCATATATCGGTTCTACAACCATATAAGCCCGATTATAAACATGTTATAGAATATGAACCAATACAATTTGAGAAAGATTTATCCTATGAAGAGGTTCCTGTACAGATAGTTGACAGGAAAGAGCAGGTTCTCAGAAATAAAGTTATACCTTCTGTTAAGGTAATCTGGAGGAACCACAACGCTGAAGAAGCTACGTGGGAACTCGAAGAGAGAATGATACAAAACTATCCTCAATTATTTGTTTAATCCTTGTGTCGCGATTCTGGGGACAGAATCCTTGTAAGGAGGGGAGAATATAACGAACTTATTAATTGCGTTGTGATTCTGGGGACAGAATCCTTTTAAAGAGGAAAGGATGTAACGAATGTAATTTTTGTGAATAAATAAAATATTTATTGAGTAAAATAAATAATTGATAAAGTTATTGTGGAGTAATTCATTTTAAGTGTAATTATGTTAATTGTTATTTGAATGTGATTTGTCGTGTTTATTCTAATTTAATTTAATAATTAAATTAGATGATAAAATGATTTATTTGAATAAAATAATTTATTTGGTAATATTGTTATTAGTCAAATAAAAGTTGTAATTAAATTAGTAAGGTGTAATTGAATTTATTTAATAATAGGTTTAGTTAAATTGAAAGTGTGACAATTAAACTATATAGTATAATGAGTTATTAAAATAAATGGAAAGGGAGTTTTATTTTAACTAAACCAAACAAGGCCTTGTGACCCTTGGTTGGTAAAAATAGTTTATTTTATTTTGATTCAAGCCAAACAGGGCCTTGAGACTTTTTAAATTTTGTAACAGCTGAGACTTAATATTGGATCAGTTTTTATTTTATGTTAAAGTGTGCTAAACCTAAAAACAAAACAAAAACAGAGTTTTGTTAAGAGAAAAGGTTATCAGAGAAGTTGAAGAGAAGTTGAAGGTGAAAGTGAGAGAGTTCTGTGAATTGAGAGGTGAAGGAAGAGGATTACTAAGCCAGTATAATCATCTTATCATAATCTGAGAAGAATTATCAGGTAATAATTTAATCTAAAACCTTAGTTCTTATTTTCTTCAAGCTAGTTCTTTGTAAAATATTGGTGAACTAAAATTTGCCAAAAATTATTTATGTGATGATTATGCATGTTTGTATGGGTATATAAACTGTTATATAGCAATTATAAATGATTTTCTGTAACTAGAATCTATGAAAACAAGTTTTAAATGTGTTTTGTGTTCTTGAGTTTATACATATGAATATGGCTTACTTTGGGATTAAAATTATTGTTCAATCCATGTAATAATCTGTAAATTGGTTGTTGTTATTGTTAGTATGTTCAATAACGAAAAGAATATAAGTGGAATGGATTAAAATGGTTTGGAGATGAATTCACAGTGTTCGATTTCATTAAAATGGCCAAAACATGAATATTTTGTATAAACAGTGAATTTTTGGTCTTCAATTAGTTGATTATGTGTGTTATAATGATTAGAATTGTTAGAAACATGTTGGGTATTTGTTTTACTACATGTTTGATGTCTGGGTATGTTTAATTTGTGAGTCGGACGGTAGAATTTGGGATATTTGGTCTGGAATTTCACTGGTTCGCGAACTGTACGAACTGTCAGTCGGGTCCACCACCCCGGCAGTGGAAATGTACTAGAATTAGCACCCCAGCGATAAGAATGAACTGGTTTTGTCGCCCCGACGCTGGTTTGTGAAGGAATCCACCGCCCCGGCGGTGGAACAGGAAATGAAAATTTTCCTTTTCTTTGTGATCTTGCTATATGGCCGTGTGCATGTTTAAAGCTTAGACTAAGGTATTAAATGATTAATGAGATACTATGATGGATGATAAGCAAATACTTATTGAATATCAAATGACAATTGAAATGTTAAAATGAAATTGGATAAGAACGAATCCTAAAGTGCTTATAACACTATAACTAATTATTGTTACCGCTTTTCAAACGGAATGTATAGGTTGATTAAGGAACGTGAATTTTAATCTGTAATCTACGCGCGAGGCAATTTTTCTATCCTTAATCTCTTTATTTCGTTGAAAGCAATTTCCCTAAGACTTAACTTTTACTCGAGTAAGTTTCTTACTTTACTTTCATTGAGCAAGTTTATTAACCTTAGCTTATTATTGTTCAAGCAAGGTTGTTATAATGTCAAATGCTTATGATTTATTTCAGTCATTTGTTAATCGATCATGATTCGTTATTCAAACTTCGAATATAAAACTCATTGTACAATTTTATTGTTGAATCAAATGCTTAAGCGACTAGCAAACCCTTATTGATTTAGCTAGTCCATAATTGATGAACGTTTTAAAGACTTAGAATATCTTGAAGTTATTCCAAACCAAGTTTCTTTTGGTATGGATTCTGACGTTAAATTGAGATGAACAACCCTAACATAGGGGATTAATTACGCAATAACGTTAAAATGTTTGTGCACAATACATTGTACAAAAGGGCTGATCCCCCGGAGTACGAGATGGACAGTCCATAGTCTATAAGACTGTTAAAGGTTACAATAGATATACTTATTAACCTAGGACATAGTTCGAGGTCTGATGATCCAGATTTACTTTTGACCTTAAAATCTAAATTCAATTCTTAAACCGAGTTTTCTATTGAGCTTCTAGTCCTTTGATTGTTGTAGATTATTTTTAGAAAGGCTATTATACCTTAGTTAAAATCTACTTCATTGATTATTTAATTGTTGTTGTTATTATACTTGTAGGCAATTGTTTGCTCACCCTTGCATAAAACATTGCAGCTAAGACTGAGAAGTTAGATGAGCCGTCCACTAGTAAGGGCAAAGACAAAATGCAGAAGTAGCTCGCAAACTGTTATTTGTTATGGAGTTTTTGTAATAAGACTTATTTAATATTATGATTTAATTCCGCAATGATGTAATAAAGGTTAAATGGCTTGGGTTTTATTTGTCTAAGAGATTTAAGTTGTAACCCCTTTTGCGGGAAGATGATTTACTCAGTTTAATTTTATTATCCTTTATTATGGGTAGTAAGTCATGAATGTATAGAATAGTGAACACCAAATCTGTGAGATTGAAGTACTCGGATTTGGGGATGTCACAAAAAATTGACATTCCGAACGTCGTGAGATTATTCGTTTCGCCAAATTAGTTCCCGAAATTTGTGGTTGACTTTTTATCCAAAAAAGTCAACCGGTTAACTTTGACCAAAAAGTCAACCCCGACACATTCTGTGATTATAGTCTATTCTGACTAATTTCGACGTTTCGGACTCAAATATACAGTCCACGTCTTCAAATTCCACTCCGAACTCAAATTCGAGTTTTAACTCTATTTCTTGCATTTTATAAAATTGTTATCTTTCTTAGTTAATTCAAACAATTAAATTAGTTTAAACTAACCATTAAAAAAAATACATCTCATCACATAGCACATATACATACATTTAATTAATCACATCGGGTTTCACATAATTTTATTTTTAAAAAAATATTCATCGAATTACATAAAGGTTTCGGATATTACATTCACCCTCCCTTATTAGGATTCCGTCCCCGGAATCATTACAAAGTTAAACAAACAGATTAGGGTAATTTTTCATCATCTTTTCCTCGAGTTCTCACGTAGCTTCTTCAGCATTGTGGTTCCTCCATACAACCTTTACAGTAGGTATCACCTTATTTCGTAAAACTTGTTCTTTCATATCAATAATTTGAACAGGAATTTCTTCGTAGGTTAAATCTTTCTCAAACTGAATGGGTTCATATTCTATGACATGCTTGTAATCCTACTTGTAAGGTCGTAAAACTGACACATGGAACACGTTGTGAACATGCTCCAACTCCGGAGGTAGAGCTATTTCATAAGCTACCTCACCTACTCGCCTCAACACTTCAAAGGGTCCTATAAATCTCGGACTCAGTTTTCCCTTATTCACAAATCTCATCTTCCCCTTCTAGGGAGATACTTTCAGAAACACATAAGAACCAGCGTCAAAGTCACGCTGCTGCCGATGTTGATCAGCATATTTCTTCTGTCGATCTTGTGCCGATACTAATCTTGCCCGTATCAACTTGACAACATCTGCGGTCTGCTGTACCAATTCTGGCCTTAGCAGTCGTCTTTCCCCTACTTCATCCCAGCACAGTTGCACTTTCTTCCATACATAGCTTCATAAGGTGGCATACCGATGCTTGCGTGATAACTATTGTTGTATGAAAACTCCACTAATGGTAGATGGTCATCCCAACTTCCTTTGAAATCCATAACGCATGCTCTCAGCATGTCCTCTAAGGTTTGAATTGTTCTCTCGCTCTGCCCATCTGTCTGAGGATGATACGTAGTGCTCAACCTCAATTGCGTTCCCATGCGCTCTTGGAAGCTTTTCCAGAAATTTGCTGTGAATCGTGGATCGCGGTCTGATACAACGGATACTGGCACACCATATCTGGAGACGATTTCTTTGATGTAGAGTTTTGCCAATTGATTCAAGTTGAATCTGCTCTTGATCGGTAAAAAGTGCGCTGACTTAGTCAATCGATCGACGATCACCCATACTGCATCATAACCCTTTTGTGTAGTTGGAAGCCCTACCACGAAGTCCATCGTGATATGCTCCCACTTCCATTCCGGTATTTCCAAAGGTTGAAGTAACCCGCTCGGTTTTTGATGTTCTGCCTTAACTCTTTGGCAAGTCAAACACTTGTTGATGCATTGCGCAACCTCTCTCTTCATATTGGGCCACCAATAATGTTGGCACAGATCCTGATACATTTTTGTGCTCCCCGGTTGAACTGAGTAACTCGAACTATGAGCTTCATGCAAAATTTCTTCTTTTAACTCGGACACCGTTGGCACCCAAATTCTCTCCTCAAACTTATCAGTCCATCACCATCCACCCTGAACTTAAGCTCCTCCCCATCTAAAATTTTCTTCTTTAATTTTCCACATTCTTCATCGATGCCTTGTGCTTCTTTTATCCTATCCAATAGAGTCGGACGAGCCTCCATTGCAAACAGTTTCTCATCTGACTCCTTTGGACTTTTTACCTCGAGTTCCAATCTCGCCATTTCCTTGATTAACTCTTCTTGAGCTGTTAACATTGCCAACTTTTCACTTCCCTTTCTACTCAACGCATCTGCAATCACGTTAGCTTTTCCCGGATGATATAAGATTTCGCAATCGTAGTCCTTTATCAGCTCCAACCATCTTCTCTATCGCATATTTAGCTCCTTCTGCGTGAAAATATTCTTTAGACTTTTATGGTCCGTGTATATTTCACACGTTGCACCATACAAATAGTGCCTTCATATCTTCAGGGCAAATACTACCGCAGCCAATTCCAGGTCATGGGTAGGATATCCCTTTTTGTAATCCTTCAACTGTTGTGATGCGTACGCAATAACTTTACCATGTTACATTAGCACACAACTAAGTCCTTTGTGTGACGCATCACTGTAAACTACGAAGTCACCTGTATCATCTGGTAAAGACAACATTGGTGCTTCACTCAATCTTTTCTTCAGTTCCTGGAAACTCTCCTCACACTTCTCCGTCCAAATAAATTTTACCGACTTCCTTATCAGATTAGTCAGAGTTCCTGCTATTTTTGAAAAATCCTGAATGAACCTTCTGTAATAACTTGCCAAACCCAAGAAACTCCTTACTTCAGTCGGCGTCTTCGGCTGATCCCAATTAATTACGGCCTCCACCTTGGCTGGATCCACCGAAATTCCGTCCTTGTCAATTACATGACCCAAAAATTGAACTCTTTCCAACCAAAATTCACACTTCGAAAATTTTGCATACAATTTCTCCTTTCGTAACGCCTCCAACACCATCCTTAAATGTTCAACATGATCCTCCTGTGTTTTAGAATAGATTAAGATATCATCTATAAACACAACTACGAACTTATCCAAGTATTGCTTGAATACCCGGTTCATCATGTCCATAAATGCCGCTGGCGCGTTCGTTAACCCGAATGACATCACCAGGAACTCGTAATGGCCATATCGAGTCCTAAACGTTGTCTTAGGTACATCTTCCTTCTTCACCTTCAACTGGTGATATCCCGTCCTCAAATCGATTTTGGAAAAATATTTCTCTTCCTTCAACTGATCAAACAAATCATCTATCCTAGGTAGTGGGTACTTGTTTTTGATCGTTACTTTGTTCAACTCCCAATAGTCGATACAAAGTCTCATCGATCCGTCCTTCTTTTTCACAAATAAAACTGGTGCTCCCCAAGGAGACACACTCAGTTGGATATACTTCTTATCTAACAACTCCTGCAACTGTACCATCAGCTCCTTCATCTCCACTGGTGCCATTTTGTATGCGGCTTTCGAAATCGATGTCGTTCCAGGTACTAGATCTATAACGAATTCAATCTCCCTATCTGGTGGTAAAACTAGCAAATCCTCCGAAAACACATCGAAAAACTCATTTACAACAGGTATTTGCCCCATCTCTGCTCCCACTCTCTGGGTATCAACAATATAGGCCAGATAACCTACACATCCTTTTTTCAACAATTTCCTAGCCTGCATCATTGTCAAATAACTCGAGTGTCTCGACGATTTACTACCATAGAACACTACCTTAGACTGATTTGGAGTTTGAAGGTTTATACACTTCTTCTGGCAATCTATCATTGCCCCATGGTTAAATAACCAATCCATACCTAGAATTACATCAAATTCTCCTAGTTGAATTGGAATTAAATCCACAGGTAACTTATACCCCCTTATATCTACAACACAATTTCTATGAATATAGCTAACGGGAATTATTTCTTTATTCGCAACTTCTATATTCATAGGGGGTTCTAATTCTTCCTGAGGTGAGTTTAATCGTTGGGAAAATTCATGTGATACGAAGGAACAAGTAGCACCCGAATCAAATAATATGTATGCAGATATATTATTGACCGGAATGATACCTGAAACCACGTCTTTAAATGCGACCGCGTCTTAAACTGTCATGTTGAAAGTCCTTGTTGTTGGTCGATTCTGAGTTGGTGGTCCCGAAATTGTGAGATTTCCACCGCTTGATCCCCTTCCTCTATTTCCTCCACTTGAATTTTTCTTTGGGCAATTCCTGGCCTGATGATCCAATGCTCCGCAGTTGAAGTATCCATTCCTCTTTGGGGCGAGGTAATTGGGTGAGATATGCCCCTCCTGCCCGCAATTGAAGATACATTCTTTCCCTTTAGGCATGCGCCAGAGTGACTCTTTCCACACTCTTTGCAAGCCTCTGCTCTTTTCTTCGACTTTCCAGACTTACTTCCAAAACTTGCTAGGTTATTGTTGTTGTTATTGTTATTGTTGTTCCACTTCCTCTTGTTACCACTGCTACTACCTTCCCTTCTATTTCCTCCCTCATTCTTCTTCTTCTTTTCCTTGTTAAATTTCATTAGGGTTTCACTTCCGCTGTGACGTCCCCAAATCGAGGTTGCCTTAACCTCGAATTCGGTGCATCACTGTGCAACTCATACACATACTATTACCAACTAATTGCGGAATAATAGAAATATTTACATTGATATAACATAAATACTCTCGTCCCAAGTCTTGATACCAATACAAAAACCTGACATAACATATTACACCATGACTAATACATAAGTCTGAAAACATGACATAACTTAATACATAATCTTTAAACAAGTCTTAAGACATAGCATAAATCATAACATAGTAGGACAAAGCTAATCCGTAGTTTTGCCTTTGCCTTTATCCTTTCCCGAGCTCTCTCCTTTATGGGTAACCACTGAAATGTTTTAAAGAAAGCAAGGGTGAGCAACAAATTTGCCCAGCAAGTAATACAATAAAGATAATGCATGACCAAGAGTAAGGTTTCTCGAGTTTTAGTACAAATCTTTGCTATCACTGAGGAGTCACTATGGACTGGATGAATATCAAATGAATTCAAGGATTTCAAATTGTTTCAATTGCAGGAATCACTGAGTGGCCACTATGACACTTACCTTTTTATTAGAATTAAAAGTATTGCACTATTAACTCCAAAACAACAATTACAGATACAATATGTGATCAAAATACCTGGCGTTATGCATAAGCCTCAAACGTTCTACTTACGCGCGTATCGGTTCCCCGACTAAAAATATATTTTTCCCCACTATGAGGGTTGTTCATCTCTGCAAAGAGTCCGCACCAAAACAATTGGTTTGGATAGCTTTTTAAATCGTGGTCATTAGTCTAGCCGAATTAAATGGCATTGACACTCTTCGTAAACAGTTCATGCATAATGTGAACTTAAAAGCTTTAACAGTTTATGTCAATAACATATCTTGAATGCTTGTGCAAATATGAAAGATTCGCATAAGTATGGAATTCACACAACAATATACGTATTGCGTAAATATGAACTTTGAACATTAAATAACATCCGTAAGAATATAACCGAATGAAGTTGATAAGCTCGCCTAGCACGAGGACTAAACAAGGATTATAAAACTTGCTCAATACACCACATTGGTGTAATTTAGGAAAATGTAGAATATTTGTGCAATATCAATTTAAACAAGAATTAGAAAACCTGCACAATATACGTCTTTTGTATAAGATAAGAAACTTGCATTCAATACCGAAAATGAATGAAGTTAGAGAACTTGCCCAACACAAGGGTTAGACAAGGGTTTAAGAAGAACTTGCCTTACGCACTGCTACTATATGACGTTAATCGTCCTCAAATATGCCCTACGCATTTAAACACATATTCACATACCAATTAGTCTCACAATAAATACCAAACATTGGCTTACATTAATCAACACATTATAATCATTACGAACATTAATTGCCACTACGCTTACCCAAACGGGGGTCTCGCTCCCCGGTGAGCTGGCGGGGGAGTAGGGGGCAGCGCCCCCTGAAAGCCAAACGAAAAACGCAACTAAGTTATTCATTTAATTAAGCAAATCTCATGGGACTAAGTCGTTTCATGATTGGCTAACTAATTAATAGCATGCTTCATGTATTACTGCTTAAGAGGCTCATATACAGTTGCCTCGAGCTTCAGTTCTCAAAAGAAACAACTTGGCGACTCTGCAGCACGGCGCGACCGCGCTTCTTTTTGGCCTGGGAGTAGCGCGGCCACGCTACTCCTTCTGTAGCTATTTTCTGGTTTATTTCTTACTCTAACCAACCTCTAGATGCTTGGAGTCATTCTAACATTATACTAACACATCAGAAATATGTTTTGGGGTATTTACAATATGCTAGGTCTATGCAAACATGCATCAAATTAATAAGACAAAGCAGCACAACTTGTCACTTCTGCAGACCAGCGCGGCCGCACTGGTTTTAAGCTTGGGAGTGGCGCGGCTGCGCCACTCCGGATACAGGGAGTTTAAGGTTTCTTGCTTCTGCAGAAACTTAGCAACAAAAATTGGTTTCCCCCTCTTTGCTTCATAACCCTTACACAACTAATACACATGACTTAAAAACATGTTTCTATTACTCAACCATGCATTATAACATCATTTTAACAATTAATTAACACTAGTTCTCATAATCTTTAGAGAAAACATTCTCTTAGACATTAAATCAAATAGTTGGTGGGCATGGCTTACAAACTCATATTGGAGTAGAGTTTAATTAAGTTCTAGTCCAGATTTCAAATGAAATCATTACCCACAACTTCATAACACATTATAGGCATACACAAACAAGCGTTCAACCAACCATAAACTAAATTTTCATCAAACTATAAGAATTGTCCAAATCAGTCCATATATGTCCAACAGTCCATTAATGTCCATTCTTGATTCCTTATGCATAGGCTTTGGTTATCATTCATTGTTCCACTTTCATTGATTATTAAGGAGGCTTTTAAAGAGTTAACAACATTCATACAGTTCATGAACTAACTAAACAATTCCAGCAACATATACTCTCACAGAGCAAGCAATATCAAACTGAAAATTGAAACAACCATGGAAATAAGCTAGGTTCCATAACACTAACCTCTTGAAGCAACTTCTAGGATGAAAAAGAGATTGATACTCAGCTGCTACACCACTCCTTCTTCTTCCACAAACAACCCGTGAACACACTCCTCACTATTTTCTCTCAAATTTCCAGCTTTCTCTTAGCAACAATGAACAAAGGAATGGATGAATGACAAAGGAGGAGTATTTATAGAAGAAATGGCTGAGCTCCTTGGGTGAGTGAAGAAGGAATGGGCTGAGCATGCTTGGTTGATCAGCTCCTAATACATGGGAGGCTGGAATTGAGCTCCCCCATGTACGGGTAACTCCCCCTCTCCTTCTCCCCAATTGTTCTTCATCCCTTTTCCTCTCCCAAATGTGGAATTGCTCCTACCCAAATGTTCTTATTCCCTCCCATGCCTCTCTTCCTGTGTTCTTCTTCTTCATTCAATTTGCTGCAGATTTCTATTACCCATTTCCCACATGGGTCATGGGTTGGGTCATGGGTCGGGTCGTGGGTTATGGGTCATGGGTTTGGGCCACCCTTAAGAAATTTGGGGCTTCTAATTAAAATCCCAAATTGACAAAAATAAAATCCAACACTTGGATTATTAATCCTCCACATTCACATTATGAAAATTATAAAATTTGAAATAAACGAAAAAGACATTTTTGGGGCGAATAGTGCCCACGCGAATAGTAACCCGTGAATAGAATTTTAGCGATATTTCTCCGAAATCATTTATTCATACCACTAAGTAACAACACTTATAAATATTGCAACCACATAATTTAGGTTATTACATAACCTTTAATCACATCCCATAGAATAATATTAATAAAAAAATTCTTTTTATTAAATAATATACATAAGCTTATATTACAAAGCCATGCAAAATTCACGGTCGTTACATCCGCCCTCAACAATTATGGCCTTCTCCAAAAGAGTAGCGAAGCTGTTTGTTTGCAACACCGAAAGTCTGCTGTACAACCACGGCTTGAGGCCCTGCTTGAACCTCCTTGTCTTTCTCTCTTCAGTGTCGACCTGATGAGGTGCGAACCTCGCCAACTCATTAAACCTTGCAGCGTACTGGGGTACCGTCATGTCGTCTTGTTTCAACTCCAGGAATCGCATCTCCATGCGACTCTGCATACTCACAGGAAAATAATTTTTGAAAAAGACCTCTTTAAACCTCTCCCAAGGTATCACACCTTCTCCAGCCCTGTTCTGGTTCGCCTCTCACCAGAAGTTAGCTTCACCTTTCAGCATGTACGTGGCGAAGATCGTTTTCTGCTCATCTCCTACTCGGGCGATTACAAATGCCTTTTCGATTTCTTTGATCTATGACTGGGCTTCAATGGGTTTTGTGGTCCCTTTGAATTCAGGAGGTCCCACACTTTTGAAGTCCTTAAAGGTTGCCACTTGGGCCGTTGGAGGGTTATTGTTATTATTTGGGGTCCGATTCTATAGTGCCTTAACTAGTAGGTCTACAAATTGTTGCATGGGGTTTGGTTGATCCCCAGTATTACTGGCTGACTCTTCCGGTGTTTGTTGACGACGTCTTCCCCATGGCATTTTTTTCTGATAAATAAAAATTACATGTTATCATCTCATAACTTAATCTTACAATATTTATAGCTTATATATAAGCTTAATCATCACATCACACATATACATAAACATATCTTATTAATATGAAAAACCATAAAACCAAGGTACTTAACATCTTATGGCAAATTGTCATTTACATCCCTTAACTTAAAACTGAAATTTAAATATTTACATCAGTAGATAAGCGTTTGATACGACACTAATAAAAAGTTCATAGCAATATAAACTCAAAGACCCCTGCTCATAGCATCTTCATACTCCTCATCTGCCATGTCCAGAACTAGCCCTCGGCTTATAGCGTGTCTAGACCGATGCTCCTCACGCGGGAAATGGTACACCCTATGCTGGAACCTGCCATGCACTTAGCTAAACGCGTACTGCATCCTGTCCATCCTAACCTTCTTATTCCTTACCTCATGCTCAAACTCATCCCTCTGGTTTTGAGCCCTTACACGGCCTTTCATCTCATCCCTCCAGTAAGTGGTAATCAACTGTTTATCTGTTTGAAGACCCTGATCTCTCGCCTCCAATCCGTTTATCGTATTTCCCAAGTGGGATCGGATGGCTTCCTTTTCTACCCTCAACCTATCCGCCTTCTAGTATGATGCACGCAGCTTGTCAGCCAGATCTGCGTTTCTAACCATCAGACGATGCACTAATGCCCCGAGCAGTGCCACTGCCCCCTTCTCTTCTTGGTACTGTTCCTCCAACTCATGGACTCGATCGTCCAACTCCGTGTTCCTGTCCATTAACTCATCTAGCAGTCTATCCTCCGGTGCTTCCTCAGAGTCCTCCTCGGGATCCTCCTCAGAATCCTCCTCAGGGTCCTCATCTAGGTCTGAATCAGCTGTTGCCTCAACTATGGGCGGAGGTATAGCTGTTACTAACTGCTTACTAACCATATGGATATCTTTAATCTCCTCTTCTCCTGACATCCTACAATCAAAACAAATAACTAGATTAGTATTTTAAAAATAAACATTTTTTTAGTAAAAGTAACTAGACTCAACATTTTAAACTCTATATGAGTTCATCTCTTTCTACCTCCACTAATTTCTCTACGGTTATAATCTAAGGTTCTCCCACCTAAGATTTATAACCTACTGCTCTGATACCAACCTGTGATGCCCCCAAATCCGTGTAACATCAAACACAGGATATGGTGCTCACGATACATCAAACATCATCATCTAACTGAACAAACTTCATAAATAATAATAATAATTACAATAGTATCCGAACAAAATCCTAAGTTTATATAACCTTAAATAAACTTAAACTTAAACTTAGCGTTTATCGCTACAATACATCAAATGCGGAAATCTAACTTATTGCAGAATATTAACTTTCAATTCTTCATCTTAGCTTTTCCCTTGTCCTTGCCCGAGCCCTTTGCCTTCTCACCCTTAACTGAAATGTTAAAGCAAGAATGAGCACAAATTGCCCACTAAGTACATAAAATAATATGATAATGAATATCAAGAGTAAAATCATCTGTCTTGACATTTCCCCATAATCGAAAGAATATTCAAAACGTAGTGTTGAATGTCAAAGACAAGGGTTCTAGAATTTTCAACAACATACTAAGGGGTATAATAACCCTGAACATTATTTTTTAATTCATCGAAAACCATTAGAAGTTTTGACAATTAAATAGACTGTAAAACATTCTCCACAAGTACTTCAGGTGATCAGCCTTTCGTACCCTACATTGTGCATAAGTATAAAATTTAAACAGTTAAGCGTAAATGGGACTATATGCCCGACATCAGTTTTACCCCGTTATTCGGGTTGTTCATCTTAGTATTCATGCAGGACCGCACCAAAACAATTTGGATTGGTAAACTTTAAGTAGCTACAATGAATTTGAATAGTTCAAATAATAAAGCGTTTTAGCATCAATAATAACTAGCAGAAACAAAAGGCCAGAATGCATTCATAAAATCAGTTCCTAACTGGAATTGAGATATCATCAATTGAACTTGAACAATAAGTAAACTTGAATGAGATATAACTTGCACAATAAAGGAGTGAAGTTCAGTAATTTGCTTTCATTGAAGTAAAGGTCATAGAGATAGGATACTTGCCTTTCACGTAGTTATGTATACTGCTTAACTATACTTCAAATAACCTATATATTCATATATAGATATTCATTAGCCTTCTATACTCATTAACAGACTCTCAGATCATAATCATTCAACACATACCTAATGTAACTGCTTCATGCTTACAGATATGTATTCTAGGCATACACTTAGCCAAGTATACATTCACATCAATTAATCATATAACTCAAATTCTTGCTTTTATTTTTACTTCAAAGGTTTCATTTATAAGTCCCTTTAGACCTTTTGAAACCTTGATTCTAAATAGTCATAGCATGTTTAGACAATACAAGTATGCCAATTACCACATAATAAAACTTATAAGAGCTTATTATATATGTATCAAGCCTTAGTTCACAAAACAGAACCTCTTGGCAACTCTGTAGCACGGCGCAGGCGCGCTGCATTTATGCCTGGGAGTGGCGCGGCCGCGCTACTCCCAGAATTGAGGTTTTCATGCACAACTCATTTACTAGCATGTTGGGTCTTTGTATACAACATATACACACAATAACCTGGAAACTTAGAACCAAAATAAATCCATGCATTCAATAATCAGTTAACACATTTTAAAAATTTCTTTTTTTAAAAACAAGTTTAATAGTTCTTTTCCTTAAAGACTGGCCAAGATCATATTTGACCCTCAGATTATTGCTACATAGGTTCTGATACACATGCTCAATGTTACTAGAATATATCTACATCATTTCTTCAATTCAAGGTAGCTTTTCCTTTAAATACTTATTCTAAATCAAATTTTACCAACCACGACATGCAGAGCTAGCTTAAACATTATATCATATACATTTTGATGCATATTGGACTCTAACACATATTCAAAGGCTCGGATTGCAAAAGAAATCAAATTCCATTTCTGAGGACTAGCGTGGCCGCTCTGGCTTTAGTTGGGGAAGTGGCGCGGCCGCACCACTTCGGGACAGACTAAGTAATAAGCTCTGCTTTTTGTAGAACTTAAATTCAATTCAATTGGCTTTAGCTTTCATAGCTCTAAACCCGAAAATCACTTATCATGACTTTGATTATCTTATATAACATGTATATACATAACACAACTTCAAACTTTAACAAATTTCCATTTTTTTGCTTAATTTAGCATCTTAGAGGCGTTTATACAAACATATAGCATGCATGGCTTTAATTCTTGAATTTCTGTGTACTTGAAGCATGATTAATCCAGAACTCATGTTCTTAATATCCCAACATCAATAATTAACAACTATATGGTAACACAAAGTCACAAACAAGTCATTTACCAAATCTATATACATTTTTCCTCTTTTATATATAAGAAAATAAAAGTTCTCATGAAATACCTCTTGAGTGAACTTCCTCCTTGAATTAATCTGGAAATGCTTCCCTCCTTGCTTGCGTAACCTCACAGAATCACTTCAGGATTTCTTCAATCTCTCCCTCACTCAATTTCGTATGGTATAGAAGTTTTTAGCAAAAGATGAGGTATTTTCAAGGTATGTAATTTATAGACTTGATAAAGTTTGAGTCCCTTCATGATTTCTAGCCTTCAATCATCAGTTACCCACATTGAATCCTTTTGCATCAGTTGCATATCAAATACTAAAGAGAGGGGTTATGGATTTTGAAAGGTTTTGGTTAAAAGAATAAAATGAAATACCCCCTCCTCTTCAATTTGGCATTATAACCATACCATTCTCAATTTTGTCCCAATTTGAATGTCACGAGGCTCCCTCCAATACCAGCTGACTCCTTTTTTAAAAAAACATATTATATTAATCAATTTAAGAAATCAGTTGACCATTTTGCCCTCCGAAATCAACATTTTCGATATTAATATCGATTCCTACTAAAATCGACGTTCCAAACATCGTGGGATTATTTGTTTCGCCAAATTAGTTCCCAAAATTCGCGGTTGACTTTTTATCCAAAAAAGTCAACCGGTTGACTTTGACCAAAAAGTCAACCGCGACACATTCTGTGATTATAGTCTATTCTAACTAATTTCGACGTTCTGGACTCAAATATACAGTCCGTCTCTTCAAATTCTACTTCGAACTCAAATTCGAGTTTTAACTCTATTTCTTGCGTTTTATAAAATTGTTATCTTTCTTAGTTAATTCAAACAATTAAATTAGTTTAAACTAACCATTAAAAAAATATGTCTCATCACATAGCACATATACATACATTTAATTAATCACATCGAGTTTCATATAATTTTATTTAAAAGAAATATTCATCGAATTACATAAAGTCTCGGATATTACAATGTAGGCCAAGAAATTGTTAAAGAAATGATGTAAGGGTTATTTGGTTCATGTAGTGGATACCTAGATGGTGAATTCTGTTATAAGGCAGATACCTATAGTTAATGAGTTCGTGGACGTCTTTCTAGAGGAATTGCCAGGACTTCCACCAAACCGAGAGATAGAGTTTGTGATTGATTTAGCACCGGGGACAACGCCTATATCGAAAGCACCATATAGGATGGCTCAGGTAGAGATGAGAGAATTAATGATCCAGCTACAGGAGTTGTTAGATAAAAAGTACATTCAACCGAGTGTTTCTCCATGGGGAGCACCGGTGTTGTTTGTAAAGAAGAAGGACGGATCGATGAGGTTATGCATGAACTATAGGGAATTGAACAAAGTAACGATTAAGAACAAGTACCCATTACCAAGAATAGACGATCTGTTTGATCAACTTAAAGGAGCGAAGTATTTTTTGAAGATTGATTTGAGAACTAGTTATCATCAGTTGAAGGTGAGGAAGGAGGATGTACCAAAGACAACATTTAGAACTCGTTACAGCCATTATGAGTTTTTAGTGATGTCGTTTGGACTGACGAATGCACTAGCTGCATTTATGGACTTGATGAACAGAGTGTTCAACCCATACTTGGATAAGTTTGTGGTTGTGTTCATTGACGATATCTTGGTATATTCGAAGACCGAAGAGGAGCATGCCAAAAATTTAAGGATAATACTGGAGACATTAAGGAAGGAGAAGTCGTACGTGAAATTTTCAAAGTGTGAATTCTGGTTGAAAAGAGTTCAATTTTTAGGACACGTTATTGATGACGAGGGAATTTCTGTAGATCCAACAAAGTTAGAAGCGGTGAAAGATTGGGGACAATCGAAGACGCCGACAGAAGTCAAGAGTTTCTTAGGATTGGCAGGTTATTATCGGAGATGTAACGATCGAGAATTTTGTAATTAATTATAAATATTTATTCGAGTTAAATAAATATTTTAGTTGGTTTATTTATTGAATAAAATAAATAAATCATGAAAATTATTATGAAATAATTTAATTATGTGTGAATATGTTGGTTAAATTTGTATTAGATGATTTATATGTTAGTGCGTAATTTTATTACGCTAATGGAATGGTAATATTTTAATTTAGTTAAATAATTAAATTAGAGGATTAGTGATTTATTAAATAAAGTGATTATTAAATAAAATTATATAAAATTTTGTTATTAGGGTTTAAATTGGAATTATTAATAATTGAATTTAATTATATAAGGTGTGACAAGCGTATCATATAGTAAAAGGAATATTAAAATAAATAGAAGGATAGCCTAATTGTGTGAACCAAACAAGGTCTTGTGGCCTTTGATTTTTATAATTGCTAATTAGACCTTTTTTTTAGCAACTGACTAACTAATTAAAATCATACGTTAAGTTATTTGCTAAGGTCAGTAGAAAAGAAAACGCAGAGAAGGGAAGAGGAAAAAAATTGAAAGGGAATTCTCTATTAAATTTGAAAGAAGAATTCTGAGCATTCAAGGAGGGAGAGGATTCAATCAAAGCTTCTCTAATCATCTAGATTTTTTGAAAGAGCCAAAGCTAGCATTCTAATCGGTGTTTTCTTTCAAAGCTTCTAATTACAAGAAAAATGGTTTTTGGTAGATGAATTGTTGAATTGATAATTGTATATGTTTGTGGATATGTGTAGTTTTATTCATGCCATCTATAATTTGTTTTATCTTCTGTAAATAGTTTAGAAGTAAACAAATTCGTGCAATTTGGGTTTAAATGTTTAAGAAGTAGACTTTGTTTTGGCCGTGTGTATTTTGGTCTGATTCATGATTAAAATTGATAGTTGATTCATGAAGTAATCTTTAAATTGATGGCTGAAAGTTGTTATGTTCTGAGAAACGAAAACTTTGCAACAAGAATGAATCAAAATGGTTTAGAAACGGATTCGTGGTGCTTGATTTCACTAAATGTGTCAAAATATGAAATTTTAGCAAACACTTTGATTTTAGGCCTCTAAGTTGGGTGTTGTAGCTTTGGGTGTTGTTAGAATCAACCCAGGCGTGTTGGGTTTTGGTTTTTCTAAGTGTATAACATCTGAAAATACCTTCCCCTCACTTAAACAAGCCCCCGAACTCTATGAATCTCGATTCGCAGACCAATTAATTCGGAGTCACATATGAGCCAGCGATTTATAAAAAAAAACGAAAATTCGGATGAGTTGGTACATCCATTTCAAATTTACCAACTGGCGACTCTGGTTAATTGGCTCATCATAAAACGCGATCTTTCAAAACCCCGTCGACATCAATGCCGACCTTTTCCAAAAATCATCTAAACCAAAAGGCTAAAAAATAGGAAAAGGACAAGAGAGACAAGAAGCAGAAAACCCGGCGTCGACAGCTGGCGACTCCGTTGGGGAACATTAGAGGGCTTAAGCCGCTTTCAAATCTTGATACTATCCTATCCTTTTAAAATTCATAAAATGTGTGTGTGTGCGATATTTTGATTTTTTACTTTTGTTGTGTGAATGTGTGCTTGTGTTCAATGAATGAATGATTGAATGGGGTTGCTTTACTTTTAAGTAAACATTTGCATACGGTGAGGACGATGAATGTGAATGTATGTTGAAAGAGTACCTCCTCCTGAGGCAAACCTGTCGGTTGCTTATTACTGGACTCGAAGGGGCTGCTCCCCGGAGATGGCTCAGGAAACGCACCACCCAAATCCGCTCCAATCGAAAGGATTCAGACGAGTAGATTGCGAAGATTTGGGGACCTTCATGCCAAAAAGCCCGTGAGAGTAACCCTAGGATAGGTCAGCCTCAGATTAACCCAGCGCAGGAAAAGTCTCTTCATACCCTTTTACGTTCACGCGTACAAATGTCATGATCCCACTCATATATACCTCCCCTTCTATCAAGAGAAATTACTAACCTCTGTGTTTTGCAGGGAACAGCTGGGGAGGTATAATAAAGTCATGTTTTGCATTTGTTATTGCAATTAAAGGACTACTAACTTTCTGTTTTGCAGGAAAAGATTAAAAAACCCAAAAACACAAAAGTTACAGCTTTAGCATGCATCCATATCCTTTCATTACCCGGGACTAAACTTCGAACCCTTGTTTCTGTAGGATTGCTCCTCAAACCCGTTCGCAGTCTAAGAAGGCCCAATACTCTACATCTGAAATGGCTGAGCTCCCACTTACCAATCCCGGCTCCATATCTAGGGAGGAATTTGATGACTTCAAGAAACAGATGTTAGAAATGGCCATAATGCTGAGGGAACAATTGATACCTCGACAAGATCCACCTAAAGAGGATCCACCCCATCCTAAGGGCGAACCAGTCGTCCCAAAGGCCATTCCCGTACCTAACAAGACAGTAATTACTATCCCGGAGGAGGGAGATAATGATGACCTGCGAAAGAAATTGAAGCAAATGGAGGAAACTATCCAATCTATGAAGGGCATAGGGTCCCTAGGCAGGGTGAATTACTCCGATCTTTGTGTCTTCCCCGGAACCAGATATCCGGAGAAATTTAAAATCCCCGAGTTTGAGAAATACAATGGGAAGGGGGATCCTTAAACACATCTGAAAATCTACATTGGGGAGTTGGGATCTTATGCAGAAGACGAGGGTCTAAGAATGCAACTTTTTCAAAAGAGTTTGACGGGAGAGGCGAGAATCTGGTATGCCCGTCTTGACAACGCCCGGATTCATAATTGGGAGGAATTGGCCCACACTTTCTTAACCCAATACAGCTTTCAGGCCCAGATGGCCCCTGACAGATACCAAATGACAAAGATCAAGAAACAACCAAGAGAATCTTTCAGGGACTATGCACAACGGTGGAGGGGTATGGCTGCACAGGTGAATCCCCCGATGAGTGAGTCAGAGATGGTGATGACCTTCGTGGATATCCAAGAGGCGCCTTACTACGAGCGAGTGATCTCGGGAATTGGGAGACCTTTTGCTGAAATGATAAAACACGGAGAAATGGTGGACATGGGATTGAAATCGGGCAAGATCCGGGATTTCACGGCTTTGGAAGTAGCTGCAGAGCAAATACAGAGTGGAAACTATGGCAGCATTTCCCGAAGGGTCCAAAAGAGAAGGGAGGAAGAGGTGTCCCTCATCCTGCAGGGATCGTCTAGAAAGACAGAGAGCAATCCTCCAGTACAGGTGCAGAGAGTGGGGCCATCCCGACAGCCTAACTTCACTGATCAGAGGGCGGATGGGCGAAGGAGATTCGAGGCTTCGAAAAATCGAGTATTCACCCCACTCGGGGATCCTCTTGAGCAGGTTTTGGCAGTATTGATAGCCCAGAAGAAAATAGTCGATTTGGCACCCCCAAGTGACCCGAATGGAAGGAGATTTGACCCAAGCCAGCGATGCGCATACCATTCAGGTTCCCCGGGTCATGATACGCAGAAATGTTGGACGCTGAAACACAAAATTCAGGATTTGATTGATAGTGGGGAAATCGTGGTGGAACAGCCAGGGTCACCAAATGTTAAATCCTCTACCTAAGCATGGTGGGGAAGGGGGGTGAATCCAGAAGTATGGCAGTGAATCCCGGCCAGTAGAAGATCGATGGGTTTTAAAATTCTGAATTTATTTCAAATCCCTGCACGCTCATGTCATTTTGTCATGTTATCCAAAAAGAAGATCGTGTGCTGAAATGTTTTATATATATGACAAGCATTTTTGTTTTATGACAGGTACCCCGATTTGAGGCATTCTAGCCTGACAAGCAATAGGCCAAATTTGAAGGAGGATCACGATTTTGGTATAGAGCTAGATTTCGATCTGATGGGGATTGAGCAGGACGAGACAGATGTCGACAATACGCCTGACGAGATCAAAGGATGGGTCGAAGACAAACCCAAACCCGACATCAGAACCCCTAACAATCACGAAGAACCCGGAGTAGGGGCAAAAAAAAAAAAAATCCCCCAAATCTTTCAACAAGTCAAAGGACCGGATATTTTGTCAGCCCGGCGAGATACCGATGCGACCAGTACAGGGAGATCACAAGAAAAGCAACTTAACACTGGGGCATTTGTCAACTACCCAGGAAATGATGACGTGCAAATTGGCACCCATGCAACAATCCCATCAACATGCACCATCATCATCAAATGCTACCTCATGTCAATATTCAACGGTACGATCATCTGGCATTCGTCAAGCATAGTTTTCCCGGGATACGATGATCCGCGTGAAAGGGGATTTTATTTGGCTTGATAGGAATCGGATTAATTCTGACAAGCAACCGTGGAGCACGATCGTGAGTATGATTAGACGAAGAAGGCTATTCAACCTCTTGATCGGGTACAAAGCCTTAATTCAAAGCAACGTTTGCGACAGAATCGACCTCATGTGACAGCCTTCACTTTGCATTTGCACAAACTTTCAGTTGTGGGGTATAAAACTATGACGATGTTGATGGCAATTAACACGTAGTCAGACAGTCAATAATTATCAAGCAAATATCAAGAAGTCAGACGATAAATGATTATCAGGATAATGTCTCGAATCGTGGCCTGGGTTATTCGAGTAATTAAGCCCGAGGGGTGTCTCAACACCTAGTGCCCTAAAGCCATCTGGTTTGGGAGTCGCTGGCCCAACACTCGTTACATGGGTAACTCAGAGCCTAAGAAAACGAGCATTACAGTAGAGGAGGCCCGAGCAGATTCGAATCATGGCATGGGCTACTCGAGTAATTAAGCCTAAGGGGTGTCTCTGCATCTGGTGCCCTAAAGCCGTCTGGTTTGGGAGTCACCGGCCTAACACTCGCTACATGGGTAACTCAAGCCTAAGAAAACGAATCTTGCGCAAGGTCAAGCAAAGAATGAATGGGGCAGACCACCAGCTTGTCTCGAACCGTGGCCTTTGTTACTCGAGTAAATAAACTCGAAGGGGTGTCTGTACACCTAATGCCCCAAAACCGTCTGGTTCGGGAGTCATTGGTCCAAAACTCGTTAAATGGGTAACTTTGAATAGCCTAAGAAAACGAGACAAGTGAGGTGGGCTATAAGAGAAAAGATAATACGAAAACTCTCGGCCTTAAACAATAAGTCATAGAAGAGAAACCCCTACTGAGTGCTCCATCGCACAGTGCATTTGTCATATGACGTCAATCCTGCTAAGAACGTTGTCGAGAATGAAGACAGGATACCTTTGACGAGGGAAGGTAGTTCTTTTGAATTCGACCTTGCTCACGTACAATGACCATGAATGCTTGAAGGTTTTCTTACGATTTCATAACTCGTCAAATAGAAAATCATCAACTCACGAGGGATTGAAAAAAAAAATTAATAATAAAAAAAAAAAAATATATAAAAAAAAATTTCAATCTAGTACATGCACGGTTCACAACTTGCTAGATGGTGCGATCAACAGATATTCAATTTCATGTGCTTTAGCTGCATTTGCTCTTTTGTCGAGATTATAATATCTTTGTGTTGAACTAACACTAACAGCCCGAGCCTTCAAGTTTTGGCATTTGTTAGTCATCTGATATGCAGGATCTTGCAGAGCTGTGGATAACTCAACACGATCAACATCGCGAGTTCTCGATGGAAATTCTTGGTAGCGACACGCACCAAGGCAGGGGCAGTTAAGAATCGTGAAATGGAAGGAAGCTGAGGCTGCACAGAACTCCTCGTCATTGGGCCTCTCCCCAATCCTGACTATCACTGCCTCGACATCCAAATGATCCACGTGCATGAGCATATACAAGGATGATATAATGCTGGACAACAGCATATCGGCCATCAGAAATGATCAAAAGGCCAAGGAGCCCAGACATAGCTGTCGATCATCACAGAGAGCGAAACAGACTGCCTCAACTCGATGAAATGAAGATGACCAAGAGCAGACAGAGTACCAGACCAGGGTTGAAGTCTAAAACTACACTTCACGATGAGGCGTGATCCAATCAGATGTTGGCAAACAACGACGACTCTCGAATCGTATCATTTGACTGAACAGGAGTCATTTCTATCTAAACATATGTTGTGCACATAACATATCTTCCAAATCATGCATAACATCTTTTTCACGCATGCAGGTACGATCAAAATGAAAATCTTCAGGAAAGTACAAGCACGTCGCTTTCAACCTCACAAATGATCAGACTGTGATGGCTTTTGCGGCACGATACGTGGACGATGTTGGTGGGAGACCCAAGACAGAAGTCGATCACATATTCCACTGCAAAAATCACTCAAAATCAAACCATCCACCCCTGGGAAGGGCTGATATCCACAAAAAGAAAAAAGACAAAAAACAACAAACCTTGGGAAGGGCTGAGATCCACGCGAACCACAACAAGATGGTGAGCACCCCTGGGAAGGGCTGATATCCACAAAAAGAAAAAAGACAAAAAACAACAAACCCTGGGAAGGGCTGAGATCCACGCGAACCACAACAAGATGGTGAGCACCCGTGGGAAGGGCTGATATCCACAAAAAGAAAAAAGACAAAAAACAACAAAACCTGGGAAGGGCTGAGATCCACGCGAACCACAACAAGATGGTGAGCACCCCTGGGAAGGGCTGATATCCGCAAAAAGAAAAAAGACAAAAAACAACAAACCCTGGGAAGGGCTGAGATCCACGCGAACCACAACAAGATGGTGAGCACCCCTGGGAAGGGCTGATATCCGCAAAAAGAAAAAAGACAAAAAACAACAAACCCTGGGAAGGGCTGAGATCCACGCGAACCACAACAAGATGGTGAGCACCCTTGGGAAGAGCTGATATCCGCAAAAAGAAAAAAGACAAAAAACAACAAACCCTGGGAAGGGCTAAGATCCACGCGAACCACAACAAGATGGTGAGCACCCCTGGGAAGGGCTGATATCCGCAAAAAGAAAAAAGACAAAAAACAACAAACCCTGGGAAGGGCTGAGATCCACGCGAACCACAACAAGATGGTGAGCACCCCTGGGAAGGGCTGATATCCACAAAAAGAAAAAAGATAAAAAAACAACAAACCCTGGGAAGGGCTGAGATCCACGCGAACCACAACAAGATGGTGAGCACCCCTAGGAAGGGCTGATATCCACAAAAAGAAAAAAGACAAAAAAACAACAAACCCTGGGAAGGGCTGAGATCCACGCGAACCACAACAAGATGGTGAGCACCCCTGGGAAGGGCTGATATCCACAAAAAAAAAAGGGACAAAAAACCACAAACCCTGGGAAGGGCTGAGATCCACGCGAACCACAACAAGATGGTGAGCAACCCTGGGAAGGGCTGATATCCACAAAAAAAAAAGACAAAAAACAACAAACCCTGGGAAGGGCTGAGATCCACGCGAACCACAACAAGATGGTGAGCACCCCTGGGAAGGGCTGATATCCGCAAAAAGAAAAAAGACAAAAATCAACAAACCCTGGGAAGGGCTGAGATCCACGCGAACCACAACAAGATGGTGAGCACCCCTGGGAAGGGCTGATATCCACAAAAAGAAAAAAGACAAAAAACAACAAACCCTGGGAAGGGCTGAGATCCACGCGAACCACAACAAGATGGTGAGCACCCCTGGGAAGGGCTGATATCCACAAAAGGAAAAAGACAAAAAACAACACCCTGGGAAGGGCTGATATCCAAACAACTAACACCTTGGGAAGGGCTGATATCCAAACAACTAACACATTGGGAAGGGCTGATATCCAAACAACTAACACCCTGGGAAGGGCTGATATCCAAACAACTAACACCTTGGGAAGGGCTGATATCCAAACCACTAACACCTTGGGAAGGGCTGATATACAAACACTAACACCCTGGGAAGGGCTGAGATCCAAACGATCGACCGACGACGATAACCAGCGATCACGAGATGGGTGACCGGCGACGAAACCCGGCCCCGACGAGACAATCGACGGCGACGATAACCGGCGATTACGAGATGGGTGACCGGCGACAAAACCCGGCCCCGACAAGACAACCAACCGGCGACGATACCCGGTGGTTACGAGATGGGTGACCGACGACGAAACCCGGCCCCGAACGAGACGATAGATTGGAAGAGTGAACCCAACGACTAACAAATACGGTCAGGGGGTTGATGCATTGACACTCTTACGAATGTTTTGCATCCATCGCATCTTGCGTTGCATCATAAATCATATGTGTTGCATCATGTATGCATTATCACCTTTGTGCACTGTCATTCATGCATCGAGTGTCTATTCTTTATCCTGTTCATTTCATTAGACATTGCATGAACGTGATAAAGAGGGGCAGCTGTAGACACCCAAATTTTGCGTTCCCTGTACTAACCATGACAGGAGGGCAAAATCGTCAATTGAACCGGCTTGCGGGAGCGAAGGAGTGGGGCCCAACTGCGAGCGCCCGACACCACCGCAGTGAGTGATTGGCAGTCAAAGCTGACGTGACAATAAGGCTACCCGAATTTGACATTCCCGGAAGGTGTGGCACACCTCCCAATGATTCCCGGACTGTAAAATACGAGCCTGTCAGCGAAAACCAGCGTCATGGCACGAGAATCGAGGCGTAGCACGAAAATCGAGAAAGTCAAGCCAGCCAGCCACAGATTGATCTGCGGCCAAGTGGGTGCGCCAGCACGGAAACCAGGAAATCAACACTATCAGCTGAGTGCGATGGGAGGTGGGCCAGCCAGCCGCAGATTGATCTGCGGCGGCTGGCTCTGGCCAGCCTATTTCAGCTCATTTCCTCCTGCAGAAGAAGAGAGAGCAGTTTTTGGCGGAAGGAGAAGAAATCAGCAGCAGTTTTAGCTCGGGAATTGGAGGAAAAATAGCATAATTTTGCAACAAAAGAGGAGAGGAAGAGAGAAAAAAGAGAGGAATAATATTCTTGTGATTTGATTGTATCACATATATTTCTTCTTCTATTCAAATACACAAGTTTACATCCGCTTTGATCTCATTTGCAAGGTGAAAAACCCTTTGTTATAGCATTATGTTATACCATTTTTGTTAAGCTTTTTGTCATCCGAATTATCTTAAATGTAGTTTTTCTTATATATTGTCGTGGATCCATGGATTGAGGACTATTAGTGAGGGTTCCAAATGGAACGAAATTATTCCTAATGGCCCAATGATATCCATTCGGCGATTTTAGCTTGTTTAATTTTTGTAGTATCCATTTCATGGGTGTATATAAATTGTGGATGTGAGCCTAGGAACGCGACCCCGTGCTCCAAATCCGATGATGGACAATTTTGATATATGTAATCCTTTATTGTAAATTGTAATCGTCGGGCCTCAAAACGATACCAAGTTGAAAATCGGGTTTAAGGCCCCCGAAATAGTGAAACATGTGATTGTGGGCGTTGGGGTTATATGGATGGCTTACATGCCCATGAATAGCCCCAATGCATTTTAATGCTTGATTTGATTTATGACACGAAATTGATTTCAAAGCTAAACGATAAGATTTTCATAAAATCAATCAAACTAGGTTATTAGAATCACGAGGCTTAAAATTGAAAGTGCAAATGAATGTTGATTCCTCTTTAACGAGAAGGCAAAGAAAAATCGTTTTCCAAAGCATCACACAAATTGATTTTGTAAATAAATGGCGTTTTATTAAACCGTTGTGCATAGGGTTAAGGAGATTCTAGAAGTTGCCCATTGTTTGAGTTACGAAAGCAACGTATAGGTCTCGATTCCTATTTTGACGAAGGTTTAAAACTCTTGTTTTGCCAAAACAACACCTAATGAAAACCTTGTAGTTTTGACAATTAAAATCAAACCTTTCTAATAAAAAATAAAGCTTTCTCGTATAAACCGAAAAGATATTCTGAAGCGTTCTCAAATTAAAGCACGACTTTCCCTAAAAAATCCAAATGATTCTCTCATACAAACTCACCACGTCATTCACATAAGCACACACACACACACACACGCGCGCACACACACACATTTCATGAATTAAAGGATAGGAAAGCATCAAGATTGCGGTAACCGTGTTTCACGGAAGTCGAGGGGTGCCTAACACCTTCCCCTCACTTAAACAAGCCCCCGAACTCTATGAATCTCGATTCGCAGACCAATTAATTCGGAGTCACATATGAGCCAGCGATTTATAAAAAAAACGAAAATTCGGATGAGTTGGTACATCCATTTCAAATTTACCAACTGGCGACTCTGGTTAATTGGCTCATCATAAAACGCGATCTTTCAAAACCCCGTCGACATCAATGCCGACCTTTTCCAAAAATCATCTAAACCAAAAGGCTAAAAAATAGGAAAAGGACAAGAGAGACAAGAAGCAGAAAACCCGGCGTCGACAGCTGGCGACTCCGCTGGGGAACATTAGAGGGCTTAAGCCGCTTTCAAATCTTGATACTATCCTATCCTTTTAAAATTCATAAAATGTGTGTGTGTGCGATATTTTGATTTTTTACTTTTGTTGTGTGAATGTGTGCTTGTGTTCAATGAATGAATGATTGAATGGGGTTGCTTTACTTTTAAGTAAACATTTGCATACGGTGAGGACGATGAATGTGAATGTATGTTGAAAGAGTACCTCCTCCTGAGGCAAACCTGTCGGTTGCTTATTACTGGACTCGAAGGGGCTGCTCCCCGGAGATGGCTCAGGAAACGCACCACCCAAATCCGCTCCAATCGAAAGGATTCAGACGAGTAGATTGCGAAGATTTGGGGACCTTCATGCCAAAAAGCCCGTGAGAGTAACCCTAGGATAGGTCAGCCTCAGATTAACCCAGCGCAGGAAAAGTCTCTTCATACCCTTTTACGTTCACGCGTACAAATGTCATGATCCCACTCATATATACCTCCCCTTCTATCAAGAGAAATTACTAACCTCTGTGTTTTGCAGGGAACAGCTGGGGAGGCATAATAAAGTCATGTTTTGCATTTGTTATTGCAATTAAAGGACTACTAACTTTCTGTTTTGCAGGGAAAGATTAAAAAACCCAAAAACACAAAAGTTACAGCTTTAGCATGCATCCATATCCTTTCATTACCCGGGACTAAACTTCGAACCCTTGTTTCTGTAGGATTGCTCCTCAAACCCGTTCGCAGTCTAAGAAGGCCCAATACTCTACATCTGAAATGGCTGAGCTCCCACCTACCAATCCCGGCTCCATATCTAGGGAGGAATTTGATGACTTCAAGAAACAGATGTTAGAAATGGCCATAATGCTGAGGGAACAATTGATACCTCGACAAGATCCACCTAAGGAGGATCCACCCCATCCTAAGGGCGAACCAGTCGTCCCAAAGGCCATTCCCGTACCTAACAAGACAGTAATTACTATCCCGGAGGAGGGAGATAATGATGACCTGCGAAAGAAATTGAAGCAAATGGAGGAAACTATCCAATCTATGAAGGGCATAGGTTCCCTAGGCAGGGTGAATTACTCCGATCTTTGTGTCTTCCCCGGAACCAGATATCCGGAGAAATTTAAAATCCCCGAGTTTGAGAAATACAATGGGAAGGGGGATCCTTAAACACATCTGAAAATCTACATTGGGGAGTTGGGATCTTATGCAGAAGACGAGGGTCTAAGAATGCAACTTTTTCAAAAGAGTTTGACGGGAGAGGCGAGAATCTGGTATGCCCGTCTTGACAACGCCCGGATTCATAATTGGGAGGAATTGGCCCACACTTTCTTAACCCAATACAATTTTCAGGCCCAGATAGCCCCTGACAGATACCAAATGACAAAGATCAAGAAACAACCAAGAGAATCTTTCAGGGACTATGCACAGCGGTGGAGGGGTATGGCTGCACAGGTGAATCCCCCGATGAGTGAGTCAGAGATGGTGATGACCTTCGTGGATATCCAAGAGGCGCCTTACTACGAGCGAGTGATCTCGGGAATTGGGAGACCTTTTGCTGAAATGATAAAACACGGAGAAATGGTGGACATGGGATTGAAATCGGGCAAGATCCGG